>VZRQ01003115.1:771508-867531 GCA_013397975.1 Machaerirhynchus nigripectus | reverse complement strand
GGCGGGGACTTGCCCTTCTTCGGCTCGGTGCTGCGGCGCGCAGACTGCGTGCGGCGCTGCGAGGAGCCGCGCCTGGGGGCCGTGTCCCGCCACCGCGCCGCCGAGGAGGTGCGCGCCGACTTCCAGCGCAGGGTGCCCTACAGCTACCTGCAGCGCGCCTACATCCAGGTAGGCACCGCCCGCCCCGGCCCGGCCCTCCTGGCCGCCCTCTCCAAACGGTTATCCCCCGCGCCTCCATACTCCCGAACATCCCAGGTGTATCCCCTTTGCCATTTCTCTCAGCCAGGTATGGTCCCCCTCAGCGTTCTCACTGGTGTGTGTGGTCAGTGGTCATGGCCAGTTCCCCAGACAGAGAATCCTGGATGGTAACGTGGATTCTCTCCAGTTTTGACTCACCTGTGCTTTTCCCGTTTTGTTTTGGGTGGTTTTTCTGTTTGCTTTGGGGGAAAGGATGTTTTTGTTTTAGTGTAACGTAGTATAATTCTGAAAATTGTCTTCAGTTTGCAGAGAAAAGCCCCCAGAAACCCCTCAGTAACCCCCCAATGCCCTCTGCCAGAGGTGTTTCCCTTTCAGACAAGCTGAACTGATTCTGTGTTTCAGGAGCTGGGAACTGTACGTGAAGCTGGAAGGTACATAACCTGTGTTCCAGGGACCTGATGGTCGTTATCCTGATGTGATGTGAAATACTTCACAGTATTTCTGCAAAGTAGCATGGTGCAGCCAGTATTTAGCAGCCACCAACATCCTGAGTATCGTCTTCTTATTCTAGTAACTTCTGCCTTTAACTGGTGCCTTCCCTGAGAAAAACGGTGTTACTCTTCGAACTTCCTTGCCAAAAAGAAGAAAAAAAAACCCGGGGAAAAAAAACCCCAACAACCCCCCCACCAACCCACACCGTGATAGTCAATAGTATTTTTCTTATTCATTCAAGACTTGTGCTCTGTCAAGCCAGCTACCTGTAGTAAGTCTTCCTGTTCATGACTAGTAAGGACAGAAACTGGGAATTTTGTTTCATGCCAAGCTGAGTTTTTAAAGCATTTCTGGAACATCTTCCTCTGGATTTCTGCTGAATTTGAGCACATTTTAAAGAGTTGCTATTTTTAAAAAGTTGCTATAGGCAACTTAATAGGTGAGGACCTGCATAGCAGAGCACAGGGAGGGTGATTCTGCTGAAATCCATTTCCAGGTGGAGAAGCAACATCTTTCCTAGGCAGTGCTGGTGCCTGTGGTGCAGTGCTTGCGCAGCAACACGTCAAGGAGGCAAACCATCAGCACTCTGAAACCTAGTGGAAAATCATAACTACATTGGTTTTTTTCTATGCTTCCTTTTCTGTCATTGCCTTGTCAGTTTTACAAGTCAGGGACTAGAACTGCATTGGCTTAAACTCTAGTGGCCATGTGATGCATAGGGTTCCTGAAAGAAATCCTGGGGGTGAGCTGGAACTGTAATTTGGCTTGTGTGCAATGCTAGTGCAGCTGATGGTCCTTACTATGAAAGATGCTCAATGTAGTATCAGCATCTGTGGGGAGTGACACAAAACTTGTCATGCTAAAAAATAAGTGATTTCTTACCCTGATTTCAAAGCCTCTTCCAGACTCACTCATGTCAAACTCACTCAAAAGCTTTCCTCTAAATTAAGCAATAGGATGTTTGTCTCCCACTTCTGTAAAATTGATATATGAAACCCCAGAAGATTTTGGGGTATGGGCTGTTCTTGCATGTGTGCTTCTACTGAGACTGAGGTTATTTTCCTCATTTAAAATGGCATTCTGAGCTTATCAAAGCAATGTGTTGAAAACAGCCCTTTTAAAATTTGTGTGACTCATCTTAATTTGCTTTTGCAACATCTGGGGATTTTATGTTTATGCTAACACTGATTTCACTGCTCTCTGATGGAGTAGTGGACGTTGTTATCTGCATGGCTGTCGAGGTGTCGGGCACTGGAGCCAAGGGAAGGTACTCTTTGACTAAACTTGTTCGTGTTTTTAATACTTTTCCTTTAAGCCATTCTGATGCTCTTGGGCTTTGTAAGCAGCACTCTGACCAACCTCGTCCCTCACAGCACCCTGCAGTGATTTGTCCACGTTCTCTCCTGGCTGCTGCCTGTACCTGAGCTCTGCTCCCAGGATTGCCCTTTTGCTCTGGCTCAACAAGTCGGTGCACAGGAGAAAATACCCCACTTGGGATTTGCCTGCACTTGCACCAAACACGAGGTCTAAAGTCATACACTCGGATGTGAACCATCCCTGAGTGCCAAGGCTGAGTGCCAAGGTTTTGGCATGTTCCCTGAGGGTTGGGATGCATCAGCTCCGCACCCTCTGGGTTGGCTTTGGCTGCAGCATCTGCTCAGCATTTTTCTGAAAAGGGGAGCTGCAAAGTGGGGCTTGTACAGAGTCCCCCTGCCTTGCTGTGGTGCATGGACAGGCTGCACAGCTCCAGGGCTGGCCATTTCACCCTCATGTTTTGCTCCTTGAAACCAAAGAGGAAATGAGATGAGGTTAAACACCCTGTCGTGTACCCTGCCCAGCTCCTCCCCGGGCTGCATGATGAGGCCAGGATGCTGGGCACTGGGAGGATGGCAGGGTTTGGTGCCATTTGTGGTTTGAGAAAAGAGGAGCAGCCTGGAATGTTCTTCCCACCTCCCACTCTTGCTGACCTCGTGCTTGTTTGTTTCTCAGGAGGGGAGAAACACATCCCTTCAGGAGGGAGTGACAGAGCAAGGAACAGATGAAAAAAAATCGAAGGGTTTGGCTCTTGTGCAGTGCTTTGAAAAACGGTGCTGAATATACATGAACTTACTCTTGCAACACTCCTGTGGGGTAGGAAAAGCAAAGGCTTTCAGTCTTGCTGGACAGATGCACAGCCAAACGTTGGCCAGCACTGTGTGTGCCTCTGCTGTTTTGGGAGCAGCAGGGCCACCCAGATGCCCTGGGAGCAGGAAGGGCCTCCCGCTGCCTTCTGGTGCCCTGGGAACAGGCTGGGGTCTCCCACTGCCTCTCTCTGGTCTCTCACTGCAGAGCAACCACCAGCACAGCCTGGCCCAGTGTGATGATGTAAATGAGATTCTGCAGTGAACTGGTGGAAAAGTGGTGCTAGAATTGTCAGTTTTTGACTTCTTTTGCTCCTTTTTTTTGCTTTTTTGGGACTTTTTAAACTGGACAATAGCAGCAGCTGCACTGGGCTGCATTGCTCCTGCTTCTGAGCAGATGCTCAAGATATTCCTGCACAGAGTACTGTAAAGAGGCAGGAACATGATGATGTGTGTAGGTGAAATACCAGTGCTATCCCTCTGTAAGAACATGTTCTATCAGCCTCTGATATGATCATCCCCCTCAACCTATCAGTCATTTCCTAATTTATCCGTATTTTTCTGACACAAACAGTGGTCTTCTGAAGACCACTTTTCTATTTCACAGATGTGATCTGTGTGCTTCTGGTGACTCTGGTGTGATGTGAGGGCAGACTGTGGTGCACTGCAGGAATGGGACAGCTTGTGGATTCAGCTGAAGGTTTCTGTTAGCTTCAGGCTCAGGATCAGGCTCCTGAGGTTGACTGCAGACTCTTACAGACTGTAGACAAATTGCATTGAACAAGCAGCCCAAGTCTAAATGTGTTTGCAAGACTTCTTTGCAGCTTCTCAATATGTATTTAAGTAGGAAAACTCCTCCCTTTCCTAGGATAGCTCATGTTCTCAAGTAATTTGGAAATACAGTGGGTACAGCTAGGCGAGGCAGTTAGGGTGGGGTGGGTTTGTGAAGGTGTGGAAACAGAGAGGGAGATGAAAACATGCAGTGCATGTACAGGGCTCTCCAGCCCACAGTGAAAAGGTTCTTCTGTGGGATTCTGCTGTCATGTCCCATGGGCAGAAGGACAGTTTGCCAAATGCTGGTGGGTCTCTGCTCTGTGCTGGCTGCTTGGTCTTTGTCAAAGAAATGCCCTCTAGGCTTGGCAGGTGGGTGTGGTGGGATCTCTTTGCCCTCTTTTTAAATATTTTATTAGTCATATCTTCCTTGGTTTAGTCATCTTGTTTCCGTAAAAACCTAGCCTGCAGGCCATGATGTTCCTAACCCTGCTCTTTGGAGTTTTTCTAGCTCTGAGAGTGAGTGGAGGAGGCAATGTACACAATGTACACTGTGACTGCATTTGCTGCTGCGAGCTGCTGACTCAGGAGCTGTTTTGGAGCTTGCCCTGGATGGTCTGCCATGAACCTTGTGACAGAGCATTACTTCCAGTCCCTGGTCTAACTCCTGCAAGTCAGCTTGGTCCAAAACCAACAAGTAACCTGCAAAAGTTGATCACTCTGTCAGTTGCAAAACCAGGTCTTTTTTCTCTTCTACCTTACTAACCCTCCCCTTGAGGTCTCTTTCCTTTGTCTCATCCTGTTCCCAGCCCCAGCGTTCCCTGGCCTGTTTGCTGGGTTGATGGCTATAGCCTGTTTTAATTTTCCCTGGATATTGGCGTGCTGTTGCTGAGCACTTCCTCCCACTCTGTAAATACTGACTTGCAGTGGTCTTGTCTTCCCACATGCCTGAATGCCCCGTTGCACATCAGTGAAGCATGGCAAGAATCATACGTATGTAGTTTGTAACCACCAGCCTTGGATCTAGATGAGAAAAAGCCTTTTAGTCTGTGCTTGGGTTTAAAACAATAAATAGAACAAGTCCCCAGCATGCTGGACATTGCTTCTGTCTTAGCAATGCCAGATGGTAGGTGGAGCAAAAGGGGCAAGAGTCTGACTATGTTTTGCTTATCCTGTCTTTAGCCTGAGCTCCCCCTTGCCATGTCTGAGATGTTCTTCAGTTCTGTTACCATCATGACTTCATGTGTTGCAAGCATAAAACAATAATGTTTAGGTTTTCCATGTTGCAGAAAAGGCTGTTTATCTGTTCTTTAAAGCTGTTTGTTTTTTTAAAAGAAAAGGTCTTGTTTGGGGAGAACTTCCACTTTTATCTTCACTGCCGGGTCCTCCACACTGCAGCAGATGGGGCAGTGCTGGGGGCAGTGCTGGGAACATGTCCTTGGGTCACAGCGTGCTGTCCTGCCCACTCAGCCACGAAGATGTCTGAAATGCAGCACAGACACAATAATCACTTGATAAAAGACCACAGGAGAGCAACAGAAGAGACAGAGTGGGAGCCCAAACTTCAGAAACGCTTGCGATACAGATTATTGCCTGACTCCAGTTCTGCCTTTGAAACCTCCCTATTTCTGAGGATCCATACCCAAGGGAGGGGAGTTGTGTATGTAAACCTTGGCCTTTAACCTCTCCAGTCTGATCGTGCTGCCCTCTGCCAGTGTGATCTCTCCACCAGCCACATCTTGGTGTCTGAGTGCCTGTACCAGCCCTCAGGATGGTTGTTGAGACACCTCCACCAAATTCTTTCCACCTCCACTAACTACTCACTGATGCCCATCTCTGTGTGTTTCACAGGGCCAGAGACTTTTGTCTCCATGACAGACATCTGGATTAGCCACCTAGGGATTGTGCAGTAATTCTGGATTCACACCTACGGAGCTGCATAGGGAATTGGGTTTGTTTCACTCAAGGGCTGCTATTTTCCATGGACATTTTGCTCAGTTTTCCTTCGTGCCACAATGCTGCATGGACCTAAGCAGATAATGGGGTCCTGTCCTGGAGTGAGCCTCAGCCTTTGGGGGAAATGTGGTTTCACTTGCAGCATCTCGTGGGCACTGACACAGAATAATGTGTAAAACCTCTTACTTTAAAGTGTTTGGGCGAGCAGCTATTTCTCACCACAGGCACCACCTGTCCTGCAAGGTCTGCCTGTGCAATTGCTCTTGTTTTTGCAGGATTTATACGACATCTCAGACAAAGACCTATAGTAAAACTGTCAGATTATCATTATTATTTGGATTTTTACTATTAGTGGTGTTTATTTATCTTCAATCTTGAGACTTGGTATTACTCAGATACCGGATAAATAAACAGATCCCAGAATTAATCTCTTGGAACGTCTCTTTATTTAGATTTTCTGAGAAAGCATTCCTACTCCTCAGCAGAGGGTAAACGTTAGTGCTCAGAAAGTTAAAATTATTTAGGACAAAAATAAACTCAATTTATGGGGATGGAAAACTCTGAGTCTTGATGGTTGGGTCAGTGTCCTGGGTTTAGAGTAGGATATTTAGTCCTGCCCTAAGCCCGGGACACTGACCCAACTGCCCCTGCTCCTGTTCTTGC
This sequence comes from Machaerirhynchus nigripectus, assembly GCA_013397975.1. Taxonomy (NCBI): domain Eukaryota; kingdom Metazoa; phylum Chordata; class Aves; order Passeriformes; family Dicruridae; genus Machaerirhynchus; species Machaerirhynchus nigripectus. The sequence goes on along the minus strand of VZRQ01003115.1, from coordinate 861,331 downwards.
TGACATTTCAAATGAAATGTTTCTAAAATGTTTTGAGTTGAAAGTATTGTCAGAGAGGGAAAGAGGTGACCCAGTGGTTCAATTCTGCTTCCAGCAAATGCAGACTAGGCACGTCTTTGTGGCGAAGGTGTCTCACTGTCTTCACAGGAGACTCAGTCTTGACTTTTTGGACTTGACTATGGGCTGGTGATGTACTAAAAATTACACTAGCTGGTTGTAGTGATTTTCTGCTGGCTTTCATTTTTGTTTTTTGAGTGTTTGGGCTTGTTTGTTGGTTTGGTGGTTTTTTTTTTAATAGAGCAAATCCAAAAGCAAAACTAAGTTGTTTGCAGGTTGCCACGTCATTTCAAGTGGTAGTAAATTAGCACACCTCTGCCCAGCAAATCAGGACACAACCAGTAAACACGCACTGGTCTTAGACCCACTGAGCTCATTTCATACAGCCTAGTAATCATCCATTTGATAGCCAGGGCTGCTCATTTTGTCTTGCCAAATTCCTCTTTCTCATCTCACGGCTATGCAGTTGTGCCAGGCCTTCAAAATACACTTGCAGTGGGTCCCAGTCTGCAATATTTCTCAGTCTTTTGGAGAAAATAAGGTAAGCCTGGATTTCTCCTTATTTCTTGGCAATCCCTGGTGACGTGGCTTGGATGATGGATGAGACAGGTGTGACTCACATGGCTTCAGTGGATTTTTTGAGACCTTGTTCTAAAGGCCTGCCAGTGCAGGTTAATATCCCATGTGGAACAAAACTGGGCACCAATAGTGCAGGAGAACCCAGACTCCTGCTGCTGAGATGTGACCCAGGAATCTGCCCCTTTCCTGTTCTTGTACCTCCTTCGTTTCTCGTGGTTTTTGCACCTTCCCCTGCTGGCTGCTCCTTGGCAGAGCCTTGCTGCTGAGCTGCCCCGTCCATGCGCCGTGGTGTGCTCGGATTTGTTAAGTGGGTTTTTGTGCTGCCTGTTAAATCTCATCCATACAATCGAGAGCTCTGCTCTGGCTTCTGCGGAGCCCTTTTGTTGTCCTTGGCCACAGGAATAACAAACGGCAGCTGATGATGAACTGCATGTGAATGAGCAAGGCAGTTTAGCCCTGCTAAGCAAACTTATGCCCAGTGCTCTCTCTTGCTGTGGCTGAGGTTTCAACAAGGATTTTTTGCATTTCCTTGTACAACTGGTGACTTCATCGTGGATGGCACGGGCTGTGGTGAGAAACCATCGTGTCAGTAGCTGAGCCATTTGCTGCCAACCTCCTGAGCGCTGTTGGAGCTTTGCTAGCAGGATTCTGGGCTCAAAGCACTGCTGGACGTCTGGAGCAAGGAACTGAGGGGTTATTTATCTTCGTTTTTTTTCCTTTGGAGGTGGTATGAATTAGTCATTGTGATTGGGTTTGTTCCCAAGGAGTAGGAACCCCTGTACTCTGCACAGGGCATATTTCCATGTGTGTAGGCTGGACTGAGGCCAGGCTGCGTTTGGATAAATCGATGTGAACCCAGAGTGACCCAGCTGAGGGCCATGGAGTTTCTCTGCCTTAGCACTGGGGAAGCTGAGATCAGGACTTGGCCTGTGCTTTCTACCAGTAATGGATGGCAGGAAGGAGGGCGCGAACTTCCCTGGATGCTTTTGTTTCCAGCCAATGTATCAGCAGTAAGGTATTGACATTTTTATTTCTTGGCCATGAGCTGGTGATGAGTAATGAAGGCAGGGGGTCTGCCTGTGGGTGGGTTCAGGCAGCAAGGAGCTGTTCCTCATCAGCCTGTACCTCCCAACCAGTCCTTCTCCTTTCCATGACAACTGGTCAGTTAAACAGACCCTCCAGGGCTGACGTCAAGGGTCAGGGATTTGGCCACCAAATAATTACAGCAACTAAAATAGCATCGCTTCCCCACCCCTTCCTTCCCACATTATCCTGTTGAATCCCAACTCATAAATGTACTTTTTTTTCTTTCTTGGATGAGAAGCAAAGCCCACATGTATTAGCTGGAACATATGGCAGGGTTTGGCTATAGCCCATCGGTTGGAAAGGCCAAATACTCACTTGTAGCTTCTTGTTCACGAAAAAAAAGGAGAAAAACATGTTCTTTCAGGATTGGATGAAAGGCTGAGTCTGTGCTCGTGCTGGGATGGGAAGCAGATAGGGTGTGGGACAGCACTCCGACCGTGCTGTGGTGACAGGGAACGTGTCCCCTCACAGCACGGAGGTGACAGGCTGGCCATTGAGAGGTGGCCTGGTGGCAGTGGCCACTGTCCCCTGCTCCCTGCCCTAATGCTGGTTCTTGGGTCAGGCAGAGTTTGCAGACAGGCTGCCCAGGAGAATACCACCAGCATCAGGGGTGCAGAGCAGTCAGCAGGTTTTAAGTTAGCCATGGGCAGGAGAAAATTCTGTCTTTGCAGCACTAAAGGTTTTATTAAGGGTCATGGGAACATCTGGGAGGTCATGGAAAATTAGTGGAGAAGAAAATGAAGGGACATTGTCAGAAATGGACTGTCTGCACCACCAGAATGTACCTGGTGTACCTGAATAAAAAAGATCAGAAAAATCACAGAAATGGTTGTTAGACACTGACAAGCTGCTTTTCACCGTGGGTTTTCCAAAGCAGCTGCAGTGGTGGCCTTGATCTCACATCACATCCCTGGCAGAAAAATGAGCCTGAGACTGTGCTCTGTCCTGTCAAAGTTTGAGGTGGGAGCACATGAATCCACAGAGCCTCCTGCCTGAAAAAAAAGGGTGGGCAAATCTCACCTCAAAGTGTTTCAGGTAGGGCAGTGCCTAAACCCACAGCTCTTTGAGGCCAGGGCTGGACTCCCAAGGGTGCAGTGGGGAGATGTGCTGAAGTTCATTGCCCAGGGCTGTGGGTGCAACTTCTTTTGAAGATGGAGCCAGCCATATTCCTTCCCAGGAAAGATCCGTGTCGTACAGAGAAAAAGAACTTGGAAAATATCCTTCAAAATATTTGCCCAAGGTGTTGCTGTGACTGTCCGGGGACTGAAGCACAGTCTGTTGGTTCCCTTGCTTAGAAAGCTGCTTTTAAAGTGGTTTTTGCCAAGGCACTGCCTGTTCTATGGTTTATATATATTCTGGGGCATCTGTGACCTGAGTTGCTCTGTGTCTTTGGAAGCAGACGAGAAACTGCAAAGTTTCATTGAAATAGTCTGAAAGGAAGAGCACTGACTTGTGGTATGTTTCACTGTCCTGCTGATGGAAAACGCTTCCCCATCTGGGGCTGCCAACCTCATCCAAAGGATCTGTGATGAAGCAAAGTGTTTTAGTGAAAGGGAGGAAAATATGTTGTGTCTTATCCCCATTTTTTTTATTTATGGAGCTGCTGCTCTCTGTGCTGCAGGGGCTGAGAATGGACAGGAGTTTTCTTACCTGTGGGCAGCACTGATCCTGGGGGATTTGTTTGCAGGCTGTTAACTAAGAATTTGAAATGCACTGAGCTCCAGAGGTGGATGAGGAAAGGCTGTTTGCATAGAGGGAATTCCTGCTGCTTTGGGAGAGACTTTTATTGCATGTTGATGCAGAGTCCTGGTGTGTGCTGCTGAGAGCAGGTGGTTGGGACAGGGTTTGCTGAGTGAGTGGTGCTTGTGCATCTTGTGCTCTTACTAACCTCGGTGCGCTCAGCACACTGTGTGTAGGTGCTGCAGGGTGCTGCACTCACTGCAGATCCCATTGTGGGCTGCTGGGGAAGCTGGTCACTCCTGTTCCCTGTGCTTTAAATATTAATGTCTTTTGGCAGATGGTGGTTCCTTGATAGGCAGTCCTACTCCATTTTCTTTAACGTAAGCATTGCATCCTTGTGTCCAGGTGGCTCTGCTGCTCCTCCAGTCAGCTACCTTGGCTCACTGGGGTGCTGCTAGTAAAACTTGGTTTCAGCTTGGATCCTGCTACAAGGCAGGCAAATAGCAAATATAACAGCAATGTGCCACTTTAGGAAGCAGCTTGTCCACTCAGCTGTCAACTGCAGGTCACTTCTGTGCAGCCTAGGCTGGGCTACAAGATTGTGGTAGCTCACTGCAGGCATGTCCTGTGTGTTGTGAGGATGCAAAGGACATCCTCAGGTTCCCCCAGAGCTCTCCCCAGGTAATGTCCGTGTCTGGGCTGTTGTCTCCATCTGAGTTACAGCTGACTCCTGGCTCGGACAGGCTTCATGTGGCACTTTTGCCTGCATGGGGGAGCTGAAGCTGTTGGACCCCTATCTGCCATCAGCATGACCTTTATGTGCTCTCCCAGCCACCCTTCCTGCTGCTGGAGTTTGCTCTCCACCCCCCAGACTGGCTGAATCTTTCTCACTGTAACCTGAGCATTCCTTGACCAGACTCACCACCCTACAAAGGGGCAGATCCTGTGCACACCCAGTGCTTCAGTGCTGGGTTAAGGTCCCATCCCTGTAGCCTCAATGACTTGGGTGTAACAAAAGCACAACGTGGGACATCAGTGCCTGGTTGTCCCCAGTGCCCGGGCACAGTTCAGGCCTGGATGCCAGGAAGGCTGCAGCGAGCACTGTGAGAGGAGGCAGCTCTGCAATGCACTGCTTTGTGGAGGACAAGGCTTGTAGCTCCCTGATGGCCTGGGATGTGCAGGACAGTTTCAGTTTTGGCAGCTGGACTCTCCCGTGTGATAGCTGAAGCTCTGGCGGTTGGAGTAGGCTATGATTCTTTTAATGTTGCCCAACTCAGATCTGAGCTTAACAAAAGAGATTTTCCCATCTTGGGAGACTCATTCCAGCCTGATTACTGTTTGGGTTGTTCAACAAAACAGTCCCTAGAAAATGATTTTTGCACTGTAGCACAAGGCTTCCCACAGTGGTGTTTTTAACTCCAAATCACTGTTTCTTTAATCACTGTGCTTCTGTATTCCAAATATATTTTTGGATCCTTGCTGTGAAATCTGACTAGATTATTGACTCCTAAATAAACCACTTTTAGCCTCTAATCTTTTTTGAATCAAACCAAACCAGGCAGAGAGAACTGAATAAGCATTTGTCTGGACTTTTTCTTTGAAAGTTACAGCACTTAAAGCTGTCACTGAGTTGCCAGCAATCAGTACACTCAGCTATTTTGATAAGCACAGAGTAGAAGCCATAGTGTCCTTCATGACGCTTTTGAGAAGTATTAGATAGTGAAGGTTTGCAGGTTTCAGGCTTACTGTTTACATTCCTGTCCCTTTGCTGCTGTTTTACAGGGTGGAACTGTGGTTACAGTTCAGCTCCTAAGTGGTGGAGCCCTGCTCAGAAAGGGTTGCAGGTCCTTTGGGATCGCCTGTGAGGTCTTTGGGGTTGCTTTGGTATTGCAGCCAGCCTGTGCTGAATAACAAAGTCCTGCTAAGGAGGATTGCCAGTTGAGCTCTTGCATGCTCTAGGTGTGTGTCACAGGCTCTTCTCACGTGCACAGATGTGCATGGAGCTGGGGAGATGAACAGGAAAACCCTCCTGGTGTTTGCCTGTGCTGCACACCTGGGATGGGAGGGAGTGCTCAGGTATACGAGCCAGCAGTGCTTAGCCCCTGTGTGAGGGATTATTTCATTGGGGTAAGAATGTACTCAAGCCTAGGAAGGATTGTGTTTGGGAAGTGATGAGGATTGCTGTGCTAAGTGAAACAGAATGCTGGTGTTGCTATCAGTGCTTTTAAGTGCCAGTTGGTCAGTGTTTCCTCTGTGTCAGGAGGATCATCAGGCATTTTGGAGGTTATCCTTGTAGATTCCCCTGCTGCAAAACTGCAGTAGAATTTTGGCTGTGCTGTATTCTCCCTTTTATGTGCCAGCAAGCTTGGCCCTCTGCTCTTATCTACACTTAGTGCTTTAGCAGTCCTGAGCACGGAAAACTAGATCTGCTTTTGCTTAGCATTATGAGCCAAAAAAGCAGCACTCAGCTATCTCTTGTTTCAGAGCCAGGGTGCTGCTGAGTGCAATCAGAGACTTTGTCCAACCAGTGACGGGTGACAACAGAAGGATGTCAGTGCTAGGGAATTTCAGACAGAGGTATGTACCAAAGGCTGCTGAAAATAGCAGGGTTTGAAGCCTTCTGAGCTGCACACTTTGATCTTGGTCCACGCTGAGGACAACTGCTCTGACTGATGGACTGCACTGTAAGTTGGTGATGGATTTAGCAGAGTCCTCACAGGTGTCTGGATTTGAGACCTGCTGATACTAGCAATAAAACTGTGTAAAATGTGTAATGGTATGGGTGTATCTGTCTCTTAATCTGAAAGCACTGAGATGGAGGTTGTTAGGGTGAATGGAAGGGAGTGTGACACAGTTTATGCAGAAAGAAAGAGAGCCGAAGTGGTGCCTGTACTTGCTGTGGACTTACATCTGTTCTAGTGACTCAGACTGATGCCTGATGACTTACTAAAGCACAGCTGCATTGTGCATTGAACCACGTGTGTTGAATCCAGCCGGCTGGGTTTTCACTGTGCACAGCGCTCCGATGAGATCTGGCAGACCTCAGGCTCAGACGTAGCAACCGCCTGATGGTCCCAACTGTGTTTGATTTGGGAGCGTGTGACCCAGACACCAGGAACAGTCCGGGAGGCAGGGCAGGAATGGCTGGGTTTGCTCCAGCCCGGCACTCCGTGCCCTGATTTGCCCATCTGTGGAATGAGTTTGATGTGCAGTAATTACACACCAGGCACTCGGCATTGTAAGACACGACTGACATCACGTATTTGGGGAATGTCAGATGCGCCGCGTGGTGTCCGCGCTCTGAGTGAGCTCCAGTGGGAATAGCACACATAAGCAGTAGCAGATTAATTAAAGATGTCCTGTGCTGCAAAAGGCCAATTATGGAGCGGTTTGCTCAGAGTCGGTGGTGCTGCCTGGCTTATTAGCAGGACATGAGCTAACTGTCCCCTCAGAGGAGAGCAGTCACACAGCAGTGACAATTCACTGTCACAACTGTCCTGCACGTGAAGAGGAGACATGGATGTCAGCCATGCAGGTCCAGGGCAGGTCAGCTTCCAACATGACCCTTTGTTAAAGCTCCTTCCTGGGCAGCAGAGCAGTGTCTGTGTTCCCTACAGCAGAAATTCAGAGTCAGGTGTTCCTTACTACCTTTGCAGAGATATCTCTGACTTCCATACCTTCAGTATGTTTTATTTCAGTTGTTTTTCCTTGACCTGCTGTTGCTGACGTTTAAAGGGTCTTCAAAACCTGATAATATCCCTGGGATCTGGGGTAAATTGAGAATTTCAGATGAGTGGGAGTCCTAAATCATTGCCAGGCTGCAGAATAATGATTCTCCTTGTTTTGGGCCTTCAAAGCCTGATAGGATCATTGGAAGAAATGTGACTCAAGGGTTTTTTTGGAGTGATTCCTGAGTTACAAACATTTTCTCGTTGGGACCTGGACTGAATGTGGAAAGCCAGCTGCCTTGCCCAGGGGCAGCAGCTTTCACTTCACAGGACGCATCTGGCTGAGGATAAAGTGTCCTAAATGTCCTAATGCCCTAAACCCAATCACATCCCTCTGTCACACCACTGCCCAATGCCATTAATCCCATTCTATAGCTCACAATAAATTACCCTGGGAATCTGTTCTACACACATCCCTATTTCTTTCTGGTTTCTGGTGGTCCTCACCAGCAAGACCCCTCCAATCAGCATGAGCTACTGGCAAGGAGAGTCAGACCTACCAGCCACAGGGCTGAGCACGGCTGACAGCTTGTCCTGTGTCAGCTGTGCTGCTTGAGGAGAGTTGCTGAGAGGGACTCTCCCTTTCCAGCAAGACTTTGTCTATTTTTCATATTGCTTTACTTTAAACAAACAAACAAAAAATCATTGCTGGAAAAATAATTATTTCAACATCCACTGAGATTTGTTTTGGAAAGCTGATGCTCTGCTTGATTTCAAATCCACAAGGTGAACTGAAATTTCAGCTCTAGAGCATATTTCAGCTTGTCTTCCACCCAGGGGAGAGTGGAAAGAGAAGTGTAAGCAAGAAAAGTGGGGCAGGGAAGAGAAATGGCAAAGGAACTTGGGAAGGGAGTCACAGCATCAAATGTGTTTGGCAGACTTCTGTGCAAAACTGGAGGAGGAGGTCATGGGGTTGCTGTTGTATTGAGGGGCACTTGTGTGTACCAGGGTTTGAGGAGGATGAGTAGTGATGGGTTTGTTTTGTTTTGAAAGGAAGAACTTCCCAAAAGGTTGGATTTGAACTTCTTCCTGCAGAAAACTGGAGCAAGAGTTCATGCTGGGGCTGAAGCAGCCAGGCAGGCTCACTGTGGCTGGGAAGGAGGGAGCTGATGGTAGTACCTCACAGGGTCTCAACCCTGCACAAAGCAAACAGCTGCCATTCATGTCTCTCAGCTGTTTGCTTTTGAAGGTTTGGAGGGCTGTGTAGCTTTGCTTCCACTCCCTAAAGCCTGTGTGCCAGGTGTCTGGAAAAGCCAGCACTGTCTCACAGGGGATTTGGCCCTTCCTCAGGAGGTACTCATCCTCCAGGCCAGGTAGGCAGACAGCTTTAACCAGGGTTATTCTCAGGTAGTGTGCACTGGGTTTTTGCATCACTGAAACATGTCCAAAATTTGTTATCTTTTTTTTCCGAGATCACACTAGAAGATTTCATATTTACAATAGGACACTGGTCTTCAGCAGCAAGCATAGACACATTTCTTTTCTGAACTACAGAGACATGGGTTGCTGTGGAAGAAAATTCACAGTGGAGCTGACTGGTGTTTTGATGGGTCCTAGGTTAGCAGTGGGGGTGGTCTTAGCCTGTCCATAAACACCTTTCCTATTACAAAGTGAGGATTTCCAAGAGCTTTTGGCCTTTGCTTTAGCAAAAGGAATACACTTCCCTGGCATGGGATGCAGTACCCCAAACTCTGCTTTACCCCAAACATACATCTTTGTATCCAATTGCACAGGTGTTCGTGTGTTAAACTGCCCTGTGGAAGATATCACATTTACAAGCCTCCCTGGGCAGGGAGGCTTGTAAATTTGGGAGATCTTGGAGCTTGCTTGTGCATACACACTCATGTGCACTCATGGGTGCAGAGCTTTAGGAAGGAGTGTAACAGTTGTATTCCTTGAATCATTCATAATTCCCCAACAGAAGAAAACTTGGCAGAATATGGCACCCTGAATTTGTAACTGTTTGCTTCTTTGTTCACATTTGCTCATATCCCCAGAGGAATGAAGTAATTTATTTGATTTGCCCTGCTGCTTCACACTCCTGCTTATGAATGGCTGGGACAAGACTGGAGTATGAATAGCTTGGCTGCATGTGGTTTGGAAAGACGTGTTCACTTGCACATTGGTGTCCAAACAGAGTAGCTGGCTCTGAAATCGTATCAGTAAGGCTTTTGAGTAACTTAAAACCCTTCTCATAGATGCTTTGAATTTCTTCCACTCTGACATTGTGTAAGTCCCTGTTGAAGTTTCATTACCTCAGTAACCACAGAAAAGCAGCCAGCCTTTTCACTGAAACCTTCCCCACAAAGGTCTGGATTCATTCCCCACCCCCCTTTTTCCTTGAATGCAGAGCACAGCTTACTCTAGTTTAAATAACAGGGGAGAAGGCCAAGACTGCGTACGGATCTGGGTGGCATCATGCTAAAGAAGTAGGAATGTGTCCTGTCCCCTGGCTATCTCTGTGCCACTCTGTACTAAATGTGGAAGGTGACCTGTATAATTTTCAACATAATTAGGATATTCAGTGCTTTCTTTAGGGTAGCTTATAACACACCAGTCCCAAACAGCTGCTGTTTCACAGGCCATTCTTGGTATTTTCTGTGCTTTAAATAACTCCAGAGTTTTGTGATGTGCTCTAGTGAGACTTTTCCCTACTTTCTCTCTACAATTTGTTTCTGAGCCTTGTGTATTGAGTCAGTGATTCACCACTGGGTTAGCAGGGCATCGTGGTGTGAGCAGTCACAAGATCTCTCTATTTCTCCTTCTCTTAGGGGCAGTATTCCTGGCAGAGGACCTTCAGCCCTCCCCAGAATGGTACAAGTCCTCCTCAGCACAAATACCCCCTTCCCACATTCACGACTGAGCCCCAATCAGGTCGCTTCCTGCCTGACTCCTCCTGCTACTGGTAACATAGATCAGAACAGTTCCTGGAGAACAAAAAAATGGGTTTTTTTGCTTATTTTTCATCTCATCTGGTTTCACCCAAGGAGACGGCAACAGTGTATGTCGCTGCTATGTAGAGAGGCTAAAATATCCTGTTAAAAAATTGAGGCAGACCTCTGCCAGCAGCCACTACATGGAGCTGCTGAGGACTTTTCCTTGCTGTAGAATACTGCTAGAATTTGGGGAAGACTTTTTTTTTTTTTTTTTGAGTGGCCTGACCCCAAGAAACTGAAATCAATGGCAAACTGAACATTAAGTGAAAAGGGTGTTTTTATTTGAATCCCCCAAGTTCCCAGTTTAAATCAAGTCAAGTTCCACTTGCTGATGCTTGGAGAGGAAAAGGAAAGACCTTTTTAGACACCAGGCAGTGCATTATATGTGCCTCCCCAGACACTCTAATTTTCAGCCTTTTTTATATTCAGACACCTATAAAATTAAGGGATTATTTTCTTTGGCACAAGGTCATGTCTATTTTCAGAAGCACCCAGAGCTGCTCCAAATGCTGCTGGGGGAATCGGTGCCAGGCAGCTGCTCTTCATTTCTAGGGAATTTAAGAAAAGTCCACAGTGCTTAGCTGATGTTTTATGTTTAGTAAAGCCTTTGTTTTCTCCCTCAAAATTTCATTAATCACATTATTTGTTGCTTAAGCAGCAAGGTAGCTATCAGGCAGAAATGACTGATGCTGCTTGCTCATATCCAATACAAAGTTGTTGAAGCACAAAAAGAAGATGAGAAGACTTCTCAGTCCTGAGAAAGAAAAGCTGTTACTTCTAGCTGTGCTGTGGGAGGTCCAAGGCAAGTTTACCTTAGCTGAGCAAATAAGCACAAAACCTCCATCCAACAGCTTTCTTCTTTCATGGTGGTTATGGCTTTTTTTCCCCCCCTCTAACTACTGATTTTTTCATGTATAATCTGCACAGAGCCAGTGTGCGATTCTGCTCTGTGCTAGAGGATGGGATGCTCGGAGGCAGTAACAGGTGTACAGACTTCTGGAGTTCCTTCATCTCAAAGAGCCTGCAGTGCTTGCACTGATGTGGTGAATGAATTACTGGGAGTGTACATGCTCAGCAAGGTGAAAGCAGGAAGGAGAGTTCCCTGCTCTTGGTTTGTGCCTGTGGTCAGAATCTGCTGGGCATCAGGCACTCACCACCCTGGTAAGATGAAAAGATATGAAGGCACTACAAGTGTGATCATGTGCTTTGCCACAGATCACGCCATGTCTTGTTAGAGTTACTCAGTTTGGAAGACTAAAAGAGCCCAGTAAGTTGCCTTCTATGAAAAATGTTAAAAAAAGAAACAAAAAAAGCAATGTATGCCAGAAGGGTGGCAGTGGGAAATGGACCAACAGGGGTTCTCTCTGTCCTGCTCTGGACAGCACGAGTCTCTCCAATGATGTAAAATCCATCCCTTTCATAATTTTTTAATAATTTCAGTGGTGTAGCTATTCAAACTCCTGTGCAGGTGGGAGGGTTTGCTCTGCATGTTTTCATTGCAGGTAACTACAGAAGGAAGGAGGCTTCATCACACCACAAGGGGTGCTGAGCTGTGAGTGCTGGCAGGAGGACAAGAATTACCTCTTCATTAGCAAGCTGTGAATGTTTGATCTAAACGTGCTGTTGTGAATTGACACCTGCAATTCTTGTCCTTCCCATGCCAGGCGCTGCCAGGCTCATCAGTACAGCCACTCTTGGCCACCTTGTGATTCTGGTTAGACCTAACCAAACCCACAGGGCTCGCCTGAGACAGGTGACATTTCACACTCCCTGCTGAGAAAGCCTTGCTGTAATCTGCTAGATAAGGAAGGTATTTTTACTTCACCTCCGAATATGCTGCTTGCTCAGAGCCTGGCTGTGCCACAACTGCACATTTTTGCAAGGAGAGGAGGAGGCTCTTGGTTACCACAGATGCTGATCTTACCCCCTCACAGCTTGCTGAGTCACGCAGATGCAGCCCAGACGTGATGTAGGTTGCATCTCAGACTTCCCAGGTTTTTTCACTCTTGCAGACCTCCCATTGTGGTTTCACCTAAAAATAGAATTGAGGGACTTGATTCGTCCTTCAGGGAAAGAGCAGAGGAACAACCTGGATTTCCATGTCTTTTCCATGTGGGACTTGAAGTTTCAAAGCCAAAAGTTGGTGTTGGCTTCTTGGAGAGATGATTGACTTCCTGTTTCATTCTTGGGGACTTCTTTCTGACTGTCACATTTTGGGCTGTGTGCTAGTTCCTGTGGCACCTGGAGATGGGAAACCTTGCTGGGCTGGGAGCTTGCTGTGGTGCTGATTCAGGAAGGCAAGTGGGGAAGATGCCAGAAGATGCCTATATTGTGACATATGATCAAAAACGCTTCCGGGAAGAGAACTGCTATACGTCTTTCACAACTTCAGTTACAAGCAACCAGCCTGGAGGAGAGCTTGGAAAATGTAGAGAATCATGGGCTTTTTCATTCTTGGTTGTGCACAGCCTCTTTTTCTTGGCCCTTGAGAAAGAACAGAGCTCTGCTTTATTTTCCAGCTCACAGCCAAGGCAGACTAGTCTCATGGAAACTGGATCCTTGTGGAAGGAAAGTTTAGAGGGTGTTGGTTTGTTTTCTTTGCCATTTATCTTGCTGGAGAAGAGGAGATGAAGGACTGGGAATGAGACAGGTATATCACCCCCTGAATAATGTAAATTGTGGAATGTGTTTTGGGGTGAATCCCAGTTTCCTTTGGCTTATTTTTATCCTAAAAGGTGTCAAGTGCTTATGTAATTTCATCAAGTGACTTGTTGATGCTTCTCTAGCAATAGATGCTTCAGCTGAAATGAGGCAGGTTTCCCAGCATGAGGGAACAATCAGAGGCTCTACGAATGCCCTGGGGGGAGCAGTAAATTAGGCAGAAGCTGGAGGTAGCAGCCGAGAAGGTTGATGGAGCCCGTGGTGCACCAGTGGCTGCCTGCCTGCCCCTGACACACTGATCTTGCACTACAGATTGATTTTCTGCTCCTCTGCTTTCAAAGATGCCCATGACATCAGTCAAGCAGCTCTTTTCCATCTCTTTTCCCATGTCTATATCTGTGGGTTTAACTGGGTGCCAACGGGCAGCACAAAATCAGAGGTGCCTGGCCAGCACAGGGCTCCTTTGACTTCTGGTTTCAGGAGGAGGCAGAGTTGGATGAGAAACAGTTTCCTACCTGGAATTTCCTGTTTGGGTGCTGGGACGGTTGTTACGGATTCCAATCTTAATTATGAGTTTTCTGTTTCAATTAAGATCCCTCCCAGATAAACTTGAGCCCAGTACCAGATGTGTCACAAACTGTTTCCTGCAATTCTGCTCCTTTGAAGCTCCTTGCAATAACAGACCATGGACAATGCAGTGCAGAAAACACATTTGGATTTTCTAGTGAGAAAACCTATTTGTCCCAGGCTTTTTGTTATTGCTGTTGTTACTCTTAGTAACATACGTGTGCACTAGAAAACACATGATAAATGGTATTGGGGGAGGAGGAGGTTTGCTTTCGGTTTTTGTTTTTATGCAATTGACACAGCAGCTGTATCCAGTTAGAATAAAGGTCCCCAAGAGTGGCCAGCACTGGCCACTCAAGGAAGGACAGAAAAACATGTTCAGAGCACAAACACGATGCTTGTTTTCAATATAAAAGGCAGTTAGCAATTGCAGTGATTCATTAAGAACTGGGGCAAATGATATGTCCTGGCAAATTTTCTGAATTAAAAGTGCTCAAGATCTTTCAGAAATTGTAATTAATTCTCAAATATCAGAGATTTGTGCAAATGCTGCGTTGAGAGGTACTTAGAAAACATACGTAGTGCAACCATCTGCTTGAAATAGGTACATGCCAGATATTTATTATGTGTTTTTAAAATCCTCCTGAGGAGAATCCTGAATTCCCAAAGGAAAATGTCCTTGAAGTTGGGTATTCTTTTTCCTGATACTTAGATAAACATTTTTGCATGCTACAGTGGCTATACTCTGATTCCTCATCACCTTTCTTTTTAAGTATCAGCCTGCATCTGAACTGTGTTTTCAGCTCCCCTCTTGTGTTTTCAATTCTAGTTTGAGAAAACCAACTGTTTTCAGTTCTCCCTCCTGGACCAGACCTTCCAGAGTAATTTTCTCTTTCTCTTGCCTCCCGTCCCTGCCTCAGCTCTGCTGGATGTGTGTTTAACTTGGTTCCACTTTCCCCAAAGCACAGCCAGTGACATAGACATTGGCATTTCTTGCTGCTGGTGTCCTGCAGTGGGAATGCCAGGGCTGATGTTGCTGTGAGATGGGCTGTTTGCAAGAGCAGCCCACATTCTTCAAGGTATTCTAGCCCTTACATTTCTGCAGAAATCACATCATTTGCAGGGCGGGTGTGGCCTTTGTGTTTGTAGGTGCAAGGCTGAGTTAACTCTGTGCAGAACTAAAGAGGACAGTGCTTGTGAAAGGGCTCTTCCTGCTGAGGGGGGCTCTTCCTTGTGGCACAGGCACAGGCCAGGGGGACGCTGCCTGCCCGAGAACACTGACAGCATGTGCAGATGTTTTGGAGACAATGGGATGGCCAAAGGCAGCATTTCCTGTCAGAGAAGGTTCCTTTGCTGAGGAAGTTGGTTTCAGAGCCAAAAGAGCAAGAGCAGAAGAGCCCCGTGGGTGGTTTCTTGTGGTGTTTTTCCAGAGGAGATGCTGATTTAATGCTTCCTGTTGTTCAGTGGGATTCTCCATTTCCCAGGGCAGGAGAGTTCATGGTGCTGAGCCCTCGCGTAATGGTGTGCAGTGCAGTGGCCACACGTGCTCCCCAGGCCAGCAGACGTGGGAGATGCTGGGTGCTGCTGCCTGTCAGTCCGGCTGGAAAACACTCCCAGATTCATGAGGAGGGGTCTAGAGAGCAGGGGCAGGGCTGCAGGGTATTGCTCTGGAAGCAGAGGGCATTCAGGAGCCTCCTGCCTTGCTGGGAGCTGGAGAACAGGATAAGGTCATAGCAGGGGGTCCGAGCCAGCTCCACAGCAGCTCCATAGCTCCATGAAGCTGCAACTACTGGTGAGGACAATAGTTCCTTAGTGTGTTACTTATAAGAAAATTCCCCTGCACTGGATAATGAATTATCAGATCCAGACAGAGGAAGTCTCTCATAATTCTCTTCCTCTGAGGTAACTCAGATTCTTTGTGAATTAACTTGTTTTACAAACTAGAAGCACAGGATACAAAATCAGTGGTTAAGAATCTCCTCCAAGTAGGACACCAGTGGATGGAAAGTTAATATAGGTCAGACAGCTGTGCCAAATCCCAGCTATGCAAACTGGGTAGCAGACTTTCTGCTTTCCTATATCCCTTCATATCCTATATGATGTAAGCATCAATAAGCAGCTCGACACGTGTGTCTGCTGCAATCATGTTGATGGATAAAGCCACACAGAATGTGTGCTCCTTGGGCTAAAGTTCTCTTTGGAGAACTGGAGATGTGTTTTCCACCTTTCCCCCCTCACTCTGTTATCTCCAAAGAGAGCTGACAACCTTTTTACTTGCCATAAACTGCTGATAGACCACAGCAGACCAGTCTGTGAGTGAGCTGTCACTGAGCAGGGTCATCATCCTACACCATTGCAAAAGTCACAAGTGTTTGATACCATTTGTTTTTTCCCTTTTCCTTTTTCCCTTTTCCAATTTCCATCCTGTAATGAAGTTTAAGTTCACTTGTTTCTGGCTGATCACATTTTGTCAGCCTTCCCAGCAGCAAGTAGTGCTTGGCAGGGGAATGCTGAGAGTCCATGGACCAAAAATTATAAATACCTTGAGATTTAGGTTGTATGCTCCAAATTTCAGTTTTTATAGGGGAAAAAGGATTGCTTCATGTTACAGAAGGGAAGTGGAAGAAGTGGAGAAAATCAAATGCTTCAAGCAAGGTCTTGTCCAGGAATGGAATCCAAACAAATGCTGTCAGCTTGTGGCCTCTACAGGCAGAGGCAATTTGGGAAAGGGGCGTGAGCGCGGCACTGTAGTCCTGTGTCCGGGGACTTGGCTCTGCTGCTGGTGGAGGATGGGGAGAAGGAGCCAGTGATAGCTTGAAGATGCTCTTTCCAAAATGAGAAAGCCTCCTCAAAATGAGGAATTAGATGACCAGAGCCCATCACACTGATCAGGTGAAGGAGGAGATGGACAGGTGTGGATGTCCTCCATAGGTGACCTCTGTGAGTGGTGATAAGTTGTGGAAAGGAGAGTGCATGCAGGGGGTCCAGTCTGGAAAGTGTTTTTCCTGTAAATTCTGGATTGCTATGAAACCTAGGTGGGAGGGGAGGTATGTGTGTGTGACATTTATCCTGCAGAATTTTGGGATGCTCCAAGGTTATTCTGGAGTGCTGACTACCTGGATTTATCGCTTCAGTGTAACCACTGAAGTTCTCATCAACTGCCCCACCTGTGAACAGAGGCTTGTAGCCATGGATAAATTCATTATATGTGGAAATTTTCATAATACATACATATTTTAAAAGGCCAGATACAAACCTGCATAAAATTCTGGGCAAGAACTGTTAGATGTTTTAGTAGGAGATGAGCAGTGGTTTAGGGGAGAGATGATAGTAGGTATTATGGAAGGGTTGAACTGATATGTTTCTGCTTTGTTAATTGAAAAAATATCCTGAGGAGAGAAAAAAAACCCAACACAGTAAATTTCTGTCAGGAGCTGGACACCAGTGTTTAAATACCTGCTTTGGTTTTGCCCTGTGGTGTGAGAGAGTAACCCCATTCAGCAATACATTCTGATTAATGTGTCAATTCCCTTCTCTGAACACATAGATCAAAGGTTTTTAGAAAATTCTTCCTTCCCACATGGAGGGCTATTCCTAGTATTATTTTTGGATCTGGGATTACCAGAAGTTTTCCAGGAAGAAAATTGCAAATCTCAGTGCTCCGTGGGCCGTCTGCTTAATTTTTTTTTTATTTTTTTTTTCTTATCCATGAGACATTTTGGAGCCTGTACGTAACCAGACAGTCGTGTTGACTGATTCTGGCGTGTCGCAGAACGAGCACCTTGTAGCCTGAACCAGATGTGGGGAGGCTAATGAGGTGTCTGTAACCTGAGTGTGAAAACCTGAAGCTGCAGCAAAAATTTGGAATTTGATACCTCTTGAGGTAATGGAAATTAGTGCTACAGGCAGAAGAGAAAGTGCAGATTTGGGGTAAAGTGCTATTAAAGGCAATGAAGCAGTACATGAATTAGAAATGAGGGATGTTACTTTGAGAACTGAATAGTTTCTAGAAAGTGAGGTCCCTGGAAAAGCTTTCATGATATTTCTTTATGTTTGCTTATTTTTAAGTGCTGAGAAGACACTGCTTGCAAAGATGGAGTTTAAATCCATAATCCACTTTTACCTGGAGGATTATTTCCTCTCTTGCACTGAGAGCCAGAGCAGTGCTGGTGGGAATTGTGGTCCAAGTCCTTGCACAGGGTCTGGAGCTCAGGAGGGGGCCATGAGTGGTGACACAGCCACTTCTCCCCACTAGTCACACGTAGAGGGAAATGGGCATTAGGGAAAGAGACTCTTTTGGAAACTACCATGGGATGCTGGATTTTCTTCTGCCCTGGCAGGAGCAAGGAAACTCAAATTTCCAGCTCTGTGCAGTCCTTTCAGACCACTGTCACTCATTTTGACATGCTTGGACCTCCAGCCACATAGCTCAGAACTGTTAGTGACAGTATTTTTCTCTTCACTTGACCTTTTGACAGCTCCCTTGGAATGTGAAAGCCTGTTGGGCAGCACAAGTAGCAGGGGCAGAACCAGCCACTCTCATTAGCTGGAGACGTGGCTTTGCCTTCACCTTTCTGGTTCTGGATCCTTGAAATGCAGATTGTGGGGCACATCCCACCATCTCCGGATAGCTGGGAGTCTGTGTGCCATCTTCTCAGAGCTAAGGCAGGTCCCCCATGCTCCCAGTGCCCGTTGCCTCCTTGGGAACTGAACCCTAGGAGGGGTGCCAGATGGGCAACCTGTGGAGCACAGGTCATGCAGTGCACGCTGCTGCCCATGTTGGTGAAATCAGGGCTCTCCTGTGATGTGGCTTTTAATCTGAAACTTTCTATTTGGTGTTCCCAGTGGTTTCACGCTGTCAAGATCTTCCTGGTCTCTTGGGTGGGATTCCATCATACTTGCAGCATAACATGGGTGTTGTGGACTGGAGTGGGGACAAACTGCTTGTGCCTGTCCTGGGGCTGCCAAACTCCCCTCAGATATGTAAAACTGCACTTAAATTTGAATGCAGGAATTTTTGTGGTGGCATTCTCCTAAAGTAGCAAGGAATGTTTTTATCCTCTTGGAAAACCCACATAGCTTGGGGTATCTTGCTACAGGCATTGCATGTGTCACAACTATCTAGGCAGATAGAAATAACTACTTTAAATCATCTTTCTTACTTTAGGGCTTTTGCTTTCCTTTGGGAGAGGGCTCTTCACTCGTATTCCTTTGGGAAACTTCGTATGCTTGTTTTCGTCTCGTGTCTGTTTGGCATGTTGAAGCAAAATGATGTGATTGACCTTTAGGGTTACAGAAGAAGCCTGGTTTCCGATCCTTGTTAATTTAGGATAGCTGCAGGAAAATCTCAGAAGCACTGAGATAGATATTACAGATGAAAGCAGAAGCTGGATGGCTTGAAGAGGTTCAGCACTTTGGAAATTTGTAAATATTCAGCTGAGAGGAGCAGAGCATGTGTGTGATTTACTGGGTGTCCTTGGCAGGCTTCGCCTGTTTATTGGAGCAGAGCAGAAATAGCCATTATTAAAAAAACCCCAAACCAACAAACCAGGAAGTCTTTTTAAATTTTGCTTGAGGCTTCCCTGAACACACGATTAGGTGGCCTTGCTCTTACGTCCCAGTGAAAGCCAAAGGCACGGAGAGGAGGCAAAGGGGGCACAGAGCAGAGCCGTGCTGGCACCGCTGTTCCGTGTGGCTGCTTCCCGGCGGATCGCAGCCGGAGCCCTGGCGCCTCGGACACCATCCTCCAAGCACTGCTCGCTCTGCAGCTGCTCAGCGCTGGCTGTGGGAGAGCCGCTCAGCATTTTTCTCAGGGATCTTGGAACGTGTTTTCAGCACCACGTGGATCACATGAAGCCCCTGGTTCCTGCTGGAGGGAAGAGGGAAGCTAGGTCCAATTCCCTGTTGGTGTGATGGAAACCTCCCCATCCCTGCTATCTGCTAGGCCCCTCCCAAGGAGTTTCTGCGGAGGGAGCAGCAATCTCTGAATTCAGCTCCAAAGGACTATGGAAAACCAGCCTCTCTCCTATGCAATCTGCTGTAATAAACATCAGCCCAGAGCCTGTGGGACGGATGGATAAATCCTCCAATAACACCGTGCTGAGAGGGGCCACTCCCCGTCACCGGATGGCTCTGTTAGTACAACACCGAATATTCAGCAAAGTTGTTCCTGTTAAGTGTCCTGGGCTTTGGTTTAACCAACAGACAGACCCCTGCTTCGTGCAGCATCCCTGTCTGCTCGCTCAGCCCCGAGGAAGCCGAGGCTCTAATGGAGCGAAGCCGCAGCAGTTCACTGGAAGGCATTGGGTAATTACTGACAAGGCTGTTTACATATCAAGTTCCCTCGTTGTGATGCACTGATTTGGCACTTTGTACACAGCTGCCGGTTTAATGCTGAAGCCAGCCTTTTCCCAAGCTCGCCTGTGAGAGAACCGCTTAAAAATGTGTTGCCTAATTGCTGTTGCTTAATTAACGGTAAGAGCATGCCAGCTCTGCAGGGAGGCAAGCAAAACTGGGAGGGGGAAGCTTAGAGGAAGCCTGGAGCACAGTGGGTTTGTCCAGGTCTTAATGATCTTCCAAATGCTGCTGAACTTTTTCACTGGGCTGCAAAAACTTACAAATTTTTCTTTCTCCTGTCCCTTCTTCCCCACATGGAGCCAACTGCAAGCCAGCAGCTTGGTGTGGTATGGATTGGAAGGGAAGGGTTTAGGCTTTAAAAGTCAAAATCACAGAATATTCTGAGTTGGACCCACAAGGATCATTGAGTCCAACTCTTAGGTGAATGGCCCGTCGTGGATGGTTGTTTCTGGCTATTCCCATGTTTGCTTTGAGTGTGTGGAGATTGGGTGTCCTGTGGTTGCCAGAATCTGGGGCAGCCAGTCATCGTGGAGCACTGCAGCACCAGCAGAGTTGCCAGGAGGGGCTGGAAGCAGAGTGGTTGTGTTTGCTTACTGCTGTGCACTCAGGTGTCTCTGCACCCGTGCGGTGGACAAGCCTGGTGCTCACCAGTCTGACTCTTTGGCTCTAATTTCACGTGATTTTTTTTTTTTTTGGTAGTATTTTACTACGTTGCACTCCTGGACTTGGATTTACAGAGGTAAGAAAGGCTTGCATAATCTCTTCCTGTGCAGGGGTCCTCTCCTGGGGAGCTGGAGGCTGGGCAGCACTGGCCTGGCTGGCCTCACTGGTGGGAAGTGCCAACAGGAAGGTGTTGATGTTCAAGACTCAGTCACCAGCTCCCAGCCAGCCTGTTTTTAGCATTAACTGCTGCAGTGGAAAGGCCACGTTCACGCAGAATATCCCTCTGTGGGTCTTGGATGACAGTGGCATGGGTGAAGGAATGAATGCGTGGGTGTTCCCTTTGCTGCCTGCAGATGGATATGTGCAGCTCCTGCCCTTGGAGTTCAGAGAGGGGTTTAGATCCATCTGCAGAAGTGTGCGGAGCCTCTGCAGTGGTTAAATGGCTGTTCAGGCTTGGAAGGAAGGAGTGGAACATAAGATCAAAGGTAGGTGGATGAGGCTGTGGCTCTCAGACATCTGCTAAGTGCATTGCAACTGGGCTGTGCTACAACATTAAATTCCCAATGCCTCTTGCAGAGGAGAATTCCCATTGCCTGCATTACATGGCAGCCCAAACACACAGCCTGTGCTGTGCTGCGCTGTAATAGGGTTTGATTTTTTTTCCAGACCAGCTTTTAATCCACTTACTTTTCAATAGGCCTTTTTGAACATATATGAATGCAATTAAATGTGTGTTTCCCAGTTGGATGAAGGCAAGGTAGAGGAAGGCAGATGGCCTGGAAGGGAACACAAAGACTTTGAAACAAGCTGCTATGAGGTGCTCTTACGTGGTTTTTGGAGGTCATGAGCATCCAGTGAGGAAGATGCCAGGGAAAACGTGGCTTATACCCATGTGAGTTGCCTTGATCAGAATCCTCCTGTTTGTTGCAGAAGTGCGTGGGACTCATCAGGGGAAGTGGTGAGGAAATTGATGTCTTTGGGATCTCGGTTATTGCTCTGTAGGAGTGTGAACATGCTGTGCTGTTGCTGTAGATCTGTTGCAGCTGTGTCATCTGATGAGGTGCTGAGCAAAGAGCTCTTCGGGCCAAGGGGTACTGGTGTCATTCAGTGTTTCACACGATTTGGTGCAGCAGAATAAGCATAATAAGAGACCTCAGTGTGTGTGTGTATGTGAAAGGGAGCATCTGGGTATGAACACAGGTCAAATTTAATTCTCACACTGCTACGAAGGCAATTTTTCATTTGTTGTTGAAGTGTGGAGTAGATTGAACTGGGCCAGTGGAAATTCCCTCAATTCCTCTGATTGTTGTGACAGCGGAGTTCAATGCCTGCCTGTGATCAGATAAAACCTGAAGCTTGCTACATGGACGGAGGAAAAGGAGTCCCACAAATCTGTCCATAAGTTGGAGTTGCTTAAAAGGACCTCCTGGAACTGAATCTTTGGTTTGCTTGCCCATCATTTTGGGAGCTGAAGTGGGATTTAGTTTCAGTGCCTGAGTTCAGTACTTTCAGAATTAGACTGAAGATTTTCTGATGAAAATCCTCTGCGAGCTTTAAAGGGAAAAGCCATGGTTTACCATCCAATCTTCTCCCCAGCACAAGGTTCCTCCCAGCAGTGCTCTCAGATGCTCCCACTCTTGCTGGCACCAGATTAGTTTGACACTGGGGGAGGCTCAGGGTGCCGCTGGGAGCAGATCAGTGGCCAGCCTGTGGGGAAGGTGGCATGGGCTCAGGGTCAGCTGCTGGAAGAGAAGGTAGCCTGAAGATTAAGGGATGCAGAGGGGAAGTTTTGTTTCAGTTGCAATGTCCTGAAGTCTGTAGCATCTCCCATCAGTGGAACTGGGAGAAATGAGGCAGGAGCAGTGTTTTTGAGGTTTTGGTGGTATGGGGTATAGCTGTCCTGCTCGTTCCCTCCCCATGGAAGCTCAGTGGGGACAGAAGCCATGCTCGAAGCAGTTTGCTCACCCCCACGGTGGCAGCAGCAGCATCAGTGCTGTGTGTGGAGATGGAGCACAGCTGCTTAGAGCGGGTGACAGATGAGAGAGCTCCTGCCATGGCCTCCTCAGGCCTCTCGGCAGCGATCCCAGAGCCGCTGCCTCAAAGCTGCAAGGGGGGACAAGGTCAGGGGAAGGGGTGCAGGGAAGCCAAGGACCCGTGAGCTGGGGCAGGGTGACCTCTGAGCTGTCCTGTTCCCTCAGTGAGGGCAGCAGGGCAGGGAGGGGAGTCAGTGTTTCCAGTCTTGGCTTTTACGCTTTCATGCTGCTGCTTTCAGCAAACTGGTTTGGCCGGAGGAGCTGTGGGGGGCTGCAGACAATGGCTGCTCACATTTTCCAGCTGTCAGATACTTAATGACATTAACTCCCCAGCCTCCAATTTCTTTTACTGATTTAATTTATTTTTTTCTCTCTGGCACAGCCAGCTGAAGTGCTTCCAGCAACCAGATAGACCCTAATCCTGGTCCCCATTACTGCCCTTCCACTCTCAGGGACCCTGCTCTGCCAGGCTGCCCTCCAGCAGCAAGGGGGTTTCTTGCTTACTGGAAGCAAAGTGCTGAACATCTGAAGTGCAGTGGGGATCCCTGGTTTTTCTCTCCCCTGGAGGAGCTGTAAATGTGCATTAATCTGATGGATGTGTGGGAGGGAAGTGTCTCCTCCTTGACAGCAAGGAAATAATTCGTTTTGTGTATGGAAAAGGCATCTGTTCTCTGCCTAACTACTGAAGGCAGCAAAAGCCATGGGGTCTGAGCATCCCAGAGAAGGGGAGGGCGCAGGGATTTGCCAACTGCATGGCCCTGCTCACCCACAGCCACCAGTATCCCTACCTTTGACCCTTTGAAGGCCGTTCCTGCAAAGGCTGGCAGGTTCCCATTGCTCTGTGTCATTCCCAGGCCCTGTGTCAGTCGCTGGGCTGTGGCGTCAGTGGAGCCCTGGGCAGGGTGAGGTTTGAGCCTCACACCCTGGTGTCTCCAGTCATTTTCTTGAGTTGTGCTGTGCTAGTTTTGGGTTGAAGGACAGCTGAGCTGGGAAGTGTGCTAAGCCCTGCTGC
Organism: Machaerirhynchus nigripectus; assembly: GCA_013397975.1. Lineage (NCBI taxonomy): Eukaryota > Metazoa > Chordata > Aves > Passeriformes > Dicruridae > Machaerirhynchus > Machaerirhynchus nigripectus. Next base: position 837,972 of record VZRQ01003115.1, on the reverse strand, counting down.
AGCCCAGTTTGTTCAGTCATTTTTGTGAATTAACAGACAATTTGCATTCAGCTTCTCCTGGGGGCAGGGGTGATCGGGGAGAAGACAGCACAGAGAGAAAAAAGGAAAAACACCTTTGAACTCTGTCCAGCTGCTTGAATTCTGGAGCTGAGGAGCACTGCACCACTTCTAAACTGATCCTTTCCACCTAGCTTTGACGCCAGGCATACAGGTTGCCCTTGTTATAATAGCTGCATTATATGTAGTTGCATGCAGGTCTGCAGACAGCTGGCATGCTGTCACGACATCCTGCTGCTGTGTGTGAGCATGCCTGTGTGTTCAGATGATAAGAGCAGTGATGCTTGAGGAAGCTTTGGCCTGGGAACCTCCTGAAGACTTACAGTGCCTTTATGCCCCACTGTGGGGTGTACCTGCTACGTGTGTGCTCTCACATGCATTCTGCTTCCCTCCCACTGTGCTCTGGATTTTGCAAAGGATCTGCAGGAAAAACTTTAAAAAGCTCATTAGGTCATTTAGGAAGAATCTAGAGAGTTTCAGTAAGTTATTTCAATTATTCTTTCATAATCCTGCTTTTTGTTTTCTTTCTTTTTTTATAATGCTATAGCAGTAGGCAGTCACAAAGAGTCAGTGCTTTAGTTTATTAATCAGTGTACAGGCATGTTAGCAAACCCTTCCTGCCCCAGGGAGCCCAGACTCTGTCCAGGCTGTGGGGCAGTGGAGTGTGAGGGACCCAGCACGGGAGAGCCACGGCACCAAAGTCTGGCAAGGTGTGACCTGTCATTCTGTGTAGCAGCAAGGAGATGTCCTCTGCAGGTTATGATTTAAGGGCTGAGAGCCTGTGGGTCAGGCTCTTGAGCCAAAATTCATTACTGGAGCTAAATGCCAGCAAAAGCATCTTTGCTCCGCTTTTCACTGAAGGAAATGCACTTTAATGGTTCTCAGAGGTAGCAAGTGAGGATGTTTTTCCCGCAGCCATCAGAGTGGGCAGTGGGACCATCTGGCTTGTGTTTCCCAGGGGCTCGCTTTAGCTTGCAGACACTTGCCAATTTACCCCAGTGCAGAGGCAGGAGCGTGGGAGGATCCCCATGGGGCGGAGAGTAGGAGTTGATAGCTTGTACCTCACAGACCTCCCGATGTGCAGGAGAAACACTCAAGTATTAAGGGCATTTGAGGGCTGTCGTTCATGCAGACCTGACATTATTCCAGTCCACTTCACCTGAGGCTTCTCCTTTTTGCACCGTTTCATTTTCTGCTTCACTGCCAATGAAAGCAATATGCTATTTTGATATTATTAGTGGTAGAAAGCCTAATCAGCCCTTTTCTTTCCTTGACAATATCTGCCCTGCCTGCCTGAGAGCTGATTCACCCTGCCCATCCAGTCACGCAGCAGGATTTCCCAAGGGCTGTGGCACAGCATCCTCCTCCCTTTCTTGATGTTATTCCCATTTACCAGGCACAGAGGGCTGTGGGAAAAAGTCAGGCTGGCTTTGTAATCGTCCTTGCTCCGAACTGACACATACTGAAGTCATTAACTTGGCTATCAAATCTCAGCTGTGGGCTGAAACTTGGCAAAGAAGGTTTTGGGGCAAAGTGTGTGTGGGACAGGATATAGCAGATATTCCTGTAGGAAGCCACCTGGATCAGCGACATAAGCAAGAGGGGTCATCATCACCATGCCTTCAGATTTCTTCACAGCAATGTGATTTATGGGCAGGGCACTCATCCTAGTTCAGATTTCTTTCACCAGTATTTGTGGGCTGTGGTTCATGCTGATCTGCTGTGCTTCTGACCCCTTCTTGCCAGCTAAACACATGGTTGAGTCTTGTTAGGGTCATTCATTACAGTGGTCAAGGCACTGTAAGAGACATACGGATTTCTCCCTGGGAAACTTCAAAAGTGCCCCTCTCCCCATCTGCAGATTTGATATTACTGTCCAAGAAAGCCGTGGGGTTAAGCTGTTGAGAAACAGGCAAACCTGGAGCACGTGTTTTTTGGGCCAGTTTACCTGGGGTTGCATTTTGAGCTCCCCTTAGCATTAGGAGATTTGCCATTGACTGTCATGGCTCTAAGCTTTGATGTTTTCCTGCACCTGTGTGTGAGCTCGGAACCATCCAGCCTTATATGCAGTAGCTGGGGAACCACTCGGGGCATGTGTTACTTCTTCTGCTGTTCTACAGCAGAGGGTAAGGAGGGAAACCCACCCAGCACCAGTGTGGTTGGTAGCACCCTATGAAGTATGATGACTTGCCCGTACAGGGCACTGGCCTGCCTGCTGTGTCCCAAACATGTGGACATGGCCATCACTCTGCTAGAGCAGGTGGTGAAATGCTGGAAAGGGCGTTTCCCTCTGGAAGGGAAGAAGGGACAGAGCCCATCTGTATGTCAGTGCAGTACCACACCTCTCAGTACCACACCGTGCCCTGACACCTCTCACATTTTGCACACCCTGTTTCCCTGCTGGATGCAAGCAAGGAGAGCTGAAGAGAATTTTCTTTAGGTTTTTTTTTTCACCAGCTTTTTAACTTGAGTCTGCCTGTCACTTCCTTGCTCCAAAACTACTTGTTTGGCAGGGTCGGGAGCGTGAGTCACGGCCGTGGCCCAGGATCCTGCCTCCCGCTTTGGCCAGCAGCACTGCAGCTGGGGCAGAGCAGATCTGCTGCTGGTGCTCCAGTGTGCCTGCTTGCTGCAGGGCTTGGAGGCACTAAGCTGGGGCAGGGGAGAGTGTAAATTAATAGGTTAATGAGCAAAACTACTTATTCTGATGTCTGAGCCCAGACCATCTCCTAATGTGTTGCTTTGCAAGGAGAGGGTTGTGTGCACTCACTTGGTAACTTCAGCAAACTTCTCCCAGAGGCAGGATCACTCTCAGAAGAAAAACTTGGTGGGAGATGGATCTACACAGAGCCTGTCTCTAATATCATGGGCTGGGAAATGAAACTGGATTCTAAAATGAGATATTCCTTAGAGATTGAATGGGCTTTGCAGAATTTGTGCTGAATAGGGATAGCCTTTCCATCAGGCTTGTAGGAAATAGGAAATATAAACAATAGGAAAAGGTTTTGTTCTTTCTGCTGGTATCTGACTATGTGACTTGTGCTGGACCCACTGCTGGAAGAAGAAACGCAGTTCCAGCTGGCAGCACAATGAATACAAGGTTTCCTGCAGATATCCCTCCTGGTTTCCATCATGGCAGGACCCTGTGGGCCAGTCTTCAAGGATTTGGCTCTTGCACCCCACTGCTGAAAAATGCAGAGAATGTAAATATGCAGACCCTTAGAAAAACTGCCCAGCAACTTTGCTGGTGAAAGTGCCAGTGCCTGCTTCCAATAAGAAAGACAGGGAGAGAGGGAGGGAGCAATATTTTGTTTCTGGTGCATAATGTTAAAAGCGAACAAAAAGCTCCTCTTAGGGATAAAGGAGACTCTCAGAAGTGCTGTAGCCTGCTTGAGACATGCAGAACTTTGTCCACAACCTTGAGGACTTCCAGGCCAGCTTCAAGCATCGCGTGTGTTGGCCAGACAACAATGAACCCTTTGAACACACTTTGGGTCAGAGTACTGTTTTCTTGGAGGGGGAAAGGGAAGGGAGGCTGGTGCTTTGGTCTTGTATCAGCAGCCGTCTGTGGTGAGCCACAGATGCTTTCAGTGGATGGCAGGGTTGGCTGTGGTTTCTCTCTGCAGGCTGGTTCTTGAGGCACTGAATCCACAGCAGTGGGTCTGCTGCAGAACCATTGCTGTGCAAGACTTGAAGTGCCTCTGCCCTAGCTCTGTGGTTTCAAAGAGAGCTTTTAAACTAACGTGGGAGTCTGTGAAATTATCCTGCTGCGATGTGTCAGCTGTTGACACAGCAACATGACAGTATGTCATCACTTATTTCCTGCTTGAGGGATCATAAAGCCTTTTTACATGGTTTTGGCCCATCTGTTTTCCAAAAGTGAAGCTTTATTCTATCTCTCTCACCCTCATTGTCCTCCTCTTCCAGACTTGGTGTCTGGTGCCTTTCCTGAACTTCACTCATGAGCTGTCTGGGGTGAGGTGAGAGAAGGAGTTACCAACCTTCTCCTACATGTTTGGGGCTGCACTGGCCCTGCTCTGAGCCATCTCTTTGGATCACTCTTATCTGCTGACTAAGAGGACTATTCTGTGCAGTTAATGGGTACCTAAGTCTGACGTCTTTGCCTGAACAGCCTGGGACCAGAAATGTCACCAGGCCAGCTGACCAGTTGGTTGGGTGACCTGCTCTTTTGAGCCTGAGACAAAAACGACCGATACGGCACGTGAGAACCAGCAATTGCTTTGCAGCCCTGGTTTGAGCATCCAGGCATGGTGGGAAGCCCTCAGCCCATACCTGGAGGGGAGTTTGAATCTCTAGCTGCAGTGGGAAGCCCACCCTGTCCTGGGCAAACCAACGGGTTCAGCTCTTGAGACTTTGGCCCTCCCTGGTGCTTCATGCAGAGCATCTTTTTCCAGGAGTCTTAGCCTTCTACTGTTGTTGTTGGTCTGGTATAAAATCCAGCCCAGGGTTGCTGGAAAATTGGAGGTTGTTGTCTCTCCTGCCCCATCACAGACAGAGCTTTTGCTGCTGCATCTGTCCTGTAAAGCAGAGCCTTTTCCCCTTGCCAGGGCAGGGACAGGTCCGTGCAGCTGGGAATCAGACACATGGGCGGTCTCATGGTAAATCCTTTGGAGAGCTGCTGAAGGAGCTTGGCTCCAGTCTCGTGTCAAGTAGGATGAGGGAGGGAAACGCCTCCAGCTTGTTTGTGGTCTGGCAGCCAGAGAACTTTCTGCTGCTGTCACTGGAAACCAGGGCTCTTTTTTACATTTACGTCATTCCTGGAATGCTTCTGCTGCGAGTGCCTGTGCCACAGCCCGGCACCGTGAGCGCTCCAGAGCATCTTGCTCCGGGGAAGCGCTCCCGAAGAGCAGGAGGAGGGGAGGGTGGTGCTGTCGTCATAGGAAGCATCTGTAAATAATAACCCAGGGAGCCGAATGCAGCACTGGTGCTAACTGTGCAAGTCTGCCCATGCCTCCGTTTGCCAAGTCACCATTTAGGTCATGCAGATTTTATTCTGTGCCCCAGATTTATTTTGGATGGAAAGCCATGTGTTTCCAGTGAAGTTACACCTGCGGGGATTTATGTTTTGAACTAGCTTCAGCAATGACCAAAACACATAATTTGTCAAAAGTTCTTCATATTTTTTAAAGTACAAATCTTTCTTTCTNTTTTTTTGTAGTGTTAGAAGGATGCTCTGCTTTTTTAACAGTAGTCTGATCTGGGAGCAGATGAATATTTTTCCAACAGCTTCTTGAAATGAACAGCTGTTGTGCACTAAGTCAAACAGAAGCGTTTTGTGGAGACTAAGTCCAAAGTGATTCTTTTTAAAAACAAAATCAAAATTAGATGTGGTATTATGGTTAGGTGCACGTGCCAGAGGCTGAGTAAATGTAACAATAGACTTGAGATTTAGTCTTCACCCTATTTAATCCATCAATAGTTGGCTGTAAATCTCTGTTTAGAACAGAAATATTGGGAAGTGTTGCAGCTTCTGCACTCTCCAGCCTGGGATGCTCTGAGCTGTTCTTAGAGGTGCATGGTGGCAGATCCTTCTCACGGGCTGTGATGGGATTTCTCAGGGCTTGTAGTTTCCACTCAGGGGTTTGGGGTAAGTCCCATAGGATGTCATTACATCCTGCCTGCCTTGCTGCCCTGTGTGACTTTGTCTCTGCCTGTCTCAGTTATCACCCTGGATTGTGTTTAACCAAGTTAAAGGATCTTTGTGAACCAGATGATGACTAGCATCCTTACCAGAAGTTTTGTTAAAATACTTAGACATATTTTCTTTTAAAAATCCCTGCACTGACATACCTGTTTCGTTAAGCATTTTTTTGTGTGTGCCAGGGAAAACCAGACCTGGTACCTGGTACAGTGAGAGAGAGACCGGTTCAGTTCTGCTGCTCCAGGCCAGGAAAAATTTAGTGGCATGAAGTCTGCTAGATGGCAGAGTTTCTCTGCCTTCATCCATGTCATGTGCTGCCATTGGAGCTGCTTGCAGGTTTTATTTTCTAAATAAATAAATTTTTTAAGGGTTCCTGAGTTTGCTGATCGGGTTTTCAACAAAATGGAAACATTTGCAGAAAGCAAAATGGTGAATCAACATCTGGCAGTTTCCTCAGCCACTATACTTTTTGTTCTTTCTTGTGGATAAATGCAAAAAAAGAATTTAAGTGAAGTCTTTGTGCACATAAAACCCTCACTGTCCAAGCATGATTGATTAGGGACGCTTGCTGTTTCCCTAATTCTCTTTCTTAATCTTGGCATCATCCACGTTTTCCATTTTAGCTATTTCCACTGGAGATGAAATGTTTCTTTGCAGAGGGGCAGGAGACACCCACCCACGTCGGAGGCTCCTCAGACAAACGGGTCAGTGTTCCCTGCAATCATGGGGGGAGCAGGAAGCCACCCCCTGGCCACAGCTCAGGGCAGCAAAGCCATAGAGAGCCTGACCCTATTTGACTTCTCTTTTCTAGATCTCAGTCTCTATAAACAGCTTTTTATGGTATTTGCCTTTCAAAGAGGAACCAGGGTGTGGATGGGAATGGTAACAAAGAGCCACTTACAAGGACTGAGTGAGCTCTTACAGGAGTCCAGTGCATAATTTTCAGATCAACAGAAAAGTCTTGCAATGTCCTAAGCCCTGACAGTGTCATCTGAGGTATTTAAATTCTGTCATTCAGCCTCTCAGCAGTTAGGGCCAAAAGGTTTGTGCTCCTGTTTAACAGGGAAACTGAGTCATGGGGGTGCTTAGTGCCTGGCAGAAGAATTCCCAGTAAATCAGAGCCAGCAACTGAAAGCAGAACCCCAGTGCTTGGAAAACACTGGCTTCTCAAGGAGCATGACTTCAGCTGTGTCCTCAGCAAGGGCAGACAGCTCCTCACTTCTGCACAGTGGAGCACGGCTTTGCCCCAGACAGCAGGAACTGTCTCTCAGGGTGCCGGGGTGACATCAGTGCTGGGGCTGCAGCGGGGACACAGAGTGTGCCAGTGCCATGAGTGATAGCAGCCTGTGCTCCGGGGGTCCCCACAGCATCCCTGTGGGACACACCACTCCCGGGGTATCCTGCTGCATTCCTGTCCGGCTCCCTGCGGGCTGCGGATCATCCTGCAGCGGCTGGCAGGGCTCCCTCTGCGGAGGGCTGCCGTCCCTCCCTGGAGCTGCACCAAGCAGCTGCTTTCTCCATCTCGGGCAGGCAGAGCAACGCAAGCAGTGATGGATTAAACACCTGGTCGTGCCTCAAGTGACATGTGCATCCTTTAGGATGTTGCGTCGTGGTGCTGGTTGAAAACTGAGAAACTGAGGAGCTGGTGCTTGGGTAGGAGACCAGCGGAGGTCATCCATCACCACGGATGCCTTTAAACCCTTGATGTGAAGAAGGTTGTGGAGGAGTGTGTCTGTACAGAGTTTACAGCAAGCAGGGCCACAAGGGTGTCAGAAGTTGGAGTTTAGCACTGTTTGTGTTTAAGTTCATCCAGGCTGTGGCTGGCATCCAGCCTGGCTCTATCCATATCTGCCCCCAGTGCAGGAATCTGTGCAGACCAAGTGCCCAGTCAGTGCACTGCTCTCGCCCAGGGTGGTGGTCTGCGTCTTATTTCCAGCTTGTGGCTGTGAGGAAGAAGGGTGAAAGTACACACCTGTAGGAGAGCACCCAGAGTCAGAAATGTGGGATGTGCCACTGGTCAGCCCTTTGCAGAGGGCACATCTCTTGGCTGCTTTCAAGGACAAACACATGCCCACGTCCTCTTGGGTCACTCACTCCTTTGGCCACATGTGAACTGGTCAAACTGGGAGCTGACACATCCCACATGTCATAACCCTAATTCTTGTGAAGGGAAAACTGTACCACTGGGAGGACCCCCTCTGCCTTTCTGCAGGCTCTTTACCAGGCCAGGATAATAGGATTAGTGAGAATGTCTGGAAGCCTCAGTCAGAGGAAGCACAACTCCTTAGCTCAAGCCTCCTCGCCTTTGTTCTCCAAGCAGGTTTGCCATAGGTCGATCCCATTGGATGCGGATGTTTGGCATCCCTCCGGGATGGGCAGCAGCTCCTGGGCACCTCACAGGGTGAAAGTGACGCTGCTGTAGCAACAGATCTTGTGATTTGGTGCTAATGGCTCTATAACTCCATTACTGTGCATTTGTAGGGGGTTTTTTATTCACTAATTAACCCACAGTTTGATTTGATGGTGGCACTCTGGGCTCTCTTACAAGTGGGCGATTGTAACTCAACCTCCCAGTGGGCCCCGTGGCACAAAGGAGGGGTTTGAAAGCACCGCTCTGTGTGCAGCACATTTGGCAAAGGCTCCTTCATCCCACCGCTGGATCGAATGTCCTGATAACGGGATGGAGCCTCGAGGGCTTGTTTCACTCCTTCGAGGAATGGCATTAGGAGCCAGCAGCCCCGAGGTCTGGTTCTGATTTGCTGTGAGACATCAGGCTCCTTACCTGCAATTCAGGGAAAATGATCCCTCTTTGCAGGGGCCTCGCAGGGTTCAGCTAAGATTAATAAGGGAGGGAGAGGAGATGAAATATCTGTGGCATTTTGCTGTTATTATTAATGATGTAGAGTGAAGCCAGGGCATCTCTGTGAATGATCACTGCATTTTCCTCTTGAGATCTGGCTGTGTTTTTTCCTCTGCTGCCCTCTACTAATCAGAGCAAAGTTAAACGTTGTAGTAGAAGGGCTCAGAAACCAGCATTTCTCTGTGTCTGAAGAAAAAGCGGCACGTTTCCTGGTATAATTAGGTCCAGGCTCTCAGGAAATGAAGGCTGTCTAGCTGATAAGTGTTTAGTAGTGATTACCAAGCCAAGGCTGGGGAAAGCAAGCAAAGTGCTTTCGTTTCAGAAGCAGCAAATCCAGCTGAGACTTGTGGTGTGTGTCATGTATGGAGGCAATTGTCCAAGTGGTACTGTGGCCTTGCTCGCTGGAGCATGAGCCAAATCTGCCCTGCTGTAACTCCACAGGAGCCTCTGGAGCTGCACCAAGAGCCTGAGCAGCAGAGCACACTTCTCCATACAGTGCCCCTGGGCTGTCAGAGGTGTCATTCTGGGGACTGGTGTTACTCTTCTCTCAAAGCCAGCAATTCTTCTCTCAAATTAGTAACAGTGCTCATCAAAGCTGGGGGAGCCGGAGGAGGGTAAGATTCACATTTGCAAGGGTAGAGTTACATCCTCTCCGAATGAAATACATGTTTCTTCAGTGGTGCTGGGTAAACTGAATGTGGCAATGCATGAAGGTGGGTTCTTCAGTGTGCTTTTGTTCCGTGTGTCAGCTCTTATGAAAGGGAACCTGTCCTCCAGGAATTTCAGGGTCAGATTTTTCAGAGAATGCTCTGCTGTGAAGTCAACATAGTCCATCCCATGCCAGCAGACTCATCTTGTCAAGCACCCTTGAGACCTGACGTGCTCTCAGTGGTCTGGATGAGAGGGTGGGTTGTAGACCCCTTCCCCTACCCTGTTTCATGTCCCTTCATTTCAGAAGATGCATTTTGGTGGAAAACCCTATCCCTGTTTTGTTCAGATGGGTTCAGATGAGTTTATGAACACTGAGCACTGGAGGAACCTGAGGAGATTTGCAGTGCTGCTGCAATGCCTCTTGCCTTCCAGATGTGTCAGCGTGTACTTTGCAGTAACTTCCACGCTTTCTGAAAACTCTAACATAACTAGTGGTAGGTCTTTCTCAACCACACAGGTACTCTGGTGAAAATAATATACTAATGTCTTAAAATCTCCCAAATCCCTTGTTTATTGCAGCCTGGATAAACGAGTTCTGGAAAGGGTTACACAACTCCCCAGAGGACAGGTCCATCAGTGGCTTTTAAGCACAGTGGTCCAGAGGCAAATCCTGGTTCAGGAAGCGTGTTAGCTTCTGGACATTGCTGGCAATGCCCTGTGTGAGGGTCACTGTATACCTGCCATGTCCTTACTCCTTGCCCACAAGTGTCCACCCCTGGCCACTGCTGGGGGAAGGTTCCTGGGGTACTTGAACCTTTGGATGGAACTTCGCAGCCCATACAGGTAGTGTCCCTGGCAAGTCCTCTCCTTTGCTTTTCAGACCAACCAAGATTAAATTGCAGAACTATGGATATATTTTCAGTTCCTTCCTTGTACTCTCTCCCTTCCTCTGCAAACTCTCTGCTTCCAGTGCAGTGCCTTGATGCTGGCCCTGTAGTGGTGAATCAGCACAGAAATTTCTTTTCAAGTATGACAGTTTTCTCTAAACCCACCTAAGGCATAAGCTGAGTTTGCTTCCCCTTGGTGTCAGTCAGTTCCCCTCATGGTGAGGAAAGCCCACCCCCAATCTGCAGATCTTCTTTAGACCTTGCAAAATGCTTGAACTGGAATCTGATGATTTATGTAATCAGATCTGCAGTGCCCTAATGTCCATCACCGTCATGATGGTTTCCATGAATTCAGCAGCTGGGAGTCATGATTCGCTGGTTTATTACTTGAGCCCTTGAAAAGGTATTCAAGAAACATTGTGCCTGCAAAAACCGTGAATTAAAAAAAACATTTTCTTGAAGACTGTCAAGGGTTTTGGATGAGGGGACGATGAATAGATATGCTGTGAGTCTGTTTTCTCATTGAAATTTATGGTTTGTTTGCTTCTCCCTTTGCAGCCCCATCACAGATCAAGGCAGGGAGAGATAACCTCTTCCTCAGATAGCACAGTCCTGTTTGCAGCCCACCCTCAGGGCTCTGCACTCTGCTTTCCAAACCAAAGCTCTGGTGCTAGTACCATAAACTGGCCATGGTCACTGTCCGAGTCAGTCAGCACCTTCTTCAGGAGAGGACTTTTCTCTGCAGGCTGGCACACGCCTCAAGCCCGGTGACAAAATTCCATTTGCATCATAAAAGCGCTGCAAAAGACAAGTACCATTTCTCACCAGGTCACTGTGGCTTCCTGGCTCCGGGATGGTCATGGAAAACCATGTGTCTTGTGAGAAGGGCGTATTTAGGGACACACGTAGCTGTTTGGATGTTGTTAAGTAGCAGCAGACAAGCCTATGCATTTGCACAGGAAACTTTGGCTCCCAAAGGGCATTCAACAGCTCATCATGTCTGACTCTTCTAAGAGGTGCTGAGCCATTGCTAAACCGTAGAAAGGGAGGAAAGTTCCTGCTGTAAGAATTTTTCTGCTTGTCTCAGATTTTTCTGTTGTGTTTTTCTTAAGTGTTTTAGTAATTATTTCCATAGAGATACCAGTGTGGAGACAGCTGGGTTAGGAGTCTGACCCAGTTATCAGTCAGTGCAGTTTGATTAGCTGCAACGTCCAGGGAGGCAGGATGCTGGAGAAAATTCACATATGAACTGCAAAGCTGCTTTTAACTGCCTTCCAAGTTTGTTTTGTTCTGGTTTTCCCCTAAAAGCATGAGACCCTCCTCCCCTGATAGCAAAGGCCTCCCCCAGTCCTTGCCAGTGGGTTCAGTAAGATTCACCTTCCTTCTCCCAGGTATTTCCATGACTCTGGGGACCACCTGCCTCTCTGTTATCAGTCAGTATATCAGATGAAAAGCTCATTATTTGTCTAACAGGCAGTGGCCTACGGGAGTGCTGGTGGTCCCTTGGGAGGGGATAGTCACATCCTGCTTGTTCCCAGCTGCTCGATTTCATTAGCTTAAAATGCCTGGGCTAATCTTTGATACTTTTCCAGGTGAGCAATGACTCAGGCTGCCACGGGGATGTTGTAACAGCAGGAGGAAGGACATGCAAGAAAAAATTCTGCTGTGGAAAGCCTGTTTGGTTTTATACTGTTCACCTTGTGTTGCACTGCTTGTTGCCATTAGTCTGTGAGTGTATTGCTTCTCCCTTGCTACTCATCTCCAAGGGCACTGGTTAAATACCTGACCAAGGAAAACTCGGGGGTGTAGGAGCTTCTTGGGTAACCATCTGCACACATTCCTGAGGGCTGAATACATCCCACCTTTTCTTCACTGAAAATACTGTTCACACACAACTCAGCTGCTCTCAGAGTATGTTAGACAGAACTGAGTGTCTGCACAGGACAAAATGTGGCTCAGAGTGTATTTCACAATCAGTCAGATCGAAGGTTCAGTAAACACAAACACATTTCCCACTGCTTGCTCCACAGATGAATCCTACAATGCTTCAGTGTGTTGGAGATTTATATGAGAAGGGTCCTTCCTGCTGGGAAGTGGTTTTGCTGTGAGTAATGCCCTGCTCCTTCTACAGGATTTGTTACACAAGTGTGCATTGAAGCATATAAAGCACAGCCAGGAACGTGTGGAAGTCTTCATTCTTACGTGCCTGGGAACAGTTCAGGAGAGGCATGTCAGAGAGGGAAGGAAGGGAGAATGTAGGGGTCAATCTAATTTGCTTTCTCAGTGCAAAATGGCCCTTTCAGACAGGGTTATCCAGTCAGTCTGCTCAGCATGGACTCATGTGCACATAAAATAATGCCAGAAGGCTTAAGTGAGAGATTTGTTAAGAAATATGATTTCTGTCTTGATTATTTGAAATAATTTTTTCCATTAAGAATATTGAAGTGATGTGTTCAGTTTGGTTTTAAATTTCCAAGTATCTCCCACTTTCTGGAGACTAACTCATCATCTAATCAGCTCTTTTGACCATGTACCTACCAATCCACATATGTGCGTGTACTGAAAATTGCTTGTTGGAATACCAAAAAATTCCAAACCCTTTCTAACTTTCCTTTCTCATGAGAGATTTTCCCTGTGCCAATTGTCCAAATTTGTTCTGTTTTGGATTTGCGTGTACCAGAGTGATTGGTATGCAGCAGCACACAAGCTGGGGTGGTCTAAGAGGAACTGTCCAAAGCAGGCTGGAGGTTGTCTTCATTTTGAAAATGAAAAAGACCTCTGGAAAGATACATGTGGAGCCTCCAGGAATGCATCATTATTGCCTCTCATCACAGCAGTAGCAGGGATAGGAGCCTGTCCTGTTTATCTTGAGTTGGAAGACAAGAAACTGGTAAAAGGTGTGGAGAGCAGGGGATGGTGTGGTACTGAACTTAGAGACAGCCTCACACCTTTGGCTCTTGGTACCTATTCCCTGCACTTGAATAAGGTCCCTCCCTGCCATGTACTTGCCTTGCTCTCTGATTTTGGTGGTTTTTGTGGGGCCAGTGGGTGCCATGGCAGGCTGCAAACAGCTGAAGCGTCATTCTGCAAATATGTGACCCATCAGCAGAGGAAAAATTTCCTGATTAAGTTCTCTGTAGAATTTCTTCCTTCTTATTTGCAATAATAAAATAGTTGAGACAAGGTCACATGCTATTTATAGCCATCTCACTGCTGCTTGCTCCTGCTCGCCTGGGCAGTAAGCTCTGCACAGACACAACGAGATTAATCCTTCATGACACTGAACCTTTTATTTCCCTTGTTGTGCTTGCAGACTCCAGAGCCTCCTTCCTCTGCAGAGCCCAGTGCACTAAGCCTTCAATACAACACAGCAGCAGTGGAGCCATGGAAAAGTTTAGAAAAACATTATGTGTTCAGCAAACCAGGGATTGTCTGCGAGGCTGGAGACTTTGGTTTCTAGGTCAGCTGAATGGTTTGAAATTTTTCATCACAAGCTCCATGCCAAGCTCATACACTGGAATTAACTGAGGTTATGTGCAGGTAGGTCCAGTCCTGGCATGGCAGGAAATGCTGAGGGCTCTGACTTATTTTCCTGTATAGAAACCTTACTTCACTTGCCCTCAAAAAAAAAAAGGTTTAATTGAAACTGTATTTTATGTGATGAAGATACCTTAATATAGAAGCAGGTTGGGTTAGGACAGTCTGACACAGAATGCATGACAGCTGCCAATAATCTGATACTAAGTTCAATGCAATGGGAACTCATTATGAAAAATAGTCTGAGGTCTTGATTATATCATAGCTGTGACCTCTCGTCTCAGGCAGTCAGAATTGGTATTGCTTTGGCTACATTCTCTCTAAAATCCTCTGACTTTTGCACCTCTTTCATCCTTGTTTTTTGCCATGGAGAGCTCAGGGTGAGCTGGGAGCAGCTGAATAGCTGTAGTTGCTCTGGCTACAGCTGCTTCCCTCCATAAGCTGCAGTGTGTTAGTGTTCAACACAAGCAGAGTGGTGGTGGGAGGGCAGCCCTGCCTGCATGAGCTGACTGTAAAGCTGTGCAGTGCTTGTCTCACAGACCTGGCACCCTGCCTGTACCACTTCCTCAGCCCCACTGCCAAGCTCCATAGAACAAACTTAAAGGACTGAAAGTTTTGGGTCATTGTAGCTGAAGCCATGGTGCTGCTGTGAGGCCTTTTCCCTAGAGAAGGGGACAGGAGTTTGTGCCAGCTTGCTGAGCATCTGGCATGAGAGGGGCTTTGGTCAGAATTCATTTGTCTGCAAGTAGTGGAGGCAAGTGTGAATTCGGAACACGTGCCTGCACATGGGGCTGAGCCAGTCTGAGGTGTTTGGGGTGGGTGTTAGCGATGAGGTGAATCCTCTGTGCTTCTCTCTGGGGGACACAGCAGCCGAAGTGATGGAAAAATCGAACAGCAGGTTGTACATGTTTCAGTGAGACTGCTTGTGTCTTAAGCCCAGGAGGTTGGTGACTGTGGCATCACAGGTACAAATCAGATTGCTCAGCATGGAGTTTGCTGGCTTAAACATATCTTGACATGTACCAGAATGACGATGAACAGTAAGGGTCTGTTAATGTTGTGCTTTGTGTCACCATGCAGCCCGTGAAGGCTCCATAAAGGATTTTCTCAGTGGTTATTAGTGAAAATTGGGTTCAGTTGTCTAGTGATGATCAAGATGCTCACTCAAGGTTCTTGTCTCCAGCCTGTGTTTGTTCCTGCACAATGCTCCAGTTACAGCAGCCTTCCTAATCCAAGCCACCTCTGCAGGCTGGAAGCCACAATCCTGCTGAAGCCCAGGCCAGCACTGCCCCAGATGGGAGTGAAACCGAGCATTTGCAGTTTGCTGAAATTCTTTCATCTGAGGTTCTGCTGCTTAAAATATTTTTTTCCTATTTCTCTGTGAAATAAACCTCTCCTAAATCTCAGTGAGGAAAATAAACATCTTCCAGCATCAGAACCCATAAGCACTTACGTGTTGTGTTTTCCCCTTCTTGGCTCTAGATGTTGGCATGTTAAGATCAAAATGGACAGGGCAGGGTGTTCCCAGGGCTCTCGCAGTGCTGGTGCTCTGATTTCACGTGTCTTCTCTGGCTGAAATACACAGGCTTGGTGCAAAGCTGCAGCAGCAGTCCAGCGATCTCATTCCAGTGGGGTGAGCAAGCAGACCTTAGAGCACATACTGAGGTTGTGAGTCTACATTTGTCATTTTTTCCTTGATGATTTTCATTCAGCAGTCGTTGTACAAAGGTCAAAACCTCCTTGTGTTACGTGCTTGCACATGCTTATGGCCCCCAAGTTGTTTGCCATCCAAATAAACAAAATTACTACTCTGTGGGAGAAATGCTATTATTTTTATTGTTATGAGTTTAAAACAATGGAAAAGCGGGCACAAAGAAAACAAAATTGTTTTTTTCCGATGGCTGCACAGTGAGATTGTGACATGGCCAGGAACTGAGTCCAGGTGTCCTGAGTCCCAGCCCAGACCTTTAATCACCAAAATATCCTGCTCCTTGTGAATTCAGAGTGTTTTGGCAAAAATTTCTGTAGAGTGTTTCATAACAAATGTCAGAGCTAGACTCTGAACGTGTCTGACCAGTTAGGAATTTTGCTTTTATATACACTCACCCACTTAAAAACTCCCCCAAACTTAGCAGCTGTTGGCATCTCTGTGTTACTTGAGTGTTTCTAAGGCAAATATGGAACATGATAAATTGAAAAGCATTGAGTTGAAATGTTCTGCTATGAGTCCACTTAGCAAACTTCAAAGGTCATCTCTGCTGTGAAGAGCCAGCAGGACTAGACAGAGTGTGAGCCTTGCTTGAAAGGGATTTTCTGTTGTCTAGAAGTCAGGCTCGTCCTGTTTCACAGTGGTGGATGTTATTCAGAAGAACTAAGCCCATCCTGGGATCTCTGACAGTGTTTGACAGCTTCCTGAAAAGGATCTAGAACTAAGGAGAAAAAGAACATCCCACAACAGACTATAGCAGGTTGTGTCTTGAGGGACTACTTCTCCTTCTGAGATGT
Organism: Machaerirhynchus nigripectus; assembly: GCA_013397975.1. Taxonomy (NCBI): domain Eukaryota; kingdom Metazoa; phylum Chordata; class Aves; order Passeriformes; family Dicruridae; genus Machaerirhynchus; species Machaerirhynchus nigripectus. Next base: position 821,816 of record VZRQ01003115.1, on the reverse strand, counting down.
CTTCAATCCCTTTTAAATCTGCACAGGCAGGGTGTTGTTTGTGAGTAGAAATCTGTGGTGGGGAGGAATGCAGTTTTCCCAAGCAGCTCAAGTAATGGCTTCTTAGGAGTCCTCTGGATCAGGTCAGCAGCTTGTGTCTCCAGCAAACCTCTTGTTCCATCTTGATTGTCTCCAGTTACCAGCTGCAGTGACATTCCTGCAGACAGTCATTAGGACCTGAAAATTCCCATTGTGAGATGCTCTGGTCAGTCCTTTATCCCATATCTGATGGTGTCCAGCTGCAATGAACTTTTCCAGAGTGGGATTATGTTGAAATGATCTATTTCAAAATGGAACATATGTTTCTGAATAGGAATGTCTTTTTTCTAAAAAAAAAAATACTTCTACACTGAAGGGGTTTTGGTTTTTTATGTGCTGTCCTGGTTAAAAATTTCTTACAGTCATTTTTCATGCCTGCTGGAAAGCCAAGGGATTATTATGGAGAGTGGTGTCCTTTGGAAAACTCCAAATGAAAGACTGGAATAGATGTTGTTTTTGCAGTAAAATCTGGCTTCCCTGCACATGTTGTCAGTACAGAGATAATCCTTAAAAACTTCTGAAGTTTACACAAGGCAAATTTTTTGCGTTTCTGTGGGCACTGGAGCACAGCTGTGCTTTGGTGTGCAGACCTGGGGAGCGGCCTGGGATGCCATGGCTTTCACCTTCCTTTTGGGGATATTCCTGTGTGCTTCTTGCACTGGCTCTGCCTTGGAGCCTGTCTGCCCTGTCTGCTGCAGGATGGCAGGGTGTGAAACTCGTGCTTCGCTGCAGGTCTCTGTCCTCATTCTGCTGGAGGGGTTTGTCTGCTGGGTGCCTGTGCAGGTGAGCTGCCGTGCCATGTCACTTGGATGTGCCTGAGCTTGCTGGCTCTGGTGCCTCAGGAGCAGCCTCGTGGCACAGGGCTTGGTGTGGGTTTTGATGTGAAGGAGAACACTTGGACACAGCCTAGCCAGGGCTAGCATCAGCCTAGCCAGGGCTAGCATCAGCCTGGCCCTGGCTGACAGGTTTGGGTCAGAGTGCAGATGTGTCCCAGGGACCTGACTGCAGCTTGCTGGTGCTCAGTGGTGTTGGCTTTCTTTCAGAAACAAGTGCTTGAGTGACTTCTCTCCTGCTAGCTCGTGCAGATGTTTCACCTGAATGTCTGTTCTGCTCCCGATGCTGCCAGCAGCTGCTGTGGATGTTTTTAGCACTAACAGTTTTGTTTGGTTATGACGCTTTCTCCAGGGTGAAAGTAATGTCTGGTCTCAGTTCTGAATCTCTAAACCCAAAATAACTTGGTATACCAAAGTAAACTTCTCTTTATACCTCTGCCACTACCAGCAGAGTCAGGCCTTTTGCAGCTATACACAGCTGAGCTTAATAAATGTTTCTGCATCCCTGTCTCCAAGCAGAAGCCCTCAGCCTGAACACAGCTCAACCTCCAAGGCTTGTAGAGAGAGCAGTCTCGGCAGCTGCTTTCCCCTCCTCTCTCCATCTCATATCTCACGAGAGCATCTTTCCACCTGGGACTGTGCAGGGGGCTGGAGTAGCTGAGTTAAGAGGATGTGCTGCTGGAAAGCAGGCTGGATCCCATCACCAGTTGCAGTGACTTGTCTGGCTCTCAGGAAATCCAGCTCTTTCCATTTCACTTATATGGGGCTTTCCTCTCAACTCAGCTTTTTTCTTTAGCCTCTGCATTCAGTTTTTCCTTGGTTATCCCATCATTTCCCAGTCCAGTGGTGTCAAAAGCATGTCCGAGGATGCAGCATAAACTGCTGTGTTCACCTTCCTACATCACTAACCTCACTTGGTCTTTCTTACCTTGTTACAGCTGAACAAACTGGAGGAGGCAGCAAATGCAGCTCACACCTTCTTCATGGCAAACCCTGAGCACATGGAGATACAGCAGGACCTCGAGAACTACAAGACCACATCAGGGAAGGTCAGCTTGATTGACCGGGAGGCCAGGCAGCACATGGTGAGTCTGAGCTGAAGAGGTGCCCAGCTTAAGTGTCAGGAAGTCTGGAGAGGAGAGATTTAGGAAGACAAGAGAGATTAATTTATGAATGGGGAGATTCTACAATACAGCAAAACAAACTCTCTTTCAGCATTTTCCCTTAAGGCAAGCCTGCTTCTGCCTTCTCAAGACATTCTGTTCTTTATTTGATTGCTACATCCCCTCTCTTCAGAGAACTCTGAGGTCATCCATGGCTGTGAACACACACCAGCAGACAGCTTTGATGGAAGCCTCCATGACAGATCTTGGCTCCTGTGTGTTTCTTTTGATCTGAGTTCTCCCACCTGGGCAGGGTACATGCACTTGAGTGGCTGTGCTGGTGAGGGTGCAGGATGGCAGGCAGAAGAGTGTCAGCTTTTTCTGCCTCCCCAAAGCAAAAGCCCAAGACAAATGCCAGGGCCACCCCCAACTTCCCAATTTCACAAGACTCAAGGGAGTAGGAGTGGCTGTTTGGTGTAATTAATGGTGATGCTCATTAGGGGCCATTCTAAGAAAGATCTTCCTAGGTCAGGACCAATCTTTTTCCTTGGCATTCAATGTTGTTGTTTGGTGGGAGGGTAAAAACAGAAAAAAACAATGAACTTTTTTTATATAATGTATAATCTAGGAGTGGCACTGAGGATTCCCTAAGTATGGAGGAGTCAGAAGAGCATTTCGGCAGGTTTATTAGGTTCCAGTGATCTGAAAGTCCACTGATGGTTTAAACATGGTTTGGTACAAGTGGTTATGTGTGGTGGGTATCTGGGTAGACTGTCCTGTCCCTGCCCCCTTGTTCCTTCTTTTGAGAAGCATCTGCAGGTGGCAAGGGCAGGATGCTGTGCTCCAGGCAGCATAGCCTGCTCATGGTTTGTGTTCTGCCTACCTACTTTGCAGGAGGACTACAGTGCTGGAGTGAGGCACTATGACAAGGAGGAGTACAAGCTGGCCATTGAATTCTTGGAGCGTGCCTTGAAAGGATACTACTCCGAGGATGAGGATTGCCAGATCATGTGCGAGGGACCGCAGAGATTTGAGGAGCATGAGTACCTGGATTACAAGGCTGGTCTCTACGAAGCTATTGCAGGTGAGATCTTTTTGCCTTTTCAGAGTTCTCACCCTTGGCCCTGAAATGTTTTTAATTATTGAGTTTGGGCCTTTGGCTGGATTTGGTGAAGTGTCTTCCCTTCCGTCTCTGCTGGTGGTGAGTAATGCTGCAGGAGGTACCTGAAGCCCAGAAAGTGCAAACTCAGAGGACAGTGAACTAGAACATCTCATTTTGGTCCTGAATAGAGGCCGGGCTAGAGGAATTGCACTTGCAGATGTGTGCAGCATTTGCAGCTTTCCGTTAGAGCTGGAAGCTTAGGTGCTTTATCATAAACTGCTTCTGTTTCCCCTGTACGCAGTCTCACACACCTCCCTGGAATCTAGACATTGCTGGCCTTTGTTTATGTTTTCTGTTTCTGAGAGCATATGAAGAGAGCAGCAGAGTTCTCTTGGCTGTGCTCCAGGTGGCCAGGAAAGTTGCCAAAAAGGCTCGTAACGTGGATTTTCTCCCCATCCAAAAGGATGGATTTGTCATTAGTGGAGGCCCACCTAATTACGATCTTGACTGAAATCTCTGGAGAGAATTGAACGTTGCTGTGTAATCTTCAGATTTGCATGTGTGGCTCTGAGCCAGAGGGGCTTAAAACAGTTCATTCTCAGTAGAAATGAGATTACATTTAATTAGTCATAAGGGGAGGAAGAGCAATAAATTAAGGTTTGTTTGGTGACAGAAATCCTATTTATCTGCTTATGGTCTTGGAGTAGCATCAAGCACTGGAATCTTGCTTCTTGTATGGAAAATCCTTCACTCAGATGCAGATTGCTTTTTGGGTTTGCATAATTCTGTTTGTGTCGAGACAGGAAATCTAATTGAAACAACCAAGAGGAGAAACCACGAGCATACCGGATGGGAAGCTGCCCGGTGGGGTTTGTTTACCCATGCGAAAAATAGAAGTGTTGGAAGGGCTGACTTGGTACCAGTGTGGCTGTCAGCTGATCAGGCCTGCTTTTAGAGCCCTGACCAGGACACCAGGGGCCACATCAACAGAGCAGCCTTCAGTGGCAAAGCAAACCTGTCCTTCCCATGAAAGCTGCTGCTCTGGGAACAGGACAAAGTGTTCCTGTGCTGTGCAGGCCGAGTGCAGCCCCAGTGAGCAGAGGGGTTTCTGTGCTGGCCCGTCCCGAGCACAGACAGGGTCATGGTGTGGTGGTGCTCGGAGCAGCACATCACCTGGGAGGGACAGCTGGCCAGATGGTCCCTGCCAGTGCTGTGGCTTGGCCAGGGATGCCTGGCCACAACAACTCCAAACCCCAGGACCATTCAGGTACCCAACAGAATGGGGAGTTGAGGGAGGGAAGTAAGATATGATGCAACTGCTTTTCTGTAGGAAACTAGGTGTAGGAAACTTCCAGGACAGCATAATCCAAAGTTCACCCCTGGTCTGAGGCACTCAGGCCCAGATGTTTCAGCAGGGAGTGGGAACACTAATATACCAAGAAAAGAGAGTTTAGGTTTCTTCAAAACTCATTTCTCTTTTCAATCCCAAACTGATTTGCTGTGCTGCTGCTGGAGGCTGAACCACTTTCATCTTTTACCCTCAGGGACAGATACATTTCAGAGAATTGATTCCAGTCTATATGGGCTATTTCTAGGGCACTCTGACAGTACCAAGCAAAAGCAGTGCCTCTCAGTGATGGATTGATTATTTCAGATCTAGGATGCTTAAACAGGTTTAAGTTACAACAATATGATTTATGTCCTTTCCCTTCTTGCATTTCTTAGTGTAATACCTTGGATGTGTATGGTAAGTCAGATAACTACTCAGGCTACCTGTCAAGAGCAAATAGGCACTGTTCAGAGTTTCCACTTCATTTCATTGCAAATTCCTCAGGCGGTTTTTATGGCAGCTCTAAGAAATGCTTTGGTAGCTGAGCACATGGTTATTTTCAAGCCTATGTTTGTTTCTTAAGGTTTTTAATGGTGTGCAGAGACAGAACAAGCAAAGTAGATTAGTAAGTACATTACAGCAAAGGCTCCAAAATGGAATCAGATGTCAGTGTTGGCTTTGAAACCGTGCAGCTGGTACAATGCCTGTACTGTGGACTCCCACCAATTAAGGAACTTTGTTAAATCAGATGTTTACCATGTGATTGTGATTCCCTGGGAGATGCCCCATCTTTGAGAAGCAGCAAACTCGGGGATTTCTGCTGCCCAGATTTGCACCTCAGACCTTTCAGACTGGGTGCAGGTGCCTTGCTTGGCCATGCTGGAGATTCTGCACCGGCTCTTCTTAGCGAAACACCCCCGTGCCCTCAGGAGCTTTCTTGCTGCAGGAAAGGAGGGGATTAAAGATGAGCTGAATGAAGGGATTCTGGAGATGGATTTCATGTGGCAGCACATGTGGCCACCTTGTCTCCACATCTCTGCTTGCTTTGTGGGTTTGTTTCTCGGGGTCCAAGCGCTACCCGCCACCTGCAGTCCCTGCACGCCGCCAGGTTCCCTGGGCAGAAGCAGCAGCTCCTGCCACACAAAAGAGATGCTCAAGCTCCCTCTACAGTTGACGGAAGGAGGAAGGTGTTTCTCAAGGCGGGCAAAAATGTAATTGCAGCTCTCTCAAGCTGGCTTTGGGGAAGAGCCTGAGCTCTTCCTCTCGGTGCACGCTCACCTGATGGACCATCCTTCAGCTGCGTATCCTTCAGCTCAGGAGTTTTAACCTCTGTCTGCCCTTGTCTCAGCACCATCACCACCGTTCTCAGCTCAGACCGCCTTCTCCCTCTTTTCTTGGCAGATCACTACATGCAGGTCCTGGCCTGCAAACACGACTGCGTCCGGGAGCTCGCCACGCGCTCGGGCCGGATCTCGCCCATCGAGAATTTCCTTCCCCTCCATTACGACTACTTGCAGTTTGCCTATTACAGAGGTAAAGGCTCTTGTACTGTTCCTCATAGCACCTGCTGAGTTCTGTTCATTTTGTACAAGTTTAAGTTGTTCCATGTGGGAGTAAGGCTGTTTCCCCCTGGTGTCCGCACTATGGTGATGCAGAGGCATGATCTGGAAGAGAAGCAAAGGACGTTGGAAATTGGCTCTTCAAAAGTCAGGTTGACTGAAATACAATTAAGTAGTTTTGTGAAGATGTTTTAGATAATCGGTCAGGTTTTAAAAGCCCAACCTTTAGCTTTATTACTAATTAGCTAAATATTACTATTCTTTAAATAAATCATGCTTGTTTAGGGTCTTTTAATTTGTCTTTTGATATTAAAATCCTTGGGATGTATATGTTTCACATTTTCTGAAATGAACTGATATATTTTCTAAATTAATATATAACAGATATATGAATTATATATGAATGCCAGTTTTTGCCAATTACCAAATATTTTAAGATTCACAGTAAAGTCGTAGGAGTCGGCAGCATGGCAAAATGTCAGGAGTTGGCAGTGCTAAAAAATAATGCGAGTTGTGTGGTTCTGTGTGCTATTTTATTATGTTCTGTTATATAAAAGAAAATAGAAATCTGCAGAAATCTGCTTTCTCAGGCTTCTGCAAAGAACTCTTCCCTGAAAAGGGCAGAATGCGCGAGGGTCAAAGTTTCTACTCAGACATAAAGATTCTTCATTCATCAACACAATGGGAAGAAAGTAGGAGGAATCATCAGCATTTTGTGTGTGGTGTACAGGCTTCTTTATTCCTCTGCGCAGTCAGAGGTTTAATGTGGTGGGTAAAACCCCCTGGGCCCTGAGAGATGCTGCACAGACGAGAAGCAGTTTGATGCCAGACAATATCCCCATCCTGCCCATCCAGGTGGATCCAGTTTGGATACCATCTGAGCTGTGCATGGTGGCAGAAAAGCCTTGTGTCTGTGCCTCAGTTTCCTTGCTGGTGAAATGGAGTGGTTAAGACAAAGTGGCACCAAAAGAGCTCTGTGAAGTGCTGGGCTGCCCCTTCAACTGATGGGGAGCTCAGGCTGTGCCTCCCTCCCTGCAAAGAGGCTCTGTGTGAGCCTCCTGTGCCCCCCTGTGCCCCCCTGACCACTGTTGTGTTGTCCCCCAGTCGGTGACTACGTAAAAGCCCTGGAGTGTGCCAAGTCCTACCTGCTGTTCCACCCCGACGATGAAGATGTCCTGGAGAACGCAGGTTATTATGAGGGTCTCTTGGAAGGTACAGTGGATCCAGCCACCATCAAACCCAGAAAGGTGAGAGTGAGTGACACCTGAGAGCTCTTGGTGGGAGGCTTTAACAAAAGCATCTGCTGGGAATAAAAGCAGCTTGGCAGCTTTCCCCCAGTGGGACCACTTTGAAAAGAGAAGTGTAAGTCTGGGGGAGAAGCCAGTGGGCAGGATCTGCTTTAAATGGAGACTTCAGCTTAGCAAAGCCTGAGCAAGGGCAGGGAGGACAGTGACCAACAGTGTAAACCCTCCTCTTGTCCCGTGCTCCAGAGGACGTGCGGAGGAGGAATGCAATGAAACACCAAGCAAAGGGCTGAGAAATATTTTCCCAGGGGAGGCTGGGATCTCAGCATTACCCTCAAGTCTCCTAGCTTGGAGTTCAGGGCTCAGCCTGTTCTGCAGGGAGTAGCTTTGCTATCACAGGGTTAGGCTGGGGTCGAATAACCAAACTGTGTGTGTTCCATCACCCAGCAGGACAGGCTTCCTCTCCAGCCTAGGCAGCCTTTATCTGTGGCCCTGGAGCTGCCTTCCTCACCATGCAAAAGTTCCTCCCGTCCCATCACAGCCCTGCTCATTCCCCTTGCACCATAAGTAGCGTGTTGGCAGGAAGTGGTTTTTCCATTCCTTTGGGAACTCCTTGACTTCCAGGCAAATCAAGGTGAATTTGGTAAAGTACTAAGAAATAAAAGCAAAATGATAAAAAGGAAAACAAGAATAATTGTTGTTTTTCCTCTCAGAATGAATCAAGGAAAAAAACCTGAAGTTGACAAAAACATTTAAATGTTTACAGTGTTTTGAAGTTTTATGTAAAAAATGAATTGATTTTTGCTTTGCACAATAATTTTCTAGGAGAAATACCAGTGTTTTGTTTACAGATATTTCATTCAAAATAAAGCCCTCTGGTGGACAATTTCCAGCTGGCTATGCTTTGTGGTCCCCATCCAAGCACTCTGAGTGCATCCCAGGGCCAGGTCATGGGCTGCATGTGGGGAACTGAGGCACAGTCCAGCCGGGTCCCCGCCCCACCAGCCTGAACCTGCCCCTGTTCTGCAGCTGGGGTTTCTCTGGCCAGCCTTTTGCCCAGATATTTGGAGGCTCTCCAAGATGCTCAGCAGTTTCTGCCAGCTATGGACATTTGTTTTGGGGATTCAGGCTTCCTAAATGAGTTGCTGAACACCTTCTGTCCTGTACTGAGTGGCTCAGCCTTGTGCCGGGGTTTGCTCCAAGCATTCCTCATCCCACAGGAGTCTCCAGCATTGCATGAAAACCAAACCCCTCTGAAGCAGAGGTGCATTGCCACTGTCTTGCAAAAGCTTGCCATGTGCAACTACTCCTGTTTTCCTTCTCTTTCCAGGAAGCAAAAGCGCTGCTGCGGCGCCACAAGCTGGAGTCTCACCTCTTGCAGGTGGCTGCGGCCGGCCTGGGATACGCCTACACGGAGCCGGTAATGCCTGGGTGTGCTGTGGCCAGGACCTTTAGGAGTTCACAGCTGTAGGACCAGCTTCCCTCTGCCCCTCTCCTGTAAAGCCAGTCCTGTGTAGGTGACTCAGGAGCTGGGTCTTGGCCTGGTTTGTTCCCTATAGGAATATGGTGGTGGCAAAGCAGAGAAGGCAGGCGTTCCTGGGGGGATGGAGAGGCACATACAGCCTAGTCCACCTCTCCTGCCGTGGTGTCTGTCTGAGTCTCAGCCACTGCCATGGTGATGGGGTGAGACAGAGAAGGCTGGGCAAGCTGGGCTTCCTAGGAACTCACCACAATGTGCCAGTTTGGGTTCACATTTTGAATCTGGCGACCTCAGGCCATTGCCCAAAGTTATGTGGGGTGGATCCAGAGAGGCTGGCTGATGCCCCTGGGAGTCAGGCAGAGCAGGTGATGCCCTGGTTTTGGCTGTAGCATTAAATTAAGAAGTTTTTCCTCTCTCTTTTCCCACAGAACTACTGGAACAGGTACGGCGCCCGCCAGGATGAGCACAGGTGAGCCCCAGTCAGCCCAGCTGAGCTGCAGCTTCGGCATTCCCCACGGTGGGATCAAGGGGATGTGCTCATGGTGGGGTACCAGCGTGCTATTCAGGGGTACTGCCCATCCACCCAGCACACCATCATGGTTGAATTAGGGCCCTTTGCCCCTTACCATTGCAAACATTCCCACAAGGACCTTATTTTAGCTGAGTGCCTCAAAACCAGCAATGGTCTGGAGGGAATTTGATTGATGGGGCAAGTGGTGATGATCAGAGTTGTTGGTGTCTGTGCTTTGCTGGTGGAAACTGTTGCTCCCATTACCAGAAAAGCAGAAAAGCAACCACAGGACAGGGTGAGGGCTTCAGCTTGTATGGTTGTGACATTTGTAAAAAGTACTGATTTGCTTGAGGTTTCTGTGTCTTAGTTTCCAAAGGGTGCAAAAGTGCAAGTGCAAGAACTTGTGGCCAAAGTTGGGATGTTCCTCTTCTCTTTTGCTCCTCAGTGTCCCATCAAGTATCAGCAGTGAACCAGAGGACGGGCCCCGGCTGTCCCTGACAAAGAAACCCATGCCAAAGCCAGATCGAGAGCTGAAGGAGGGTAAGGCTGATGGGAGATGTTTCAAAAAAATCAGGGGATTTTTTTTTCTTATTGCTAGAGACTACAGACTGCAAAGGCTGGCTACTGAGCAATGAGAGCCACTCCTATTTAAGGGAGTTCAAGTTTTGTTTAAGGGACAGAGAAGTCTTCGTGCTGCCACAGCATTTCTGGGTCTGTGGATCCCAGGCCACTGCTGTGCCCTTGGGCTTGTTTTTCCCACCTGCTGAGCTGCTCAGTGCAGAGCCCTGAGATGTGGAGCTGGAAGGCTGGGTCTTCCTCACCGTGGGGAAAGTGACACCAGCAAACAGTAGTCTTCCCTCCAAGTGCTTTTAAGATCAACATGTTCCCTGCTGTCCAGGCTGCAGAAGGATGGATGCTGGAAGAATCTGGTCCTGATGCTTTGCTAAATGTGCCGGATCACACCATATTAGCAACCACTTCTCTTTGCAGACTGCCTTATGATTTCATGTCTTAGCTCACATGAAATCACTTGTTTATAAGCCTGTCAGCAGACATTTCAACTGATTTCAGCACATTTTCAGCAACCACAGAAAATACCATAACATCTACTAAAGACAGGATTTTTCCCCATAACAATTTTGAAAAACAATGTTGTAGCCAAGCACCAAAGCAGAGTCCTTGCTGCAAAACAACAGGGTCTCAAGCCAGGAGGTGTCTTGTGTCTCTAGCGAGCAAGCTCCACAGCAGCAGGCAATTAAACCTCCCTCTAATGCAATGGGTGGTAGCACTTTTTGGGGAATTTCACAGCTTTCCCCAGCCCAAGTTGTGTCCAGCTGCTCAGTGTTGTGTTCAGAGTGTTGTTATCTGTTCTCTAGCCATATATAAAATAGGCAAATACCACAGTAAGATCCCAAAGATCTTGCATAAGCCAAGAGCTGGTTGAATTATATTTGTTGGCCTGTTTGCCATTTATAACCAAGTAATTTCAGAGTCCTTCTTTCTGTTTTTATTTCTCTCTATGCTCTTATTCTGGTTTACTTGCAGAATGTTTTTGTTTACAAAGAAAACTGAAACCATTCAAAAAGAAAGTGGGATTTTTGTCCATCCAGCTGCTGCCTTTCTCTGTTGTCTTTTTTTCTTTCTCTCTTTCTACTTGGAAGAAGAAGAAAAGGCTGAAAGAGAAAAGTCTATTTTAATTTTGTACTCTTCTGTAGTTCTACCCTTCCCCCCTTCCTCCTTTCTGCCCATTCCTTCACTCCCAAAAGTCCAAAGGATTCCTCAGTTTTTTTGGGGTGTTTTTCACAGGGCACAGACACAGGAAACAGGTCTGTCTCTCTGCTGGTGCTTAGAAGGAGGCAAGGAAAGCAGGTGGGAGCACACTGTCAGTGTGGGACAAGGGTTCAGTGTCCATAGCACAGACCTGCCCCACTAGTTCCCTGCAGCGTACAGAAGAAATGTTGGAAGTGGTGAGTGATGCCTTCCGTGTTCATCCCTCGTGTGCCTGTGGCTGGGGAAGAACATCTGAGGTGGAAAACTCAGCCCTGAGTTGGAGTGTGCCAGGAGCTTGGATTTGAGAATCCTCATTCTGATCCAGCTGCATTTGCAGTAAGTGTGGTTATCAGGCAACAAAATCAGCACAGTGAGCACCAGAAATGTCCCATCTTTTCCATTTCCAAGTAACCTAACACCTCAGAAATCAAGCTGTGGGCTAATGACAGGGCTCTCCGGGGGTTATGTGTCCTCCATAGACCAAGGAGACCTGCCAAGAACACAGTTTTGACTCAATAGACAGGAAAAGTAAAAGTTATAAAAGCATTGTCACAGAGAAGTTTCCTTGTGCCACATCGTTAGAGGAGCTCTGTGGCTCTGTTTCCTCTATTTCATTGCCTCTCTGGGACAACAAATAATTTTTCCCACAGTTTAAGTGTATTTCACTTTTCTCTTGGAGAAACATTTGGTTTAGGCTTTTATTGTTACCATTTCTTTCATTTTCTCTCTTTGAGGAGATGCATGGAAGAGGCTGGGGTTTGGTGGTTTCAGGCTGTGGTCCCTGCCTTTGCAAGGCACCTGTTGAGAAGGTGGAAAATGCTGGTGCTCCTGCAGCAAATTGATTTCATCTCCGTGTGTTCCCAGTGCTTCTGTTTCTTTTGTTACTGATGGGAGGCCAAACTCTGCTCTCTGCTGTGGAGCTCTTTGCCTGTCAGCGCACCTGGGTGACTTCAGCCGGCCTCCAGCCGTGGTACAAGATGTCAGCAAGGCCAGGGCATGTTCAGCAGGATGGTTTTGTGTCTCTCCTCAGGAGGCCCTCTTCTCTACAGCGATGTGAAGTTTGTCTACAACTCTCAGCAGCTGAATGGCACCCAGCGAGTGCTGCTGGACAACGTCATCTCGGAGGAGCAGTGCCGGGAGCTGCACAGGGTGGCCAGTGTGAGTCGGGAGTGCCCCTGGGCTGAGTGTGACAGCTGGACGTGTGACCAGCCTCTGGAGAGCTTCAGGGTTAACACCTTGCTCCTGAGTGTTACAGCTGATGGCACGGTGCCTGTGGAGAGCAGGTGGATGCTTGTCCCCGTAGCACACCCGTAACTGCAGCACAGGAGCTGCTGCTCCATCCTGGGCTGTTGTTACGAACACGCTGCAGGACAGAGCCTGTGCAGGAAGAGCTCTTTCCCCATGTTATACACCACCCCAAAGCATGCTCATCCACAAGTCTGGTTGAGCCGTCTCATTCACCATTCCCAGCTGAGCCTGGGAAGGGACTGAGGGTGCTGGAACATCCCCAGTTAGGAGGTGGGTGGCTGATACCCAGCATCCGTGTTCACAGAGAGCTGCAGCACCTTCCCACCCCAATTCTCCTGGGCCAGTGAATGCAACCCTGGGGGATTTGGGGAAGAAGGTGCCATGTGCTTCCATTGCAGATCCCTCTCTCCTGATGAATCAGTTCACCCCTCATCTGTACTTGTGTCTTGCAGGGGATCATGTTGGCTGGAGATGGTTACAGGGGCAAAACCTCCCCCCACACACCGAATGAGAGATTTGAAGGAGCCACTGTCCTCAAAGCCCTCAAGGTACAGCTCCCTCCTCTTTCTCCTCCTGTCCTGTGCCCTCCCTGCCAGTCTGCACATGAGACTGACCTCTCCTGGCCCTTCTCCTTGCCCAGTATGGCTACGAGGGCCGTGTCCCACTGAAAAGTGCCCGGCTGTTCTATGACATCAGCGAGAAGGCTCGCAGGATCGTCGAGTCCTACTTCCTGCTCAACTCCACGCTCTACTTCTCCTACACACACCTGGTGTGCCGCACCGCCCTCTCCGGTGAGGAATCGGGGCTAGCAGTGGAGCAGGGAGATTGGGAGGGGTTCATCCCTCCATGGGGGGTTTGTGGGTGGAGGTCCCAAGCTCAGAGTAGCTGCATTTTGCTTGATACTCAAATTGGTGGCCAAGGGCTGGGCAAAGTCAGCATCCCACAGCAGCAAAAAGTGGGCACTGCTGTCCCAAAGGAGCTCATTTCTGGTATGTCTCTTAATTTTCATGTCTGCAACTCTTTTGTTTTCTCCTCCCTCTTCTCTTGCCTCCTCTGTCTGTCCCTTTTCCTTTCCACCCCAGCCCCAGCTCTCCATCTCGCTTCCCCGCAGTAAGGAACAGGCAGACCTGTGCAGATCTGAGTCCTCAGATGTTGCCTTTTCTCCCCAGCCATTCCTTTCCTCCTCTCACCAGTGAACATCATCCAAAGTGGGGTCAGGGTAGGCTCCCACCCCATGATGAGACCCCAGAGAGCATGGCATTTCCATCTCATCCACCCCTTCTCCTTCCTCCTTCCTCCACATGGTCCTGCCTAGGCCAGCAGGAGAGAAGGAATGATCTGAGCCATCCCATCCATGCTGACAATTGCCTCTTGGACCCCGAGGCCAACGAGTGCTGGAAGGAGCCTCCTGCCTACACCTTTCGGGACTACAGGTAGGAAGGAAGGGAGGGGATCTCCCTCTGGCTGTCTCCCACCCATGTCTTAGTGCAGCAATGTGGGATCTGTCCAGGAGGTGGGGGTCAGCCTTGAGACCTCCCCAGTGCTCCCCTTACAGGGGTCTCCCACTTCCTTCCCCAGTGCCCTCCTGTACATGAACGCAGATTTTGAAGGCGGCGAATTCATTTTCACCGAGATGGACGCCAAAACTGTGACGGTGAGTTGGTGCTGTGGGCCAAAAGCTGTTCCTCAGCAGTCCATGCTCAGGGCTCTGGACTTCCCTGGGCAGCCTGTGGCTCCTACCTTGCAAACAGCCCATACAAACTCCTGCTGTAGAGGTGCACAGACCTTCTGTTCCCTTCCTAGAGGCCGTGCCAAGCAGGAAACCTGAGGGTCAGGGGTTCTCCCCACCCCCAGTGCAGTCAAAAGACTGGCTGGTAGTTGTCCCTGCCTGGAGGACTGCTGAGCTGCCACCCCATCTCGTGGTCAAACATGAATTGGTGCCTCCATACAGATGCAGTGCCTGATCCAGGTCTCTTGTTCCAGAGTGGGTCACAGTGGTGGACATCAGACCCTGAGAGGGAGGTGGCTCAGGCATGAGCCCTCACCTCTATTTGGGGCCATTAAGGAAGCTGGGCACCCACTCTGTGGTTGGATAGAAGTCTGGGCACCATGCTGGGGTCTCTGGAGGTGCTGGAGGGTAGATTGTGTCTACTTAAGTCCCTGAGGGTTGATTTGATCGGCACTGCTGCTCCCGAGGTCCTGCAGGACTCTTGTGGGCTCTGCCAAGAGAAGAAAGAAAGAGGTGTTTCACAGCCGTGCCAGGCTGAGCCTGGACCTCCCTGGCGTTACGCCATGGCCCCGTTTTACAGGTGGTCACCTGTAGTTTTGCAGAGACTCCGTGCCATTATGTCCTTTCTGCACGATGTCTGCACAGCAGGAGCAAGCTTCACACCTCCCTGTTTACCCCACACATTTTCCCAACCATGCCCAGAGCTCTACACATCCCCCAGAGCAGCTCACCAGGTCCTGGGGTGATGCAGAGGGATCCCAGTGAGGTCCCAAGCCCTGGACTGTGGTGAGCCCAGCCACAGCCAGCTTGTGCAGCCGTGCTGCCCCTTGCCAGCCTGGTGTTGCTGTTTCCCTGCAGGCCTCCATCAAGCCCAAGTGCGGGAGGATGATCAGCTTCTCGTCGGGCGGCGAGAACCCCCACGGGGTGAAGGCGGTCACCAAAGGCCAGCGGTGCGCTGTGGCTCTCTGGTTCACCTTGGACCCTCTTTACAGAGAGCTGGTGAGTCCGTCCACCGTGATGTGAGGCGATTTGGGGCACAGCCAGCATCGCACAGGAACCAGGACCATCTTATTCTCCAGTCCCAGTACATCTGTTTTCCTCCCATTACTCCCCACCACAGCGGCACTCCCATGATATGAGCTGGTGGCCCTGGGACAGGTTTTTCCTGCCAGTCCTGCTCCAGGGCACCCACTGCCTTTGGCCCGTGGGGTGCAGTGCCAGGCTGGGGTGCTGAGTGGGGTGTGGAAGGGCTCCGTGCAGGGCTGGGCTGGTCATTTCTGACACCTAGTGGCAACAGCCTGATGGATGGGGAACTCCTCCAGAGCCGTCCACAGCTCAGAGTGCTCTGCTGACTCCTGCTGCTAAGTCCTCTCAGGCATTTTGGCAACCTGAAATCCACAGGGCACCCAAGATGCCTCGGAAGATCTGGGCTGTGATGCCTTTCACCAGGCACCCTCCGGATTCTGTTTTCAAAAACTGCTGTACCAGCCCCTGCCTCCCTTTGATAGCAATTCTGGTCTGTGAAAATAAAAGATACAAGACCAAGCAAAACTAAAGGCAGGGAGAATGCAAAACCATTATTCCTTTCCCTTGTGATGGAGGTGGGCTGCGAGGTTTGGGGAAAAGCTTATTTTCAGACATGTACTTCAATGTCTCTCAGGTTTTTTTGCCCTAGCAGACATTCCTCCAGGCTTGGTGCCTGTATGGTAGGAGATCAGCCCTGCCCAGGGAGCTGGAAATCAGCCTCAAGTGGAGGGGACAGGAGGAGGGTGTGCTGTGGCAGTGGCTGCTAGGGGAGTGTGATAAGGGAACTGCAGAACATCAGCTCTGCCCCGACCACTGCAGCCCTGCAGGGAGGAGGGAATCAGATATTGAGGTGGAAAGGGATTTGATTAATATTGCCCTGCAAATCCCCAGCTCAAGTCTCAGGCTCTCCCCATCCTCTCACCTGCACTGCTGGTTCTGGGGTAAAATCCTTGCTGTGTGTTCTCCCAGCAGCCTGAGCCTCACCAAATTAGCAGGAGCAGGCACTGAAGCTCTGCTGTTACCATTTCTTCCCTTCCCCTCTTGCAGGAACGAATCCAGGCAGATGAAGTGATTGCGATGTTGGACCAGGAGCATCTAGGACCCAGTGAAATGAACATCAACCCAAAGGATGAGCTATGAACTAGGCCAAAGACTTTTTCTATTAAATATTTATTTAATATTGTTAATCTTATTAGAACCCTTCTATTTTTGTACAGAGATGCTGTATAAATTAACAGGTTAATATGACTGTGGAGTTTCTGGAGTGCCTCTTCTGTGTTTAGCACAGCTTTTGCTGGAACCCTCATCCCTGTGCCAGCATCTGCTAGTGGGGCTAACTCTGCTTCCAGCATTCCGTTTTTCTCTAGCACTTCTCAGGACTCATTCAGGCCCTCTCCACACCCTTGGAGAACCTATTTTTTTTTCTTTCTCAACCAAAAACAGCTGCTTATCTTTAGCATCTGCTGGAGAAATGTCTCAGGTGTCCTAATGCACCAGTTTTCCTCCTCCTGCTTCCTGTTAGGGGAAACTGGAGCACAAAAACTGGAGTAATGACTGTGCTTCACCATTTGAAATATGCCTTTCAGGGGAAACACAAAGGAAAACCCAAGTCCTGGCAAAATGGAGATACCTCTGTAGCCATGCAAAGCTGGTGTTTGGGCATTAATTCTGAGCAGAGGGTCCGGAAATCAGCTGCTGAGCAGGCATGAAGGGATGTGATTTGCAGCTGACTCTGGTGAGATAGGGTCTGTCACTCATGTTCAGTCCATTCTCTTGCTAGTGGCCTGGGAACATGAAGGATGCTGCTTCACACTGCATCCTTAGAGCTTCCAGCCCAGTCTGCTCCTGGTAGAACCCCAAGTTTGTAGTCATAATTTCCAGGTCCCTGCTGCAAGGCAGCTTAGGAAGTGCCATGGTGTTGGATGGTCACGGTGCAGCTCTGAACTACGGATGTCCTGGCTGCATCCTACCATCCTGGCAGTGCAGAAGCAGCAGATGTTCATGGTGTGGTAGTATCTGTTTGCTCAGAGTGGTTCTGACCCAGCCTGTTGCAGTGAAAGCACCTGTTGCAAATAGTGAAGTAACTGCTGCTAAGCCAGTAAATCATCCCTCCCCAGCTGTTAAATTTAGTCCTGTGTGTGGGATCAGAGCAGTCCCATCTCAATCAGAACAGGCACTGAGTCACAGAATTGCTGTCCCAGACCTAAGGACAGCTTTTATTTTGACCCAACAGCTGCTTCTGCTGCTGGAACGCAGTTCCTAAAAGGCAGGTTTTAGCAATCTTGAAATTACTGCAAGGCTGCAATCTATCCAGAAAACACTGCAGGGACTTTGCTGGAGTTCACATCCTTGAGCAGCTTTGCTCAGCTCCCTGCTGCATTGGCTCCTTCTTCACTCCTTTTCTGCTCCCCTCTGCCAGTTTTGGCATTCCCAGGACTTAAAACCTGCAATAGAGAACTGTCTTTTCTCTTTGCTCCTGCAGCTTGTTCCTATTCAAACCTCCCAGGCTCAGAAGGCCCCTCTTCCCATCCAGTCACTTTCTGCTGTAGACAAGGATTGTCCTTCTGTAGAGACCTCCTCAAAAGCTGGTCCTGGGCATGACAGAGGGGAACTCAGTGCCATCTGGAAAAACAAGTGCCCAGACTGTGAAGAGGGCACTACTGCCACCTAGAAAATGCTGAAGAGTCATTTGCTGCACTTCCTCCAATGCTGAATCTGCAGAGGAAAAAGCTCTGGGTGTTTCTGAGCCACCAGCATTGCTTATTCCTTGAGGTTATCTCCCTTCCTCAAAGATGGTTGAAAAGATCCCTCATGTTGGCTCCCCAAAGAACTGCCCACAGGTCTCTGCCTTCAGAGAGCCTGCCCTGCTTAAGTGCCTCTTCTGTAAATGCTTAACCTCCTCTCCCTTTTCAAAACAGCCAGATGAGAGGCTGGGGGGAAGGAGGGGAGGGCAGCTGTTCAGTTTGGAGAGCTGACACCCATTTCATTGTCCCTCCACGTGCACCACGCTGCTGCATCCAAGGCTTGACTCCTAATGCTGCACCTTCTGTGTGGGTCTGTGCTGCCATCCCCCAACAACCACTGCCCAAGTGCATCCTGCAGAACTGCCCCTCGGTGCAGCCCCAGCCCTCCCAGGGATCCCACCAGCTGGGTCTCCTGCGAGGAGGTGCAGGGGCTGGCACAGGTCATGGTTTATTTGCTGCTGTGGTGGTCAGCCAGAGCTGTGTCTAAATCCAGGGAAAATAA
Source organism: Machaerirhynchus nigripectus (assembly GCA_013397975.1). NCBI lineage: Eukaryota > Metazoa > Chordata > Aves > Passeriformes > Dicruridae > Machaerirhynchus > Machaerirhynchus nigripectus. The sequence goes on along the minus strand of VZRQ01003115.1, from coordinate 803,557 downwards.
ACTAAACACATCTGGGCCTGTCTTTGTCTTTCTTAAGTCAAATTTAGAAGGAGAGACCGGGGAATTTGGGGTCTGCTTCATGACGGTACCTGTGCCTTTGGGGTTTCCTGCCTTAGACCTTAGAGCAGAGCCCCCTCTCCATGCTGGAGGAGCATGGATTGTTTGTGGGGGCTTCTGGCTGCCTGTCCATCCATCTCCCTTGCTCTGTATCCGGCTGTGCAGTAACTCCCATACCAGGGACACGCTTCAGGCAGTTTGCTGAGCAGAGGGAGTCGCAGCCCCTGTGCCCTGCTGGGGTGTGCAGGGCCACAGACAGAGCTATTTGGTGCAGAGCTATGCAGCAGCCTCAGGGGATGCAACATTTCAAGACTCAGTTGCAAACGTGGCCCCTGAATCCCCAAGAAGGGAAAAGACTCAGGGCTGCCTGAGCCGTGCTGTTCACTGCACTGCTCTGCCAGTGAGACCTGCTGGCAGCCTGAGCCGGGCTGGAGCCAGGAAATGGGAATGCAGTGAGTCAAAGGCACTGTTCCTGTTTGTTTGTTTATCCAGCTCTCTGCTCTGGCAAAGTCTAGCTCAGAAGTGGATTTGTATTTCTGCTGCAGCAGCAGAGGTGGGTGCCAGGTTTACTGGCACCCTGTAGCCTCACAGGAGCAAGTGGCAGAGCTCTTTGGGATATGCACCAAAAGACAACATAGATTTTTGGGTCTCTTGCATCCAAGTGGGATGGGTTGCCACCAAGGTGGCTGGGACTGATAAATGAATTGTAACTCCTAGATTTGATGTAGGGGCCTGGCATCTGGCAGAGCTGTCAGGGTCACATCCAGAGTGCCTGCAGGGCACCTGCATCCCTGTGAAAAGAAAGCTGACACCAATACTGAATGTATACACTCCTCCTTGGTCAAATATGCCCCAGGGACAACCTGGTGCACTTGCATTTTTGCTTCCTCCTACTTCAATTCACATCATTACTCCTGTTAACCTGCCAGTCTGGTAATTGCTGCTTCCCAAAGCCCCATCATGAAGCAGCTCCCCAGGAAGGCAGTGCCTGCAGTCACAGCACTGGGCACAAAGCTGATGTGCATTCCAGAGCACCCTTCATGGCTCCCAGGCCTGCTCTGAGCTCCTCTAGCCAAGGTTTGGCCACCAAAGGGAAGCAAAACCCACTTATGGGTTATACATTCCCCATTTCACCAGCAACAGGAGCCTTTCAGAGATGGAGGTGCTTGAACCATGCCTTAGTTCCTTGTGCACTCTGCCATGCCCTTCCCAATAACAATAATATAAGGAGAGTGGGATTAGCAGGGTTGATTTATGACAGTCAACAAGGGAAAAAAAACAACAACCACCTGTGAAGGAAATGTATTGGAATTTAAAAGTATTTAAAACAACAAGTGAGGTGGTTCTGTGTGTGTGTGCATGCATTTGGGTGTGGATGTGGTTTTGAAAGTGAGGCCTGCATGGTGTTACTCCAGGCCACGGGACCTTTACTACCAAGAAGGTTTGTTTTGATTTGTTTTGATTTGATGTCCAAGTGGGCCCAAGCCAAGTTCACTTGCCCCTTACACAAAGCTGCTGTAGGTTGTGGGGGCAGTGCAGGAGCCTGCTCTGTGCCACAGGCACATCTCAGCCAAGGGAGGTCAGTCATATTTCAGGACAACACAGATGAAACGATGCCTGCGTTAAGGACAAGACTGCACTTTGCAATCGGGGATGAAGCAACAGTGTGTGAAGAGCAGTGACAGCAAAAGCACCAAGGCTTGCGGAGCAGTGGCTAACAGGAGTCATGACAGCCCAGCAAGGCACCTGATGCCTCATGCAGAAGGTAGGAGCATGGAAAACACCTTGTGTAAGTAAAGAACCTCCAAGAGGGGCCAGCAGAAAGCCTGAGGGTGAGCCCCCTAGGGCTGTAAATGCCTTACTCCAAGTGGCTGCTGAAAGCTTCCCTCCAGCCAAAAGCTCAGCCCCTGAAACATCACCTGAAAATAAGACTTGTAGGTACTTACAAATTGCTGAATCTATAATCAAGGCTGAAATACCTAAAGCTCTTTTTGTCTGGTGACTACAGTGTAAAGAAACCTGGACATTCCATAGGCATTAGCCTGGGAGACTTTCTGAGGCATTAATTTTAAGCAACTGAACTTTGCCAGTGTTGTTGTGGAGGCGTAGGGCCCTGTGGACAGTCAGTCTCCAACACCAACAGGGAAAAGATGTGGGCAGAGCAAGGAGATGGAGTTTGCACTGAGCCCTGCTCATCCTTCCTGCTTACACCTGGGCAGAGCCAACCTGAGCACTCACAGGCAGCTGAACATCTTCCCATGAAAAACTGTCATTAAAAAAAAAAGGTTGTTTCCTCCTGTCCACACCCTTGCCCAGCCCGGGGGAAAAAAGAACAAAACAGCTGGCAGTGAGATAAAAATGGGCTAGTCCTGCTTTGGGAAGAACTATATTAAAAGAGGAAAGAAGTATGTATGTCTTTTGTTTCCACAACTGCTCCTTATGCCCACACCCCACTGTAAGAGCCACCTTTTCCTGGGGGAAGTGTTCCTGCTTGTCTGTGCATTGGGGTATGACCCTGGCCAGGTCCCAAGACACTGTGCTCTTCCCCACATGTGGATGGACCCATGTAGATGTGTGCTTCTCCTCCCACCCCTCCACTGCCACACCAGCACCCGGATGGATGGGGTGCCCTGCTGTCAGTGAGAGCACCAGAACCAACGGAGTGCAGCCATGCACAGTCAGATCCTGTACTGCTGTTCACCCCAAGCACAGCCCTGCCTTCACTTTGGCCCTGGGGCTGCACATGGACAGGTCCAATAGATGTCACTGAGAGCCACAGAGCTCCCCAGTATCCTCTGGGAGCACAGTGCAGCGTGTGTGGGCCACCTGACCATCCCCCCAGTGGAAACTGCTGTCTCCACAGGTCTAGAGGATATCACGGCCAGCCCAGAATTGCTTTTATCTTGTTTAAAACACATGGGGAAAGCTGGCACCGAGTTTGTTTCCTTCTCATTTAGCAAAACTTTTGTTATGCAGAAAAACAAAAATCATAAATGTCAGCATGTCCCAACCTCCTGGCCAGCATCCAACCCCACCAAAAACAAGAGCAGCACACTAGAGGAACTTGAGACAGCACAACAGGTGACTCAGAAAGTTTTCTGGCCATCCTCACCTTGTATCTGGCTGAAAGCACGCCTGAACTTCAGGGGAGGGGGTCCAGCAGCAGTCCAGCTGGGCAGCAGGGTGCGGGGCTGTGGTGGGCAGAGCACAAGTGCAGGAGCCTGCAGTGTGTGCCCTGGTGGGAGCCATGCTGGGAGCAGGCACTGTGGGGGCCCTGTGGGCAAACAGAGCAGGCTGGTGAGTGGCCACACTTGGCAAAGGAGCAAGGCAGCTAATGATTGTTTCCAGGGATGGTTTGGATAACGAGAATGGCAATTCTGTAGTTATTTCCTGAAGCTGAGCAGGGCAGGGCAGGGGGAATTAATATGAGCTCAGTTTAGCTTCTACTCCTCCTTTATTTGTAATGAGATTAGCAGCAGAGATGGCAGCGCACCATCGCCTGCTGCCGCGATGGGCTGAGCTGATAAGCAGCTCCTGCCTGGCCTTGTGTGCGAGCCCAACAGCTGAGCCATGAGGGGAAAAACACCACCAAAACCCACCCTTCCATCACACGTGGCTTTTTTGCAATGGTCCTAAGCTCAAGGGTAAAATGTTGCATCGGACTGGCTGGCCTGATCCCGGCAGTGCCAGGGGTGTTGCTGATATCCCAGCGCAGCCCAGCGTCACATCCCCTCCTTGCAGAGCTTCTGCACCTGATGTCGGCTGAAAGTATCAGGTTAAAGGCTTTTCCCCACTTTGCTGGTGAGATGTGAGGCCACCACTTGCCACCGATGTGCGTTGGGGAGCCCCAGTGCAAGAAAGGAGAGTGGTTGATCAGACTGCGTTGAGGCAGAAGCTGTGAAGAAGTGTGACTGCCCTGCAGAGCATCTCCCAGCTGCTCACGGTGCTGTAACTGGACTTGTAGCAAAGGTGGAGAGGAAACTGTCTTATGATCCCCCCCAAAGAGAGAGGAACATGAATCTCCTGAAAAATTTTGAAAAAAATCTTCATTGCACCCATGACAAGGTCTGTTCATGGCAAACCCAGAGCCACCTCTGCAAGTACAGAGCCCTAAGTAGGGGAATTTTGTCCGTAAGACCACTGAAACCCCCTCCCCCCGACCTGTATTTTAAAGACTCGAGTTAGTTACAGCAACGAAACGTGCATGGGCCAAATGTTTCCATCCAGGGCAGGAGCTCCAGCTGCTGCGGGGCACCTTGGCACCTGGTTCATCCTTGCAGGGCTCCCTGCAACCATCAGGCACATCTGAGGTGATGGCCGAGCCTGTCGTCCCCTTCACCGTGTTGTCACTGGCTGCATTGCCCCAAGCCAGGATGTCCACGAAAACCACGAGTGGTAACGTGCATTTCTCTCTAAGCCCTTTTCACTGAGCCAAATCAACGCGTGCCCATAGCCCAGGGGTGACCAAGTTGCTATAGGGGGCAGTTGCCCAGTCATGGGATGATTGTGGGGGGCTGCACCCACCACCACACAGGGAAAAACAATCCACCAGCATCTTAAAACCAGTTTGTGGCCCCTAGGCACTTGGGGGTTGTTTGTTCATCTCCTTTCATTTCAACACCTCATGTGAGAGGCTGGGAGCTGGCACTCACGGCTCCTGTGGTGCCAGCTCTGAGATTGTTTTATTTGATTTGCAGGCCAAAATGGGTGGAAGGGTGGAGACTGTATTTTGCCCTTTATTTTTGTTTTCAAAAAACCCTTCTGGCCCTGGGTGAGGCAGAAGAAGCTGAGCAGTTTCATGTCTATCTCCTCTGTGACAGTTACCTGCCTACAGCATCAGGGCACAGCCTGGCTCCTCCAAACAGAAGAACTGGGTGTGGGTGGACAGGCTCCCTGTCTAGGTGGGGAAAGCCCTCAGCCACCTCCCACAGCATTTTTCCCCCCAATAAGCACACTGGAAAAAGCTGTCTTGTGAGCCCCTCCTTCCTTCTTCTGGCCAGAGGGTCAAGGGAAAAATGAAATCTTTTATATGGGCAGCCGGTGGCACTGGGGGAGGATGGGGCGGGCTGTGAACTCCCCATCGGCAGTGGGGTGATTACTGTGCTCATTTAGCACAGCTGCAGGGCAGGGGTTTGTCACTGAAGGTCCCCAGGGAAAGCCCTAAGCCACGTGTGGTTGACACCCTGAGGTGCTCTGAGCAAACACTTTCAGAATACCCATCCCCACATCGAAATGTGTCCCCGACAGTGGCTCTTAGGGATGGGATGAAGTGCACACGGACTTTCTCTGGAGCCTGGCTGCACCCTGTGCTTCCCCAGGTGACTCACGCAGCCTTCACAGCATCTCTGCAAGCAGAGCAGCCCAGGAGGGTTTTTCCCTCTCGCTTGTGGCTACGGAGAGACAGATGTTCACATGCATCTTCCAAAAGTTCAGCCACGAGTGAATGATGTGCTGTGCTCTTCTGTGCCCAGCAACCTGCCAGGTCCACCCTGCCAGCCACAAGCCCATGGTGCTGCCACCAGGCTTTCCTGGCAGCTTGGGCTTGCCCACCGTTCTGGAGCCTCCTGAGAGGCCGCGGGGAAAGTAAACGTGCTTGCACCAAAGCCAGGCGCTGCAGGGACTGAGAAATCCTGGCTGACGAGCACACACCCTGCCCTGCTCAGCTGGCACCACGCACGTCCCTCCCTGTTTGCCGCGGTGCTGCCCCTGCAGCCACGACCCGCACCCTGCTAATGAGTCTCTAGCAGTTCCCCTTGAGGTGGAGGATGCCACATCCTTTCTCCCTTTTCAGACTAATTACACTGAAACAAAAGGGGAGATACACCATACCAGGAATGCTACCGAGCCTGTGAGTCCCCCACCCAGCGGGATGAGGTGGGAGCTCCGGATGGCACGGATACAGGAGCCAGCCTCCCACTCCTCTTGCTCAACTGCTGGCGCCACCAGACAAAAGATAACAAACATCTCTCCTGCTCTTGTGATGGGCCTAGCAGCAAAAGAAAATTTCCAGGTCAGAGGCTGCTGCTGGGTAGGCCATGCTCCAGGCTGTGGGGAAGAGCTGAAATCCCAATTTGCTCCCACTGTGAGCACTGCATAGTCCTGGGGAGAACCCAAGTGCTGCACACCCCAAGGCACTGCCTTGGGTTCTCCCCTGCTGCCCTCAAACTGCATCTCACTTTGAGCACTTCCACCCTTCCCAAGAAATCACGTGGCTGCTGCTAATTCCTTCTAAACGCCTGCAACTTCTGGGGAAAACCCAACAGGACTTTCTGTTTTCCCTTCCGTAGCTCTGCAAGCCATTAGCTGCCATGCTGCCAGGCCATGGTAGTCTGCGGGCAGCTCTGCCTTGCAGACACACTTGGTGTAAACAGGGATGAATGCACCAGAAGGATCATCCTGTTCTGACCTAGGAGGGGGAGAAGGGCAGAGTGCTGCCTGGGAACGCAGGCCAGCTCTGGGAGCATCACCTTGACCTTTTCCCTCCCTGTCATGCCTGGCCACCCCAATCAGCATTGCTCTTCTCTCACTCGCAGTGGGGATGCTCACAGCCGGCTAAAGCAGCATTAATGGGAAGAAAATCAGGCTTAGAAAATTTACCTGTATTAGTACAGATGTTTGTCTTGGGCATCCTTTTCTGCAGCCTCACTGGGTTTGATTTGCCTGTCCCAACTAGCTGAGAACCTTGTCAAAGCTATTTCAGATGCCCTGGCCTAACCAGGCATGCAAGGGTTAACCTGTGTGCTCCTTGGGCCCAGCATCACCTCACTTCAAATGGAGATGTGAGACTCCAGAACTACAGTTTCTTCCCAGCTAGATTCCCTTGCTGGGCCTCACCTCCTGTGAAACACCTTGACATCTCTGTTCTGCTCCCTGGCCATGGGGGCACTAATACAAAAACAACAGCAAACAAATAAACAAACAAAAATCCAATTTCTGTCAGCTCTCTGATTCCTGGGGCCTCCTCAGACAGCAGCTGGTCACTGTCTGTGTAGGATCCAGGGTGCCTTCACCTCCTTACCTGCCCATCTTTGTGTGGCTGCTGGCAAGCCTGGCAGGGCTTTCAGTCATGTCCAGTTTCTTCACCTCCGAGGCAAGGCTGAAGTCATCTGAGACAGCTGCTGCCCATGGCCTGACTGTAATGTACTTGGCTTAGTGGTTACTCGCTAATATTTTACCCTTGGGTGAAATGATAAGCTTCTGGGCCAGGTGGAACACGCTCAGCCCTCTCTTCTTCGGGGCAAGCTGAGTCACTGCTGTTAGAGTTGAGCAAAATCAAGTTTGTGTGTGGTTTTGGTGCATGTGTTTCTACTGTGAGCACTTAACCTCCAATGCACAGCACAATCCTGCCTGCTGATAGCTCCTAAACACTGACTTCCTCCTGTTCAATCACTAATTAAGCAGCAGGAAAACTAAAATATAAACCATAACAGAAGCAACTGTATTGCTACCCAGTCACTTAAAGCTGGAACAAAACTTTTCTCTAAGGAGGGCAAATCACCCTCAGTGGCAGGCAGGAACCACCACAGGCTGCTCCTCCAGCTAAGGGAAGCCCTGCTCAGGATTTTCAAAGGATGTGGTGGGTTTGAGGCTCAGGCCAGAGGGAGAGGACTGGCTCCCACGTGCCAGTGCTCAGGGCTGGATATTTGCTCAGCAGCAGCCTTGAGAGGCCAAATACTGCCCTGAGGGGAGGGCACTGGGCACTGCTCCGGGGCCAGGCCTCCTACACACGGGCATTGCAGCACCTTCTAGGCACAGTGTGGTGGAGGCCATCCATTACCTCCTGTTTCTGTGGAAAACATCTCCATGAAAATGCTCTCATTCACCTTCAGGCTGGCAACTCTCTGCAGGCTCAGCACGGGCTGCTTGACCGTGTCCTTGGAAAAAGAAATCAATGCCTTTTTCTCGCATTTCGCCATGGCGCGTGGATAATTTGATGCAATTGTGTAGCCGCCCGCGCCTTTAATTAATCAAAGAGTTTTTCACGCAGCACTGTGCAATATTTTATTTCCTAACATCCCTGCTACAGTGTACTAGGGTCTGTCGTAACATTTCTTACCCAATTCCAGCACTGAGGGCTGTGCAGCCAAGAAGATGGATCACACGTGTAGAAATCTTCAGCGTTGTCTCCAGAGGTGACTGCCAAGGAATCAGAAGCTGAATTAATCAGAGGCTCGCAAAGAGATTTGGGAAAACAAAACAAAAACAAAAATGAACCAGCCAACAAATGAAAACATCAGGAAGAAAACAAGAAGAAGTCAACAGATTTCCTGGGGTTCCACTTAGGAAGCTCAGGAAAAACTGGAGGACATCAGAGGTTCTCCTAAAAAACTGGGAAACACCTTGCTAGAGTTCACTGTTCTAGGGCAGAGCTGAAAATCCCCTCCAAGGGGGCACCCCAGTATCTTCCCCCTCAGACCTGCTCCTGCCCAGCTTCATGTTGGTGCTGCTGATGGGGAGAGGGAAGTGCAGATAAAGCCTGGAAATGGTTGGGCTGAATGCTGAACACCTGAACAGAAGTGCCTGAAAAACGCCTGTCCACACCTGAGACCTGAGCACCCTGCCCACACCTTTGAGTGCAAATGAGTGGCTTGGGCTCCTGCAGAACTTGAGACCCCAAGCCAGGAAAACTGTGCTGGGACATGGAGACCGCAGCCGGGGTGAGCAGTGGGGGTGACTTGCTGCCGAGCAGAGAGGTGGCCCCACACACGCACTGCCCGTGACTACCAGCACAGCACCGTCCTCCACCTGCCAGCCGAGGTGTGTGCCATCCTCTCCAGCTCCCCAGCTTCGCCCTGGGAGCTGCACACCGTCTCCATGGCACAGCCCCGCGCTGCAGCAGGTGCCCGCCCAGCGCTGGGGGCTCTTCTCACATTTGGCCTCCCCGGAGCAGGACCCACGTGTGCCAGGGTGAGCTTTGGAAGATGCACCATCAAACTGAGCAGCAGCCCGCTCACAGCCCTGGGGCCAGCAGCCCCCGGGGAGAGCCCCTGGGCAGCAGCAGCCTGGAGCCGCACAGGTGCACACGGGGTGCCGGGAGCCGCGGGCTCTGGCGGGGTGCCGGGGTCCCCACCCAGACTGGCTGAGCTGGCTGCCGTGGGAGCTGTGCCGGCCGCCGCTGCTCCTCCAGCCAGGTGCTGCTGTGGGAGTTCCTGGCTGCGGCGTGTGCGCTCTGCAAAATACCCGGCGGTATTTTCTCAGCTGGAAGAAGCGATGTGTATCGCTCCGGCAGGGAAGACTTCTGCAGCCAAGGCTCTCTGTGGGTGCGTGAAGGGAAGGTGGTGCACCCACTCCTGCCCTCGGGCAGGGCACGCACGGTGCTGGGAGCCTGGGGCGCTGGGGCACACTGGCTTTGGCTGTGGGGTGTTGCAGCACGGGGTACTCATGCAGGGCTGCTGCCTCCAGTGTGCCTCCCGGGGTGGGAAGGCTCTGGCTCTGAAGGCATCTCCGGGCCGAGGTTCACCAGCCGAGGGCACAGCTTCGGGCTTCTTGCACCCAAGAGTTACCTGGGGTGAGAGTAGTCATCTCTCCTGGTTTGGCAGGTGATGGGTGTTGGTCTTCGTCTTCTGAATTTCTCATTTGTGCTGGTGTGGGTTGGTACGGCCACAACACTGGAGATCCCCTGTGTACACGGCTAAGGGCAGGACGGCAGCAGCTTTCCCCAGAGGCAGCTGCAGGAAGATTTGTTCTGGAACACCAAGTCACTTTCTTGTTCCACCCACGCAAAATAAACAAACGGGAGCTGCTACTGCGGCCCTTGCACGTGGGGTGCAGGGGGTGAGAAGAGGCGGGTTTTTAAGCTCGTGCCCATGCTGCGAGCACGGGAGGTGGCCGGGGGGGACGCGCAGCTCTCCCGGGCTGGAGCAGAGCCCCGCGCCCCGAGCTGGGGCTGCGGTGCCGCGCGGGACCGCCAGGGGACAGTGGCTGCCCGGCAGCGCTCCGGGCTCCTCCCTCCCTCTGTGACCCCGGCCCCGCAAAGCCCCGCCGCAGGGAACCCGCGCGGACCGGAGACGATGGGCACAGGACAGTCCCGGCTTCTGAGCAGCCGGATCTCCCCTTGTCTCAGTTGTTTTCTGGTGGTTTGTTGTTTTTTTTTCAATGCAAGTTTGGATCTTCTCTTCTCTTCTCTTCTCTTCTCTTCTCTTCTCTTCTCTTCTCTTCTCTTCTCTTCTCTTCTCTTCTCTTCTCTTCTCTTCTCTTCTCGCCCCTCTGTTTTTCTATTTTTTTTTCCCCTGACTGCTCCTAGACACACATGTTGAGGCTGCTGGCAGTTGAACAGAAGAGGAAAAGCACCGTCTCTTCCCCAGGCCTGCTGATTTTTTTTCATTTTCCCCCTTTTTCCCTTCAAGCTCCTGCACCAGTTTCTTTGCTGCACGCAGCTGTGCCATGATGGTGTCTCTCTCAGTGCAGCCACAAGCTTTAGGAACTCAGCAAAGCTGATTGTACAGACAGAGCCACCCTGCTAAATATTAACAAACAAGCTTAGTCTTCCCTTGGCCTTGATGCAGGCAATAATGAGACCACATCTTCCAGGGCATGATTCAGAGTGGGAATCTAATATGCTCTGAATGGCTCCCCAGGGACTTTCTTGCCACTGATGATGCAGGGAGCCTAATCTCCTACCCTAGGCTGTTGGGAGAGACAATGTAAGCATCTCCCTTGCATGCTGTAATGGTTGGTATCAGCCCAGCTGCTGGTGAGTAATTGCTGAGCGTGCCAGCAGGCACACACCTCCTGCTGGAGCACGTATCCCCATCATCCAGGGAAATGGCACAGCCCAAAAGCCACTGGCTGCGGTGCCCACATTACCACAAAGGTAAAGGGTGGTGCACTGCAACAGCAGCAAGAAAATCAGCTGAATGCTATATGGAGACCCTCACCAAACAATCTTAGAGCACTCAAATTGAAATCCAGTTGTCCAGCAGGGTGAGGCATGGCACTGCTGTGACTGCAGTCACCAAGGCACAAGCACACTGGGCACCATCAATGTCCTCAGGTGTAGTAGGGACTCTTCAGGCCTTGGCTTCATTGCTGCAGGCACACAGCCACTGTATTCCGCCCCCAGTGATGCCCCTCAGCGCTCATCCATGCCCTGGATCTGTAGCAGCAGGCCCCTTGTCCTGCCCCAAATCCTGCATCTCCTGCTCCCTAATCCCACAAAGTCTTTCCTTTACTCACCTGTGGCCCCAGGCACCTGGATCATTTCATGAAGGCAGAGCTGATGCTCCTAAGAATAAAACATACAACAGTAGGAGTGTTTGCAAGGAAGTAAAAACATTTTTACAAGACCAGTTAATCCCCCCTACACCCCAAAAAAAGGGCTTTGACCAGTTTGAGCCAAGGAAGCCCACAGCCACACTCACCCAGCAGCAGGCATGGCTGTGATGGGCAGCCCTGCAACATCCACAGGCAGACAAATGGAGTGCAGAGGGGCTCTGACTCCTCACTGAATTAAAGGCACCTACTAACAGCGATGCACACAAATCTAAAACCACCTGGTTTCACAGTACTGATGTTAAGACCTTGTGGAAAGGAATCCATACACCGTTAGAGAGGCTGGGCATGTATCAGTTGATGGGGCCCAGATCAGGACAGCAAAGCTGTAGCAAAGGACTGCTACCATACACGTCTGAATAAAATTTTGGCTCCTTCATCTTAGGGAAGCAAGCTGGGAGAAAGCCACAGCCAGTTGTTGCCAACAGAGCATAAAGATTATCTTCCTTCCTGTTTATTTGACCTTCATGGCCAGTGTATCCAAGTATCAACAATAAGGCTCCAAAACTCCAGCCTCCAGATTTTACAGTGTGCTCAGGAAGACAACTCTGCCATGGGTCACAGAGAGGGAAAACAACTCAGGACCCAGAAACCACGGGCTGGAGCCTGGCAGGCAGACGGAGCTGTTTGCCAAACCTCCCTGGCACAGGCACAGCCCACAGGGCACCAGGCAGGGCAGCTCTGCAGGGCCTGCCACAGCTCCTCACTAATCCCCACACAGCACATGACAAGCGTTAAACGTTCTATAGCTCAGTAAATCAGAAGGGCAAGCAGCCCAAGCTCTGACTCGGTGCTAGGGCTGGGCTGCCCACATGGTTTCCCCACAGAAAAACAACTTGGGAAGAGGCAGAGTGGGTGGCCAGGTCCTGCAATCCTTCCCCCATGGCACAGGCAGTGGCTTTGTTGTCAGGAAGGGGTTTTTCTAAGGCACATGGGACAGGAGGAACATGATGAGCAAGACACCCTCCCCAGGCTCCACTCGGATGCTTGCCAAGTTTTGTTGTGTCCAGGTAAGTGTCATTCCAGGGGACTGCTAGCTTCAGCACGCTTAGGACTAACAGCAGAGAAGGGCATGCATGTCCTCAGAGGTCCACCCAGGCTTGCAAAACACAGCTGGAAGCTTGTAATGGATCCCTTCCCTGAACACTTCATGCCTGTATATGAAGCATCCCAGTATCCAAAGACAAAATTCCAATGGGTATGGGTGGAGAGCAAAAGGGAGAGCACCCGCTTGGGATTCCCCAGCACTGAAACCCTTGCTGTAACCTAAGCAATGTAGAGGTTCCCCACTTCAGCAGTGGATCACGGCAGTCAGAAACTGCAACTGTATCTCAAGCCTACCTGTTTAATGGAAACTGAAATCTTATTTTATCTGATCCAATTTGCTCATCTAGAGGCAGAGTCCATCAGCTGAAACAGCAAGTTCTCACAGCTGTTCTAGTAGCACTTCTTTCTTTTGAGAACTTTCTTTTGAGAACAGCAGCTTTTAACACCACGTTCAGGCAATCCCCAACTGCCAAAGTGCAACCAGGGTACTGACACCCCTGCATATTGGTATCTGGAGTCAACTGCTTCTCTCATTGTTTGGCAAAAAGGAAAAGCAACAGCAATCCCCTTCAGGACAGCCACCCCACTGGCTCTGAGTTGCTCTTACTTCAAATCCTTGAAGAAGAATTGAGATGCAAAGGAGAAGGAAATGGCTTTGCTAGGGGAGAGGATGCATAGGGTGATGCACAAAGTCTTTGGTGCAAGGCTACTTCCCAAGTGTGGACATCCAAGGGCAACACTGACCCTGCCTGCTCCAAGCAAGCACTCCCTCCCTCCAGCAGGACATGGAACTTGGGGTGCTACCTGGTGCCCTGCTCAGAAACAAAGGAAACCTGATGAAAGGGCAAAAAAGCGCCATGCCAAAGGCTTAAAACGTCACAGTTCAGCAAGAGACTCATGGAGCTGACCTGCTGCATCTGCTAGAATGGATGTGTGGTGGCACCTTGGAACACACCCTCATGACACAGATTCTGTGGGGACAGAAAACTGCACCCATGGGCAAAGGCGATAGTAAGCCCCAGCTGCAGAGGGAACACAGCAGCACTCCTGCTCATTTCCAAGGCGGCGCAGAGGGAGGGAAAGAAGTTGTTTGGGAATTCAATGTCATTTTCAGTTTTGGCTTTTATTTTCATTCACTTCAACAACAAGGTGTTCCAAAACACACCGAGGTCTTGGTGCAGGCAACACTGTCATTGCTACAAGCATTGGCAGATTCTCAGCTCAATTAAGCCATAACACTTTGATGCATCAAAACAAAAAAAAAACAAAATCACAGCTCTACAGGGGAGGGTAAAAGCTACAGCAGTTCAAACGCACTTGAAGATTCCAGTTAAACAGAAGTGGGCTCCATAATGGCATACAGTAGAAAGAAGGTTTTCACAGCATATATTTTAATCATTAGTGATGCAGCAGAAAAGCTCCATCTCGCTGCCAAGTTGAAAAGCAGAGTCTGAAGTGCTTGTACCCAGACTCTGGGCACAGCATTAACCGCATTAACCTTTATAGTCAGAAGCTCCCTAGTTCCTAAAAATGACGGTGTCTTTTGCATCAATGTATGTACAGTACTGAAGCAGCTCAGAAGGACTACACAATGGAGATGCAAAACCTTGGAGGTGAGAAGGGCACAGCCTAATTCACCTCCAGGGATTTGTAAAGTATCTGCACTAACACTTTCCCCACACTAACACTGCCCTGCTGAATTAATGATTGCATCAAGTCAAGAGCAGAATGACTCGCTTCTTTTGTACCATATTGAAAAAAACTAAAGAGATATAGTAAGTTCTCACACTGAGTACGTTAAAGACTTTGAAATCTAGGACACTGCTCTTTGAAGTGTTACAAAATAAAATGATAAAGACTTTCAATACCTACCCCCTCCCCACTCAACTGCAAAGTAACACAGTAATCTCAGTATGAAAAATACAAATATATTCATCCAGTGACTAGTTGTTTGTTACATGATTTGTAACTGTAAGCATTCTGCATAAAAATAATAATTAAAAAACAGAAAAACAAACAACAACATTTTATTGTGGTTCTGTCAGACCCAGTAGCCCAAGAAGAAATAAAAATTGTCATGTTATGATGTAGGAAAACAAAAAATTACACATACAAAAAAATGTTTATATACAGACTTTACAGTGTAACCATCTGGCGTTACCGTTTATAGCTAACCAAAACAGGCTTGCACAGCTACCAAAAGGCAATCTTTGAATGCAACACAGACCTGGCACAACAGACAGATGGAGGATGCTAAACATACCGGACTTAAATGAAATAACGTGGCACAGAGCAGGGCCCACAAAACAGCCACTGCATTGAAACGAGAGTATTCAGCTGTAGCAAAATAGGATAACAAGTCATTTAAGCTGCTTTTTTCATCTTTCTCCAGCCAAAAAAAAAGGTCAGGCTTACTGTTAAAAAGAACAAGCCGACTTGAAAGCAGCCGTGCTGAGCCTTGCTCCTCAGCTTAGGTTTGTTTTGTGTACCTTAGAGTCTCACTACCTTGGCCAATAAAAATGACAAAACACACACTGTTCAGTTATTTGTCCACAGGACCACTGGCAGTCAGAGGAAATGCCTCAGAGCACGACTGTGGTAGAACCAGTAAAGAAAAAAACAGAGAAAAATCAATTTCTCATGTAAACATGGCTTTTTGCAGTAACAGCACTCATAGTACCCGGAACTGGTCCTTGTTTTAAGGCACTCGGCAGTTATTTTTTAGTCTCCACTTCTAGTTGCTTGTCACTTAATCTATAGCAACAACCACAACAGGTTCCAGCCTATTACAGATATATCTAAAGACAGGTCTACTTTACTTGGGAGGAAACCAATCTAGCCTGGTCTAAACAAAAGATTATCTGGGTTTGGGACAGCTGAAGCCCTACAAACCAGTGTGCAGCTCTTGCTCCTCCATTTAACTGGAGGCTAGATGGGCAAATCCTTATGCTAAACTAGCCAGGCTGCAAGCCTAATTCTATAGCTTAAATGTCAGTAGTATTACAGCGTGGTTAAAGGTTGTGTGGGGACAGAGTTCAAGAGTGACCAGGAGCTTTATTTACACTTTGAGCCTGAAAGGAGCAAATCAGGACATACCGACGGATGTATATCCAAAACAAGAAGAGACAGCTGGCTTGGCGTTTCCAGAGAAGGCAAGGGAAAAGGAAAAAGTAGGATACAGGTGCTGTAAGCGCTGGCCTGCCCAGCAAAGTGCATGTGCTGTCTCCGCTGGAGAATATTACACATGAACAGAGCACTCAGCTCCATGGGAAGAGGCTGTTTAAGTGCAACGTTCAGCAGACCGATTCCCATTTATTTTTCAGGACTGTCAGTTCAGGGCTGGGTTACTTTGGGTTTTTTGCATTTGGTTTTGTTTTTGGGGTAGGTTTGGTTGCTTGAGGCTTTTTTTTTTTGGGTTTTGATAGGTATTTTTTGGCTTTTTAGAATTCTATTTTAACGTTCCTGCTTTTCAAAGTGGGATCGCTGGGTGAGAGAAACAAGTTTGCAGGTCAGGGCACCCACAAGGTGTGTGAAGATTCAAAAGTCAAGAAAAGAAGCCCTCTCCCCAAAGGAAAACACAAAACAAGTTGGCCTTCTCAAGAAGGTCAATGGTTTACAAGGAAATACCACCCGCCTTCCCCCTTCACTCAGCTCTTCCCCTCGCAAGAGCTGGGGTGGAGGTTGCAGTCCAGGAGTACGACCCAGACAGCACCCAGGGCATGACTTAGCAGGAGTGAGCAAGAAGGTTCCCTCCGCTCTTCGTCCGGGGGTGCAGTACCAAGCAGAAGGAGGACAAATGAAGGGCTGAGCAGTTCGTGGCCGAGGCGGGGTGGAGGGGGGCCCGAGGGTCTCACTCCCCTTCCTCTTTGATGCGTTGCTGTTTGTTGCGCCGGGCATCCATGTCGAAGTTGAAGTCGTTCCACTCGTCGCGGGGCGGGAAGGAGATGGTTTGCCGCAGCGTGAAGCGCACGGCGTCGATGACCCGCTCCCCGCGCGTCTCGCTCGAGCCCACGCTCACCGTGGAGGCGCCGCTGGGGGTGCGCAGCAGGTGGGGAGGGGAGGAGAAGTCATGGAGCTGCCGGTGGTCCAGGATGCCCTTCCAGATGGCATGGCGGAACTGCTCCGGGATCTTGAGGCTCACCAGATCCTGCAAGGCAAGGTGCAGGGCTTAGCAAGGCAATCCCAGGGCAAGCCGGACACAGGAGTGAACACAGCCTCTGGGCCACCAAGAGCTACCAAAGCTGCTAAAATCCAAGTGGCCACACACTGCAGAAGACAAGCCACTAATCCTGGAAGTGGTGGTTCACTCTGGAACAGGCACGTATGGCCATGAGGCAGCAATGGCCTGTTTTGAAGGCACAAAGTCTATTTTTAAGTTGCACAAAACACTCGTTCATGCATAAGATGTGTGACCTAAAGCTAGAAGCTTAACTGGACTGCAAGGCCTCCAAGGCAACCTCAGGGAGATCTGTTGGCTGTCAGTGGTGGGGGATGCTGGGCTGCTGGAGGTCAATGGCTTTGAAAATTTCCATGCTTATTTCAAAGCCTGCAACAGGATTTTAGAATCCAAGAAAAGGTCTGGGTGTTACTCTATAGGAACTCACTTAATTACTTGAACATAACCAAATCTAATAACAGACACATAACCTTAGAAAACTTGTACTTTGAGGCCCCATCATTTCTGGTGCAAAACCTGAGGATTGCATTACCTAAACTCTGGGATACATGGTAGCTTCTGAAAAAATTAGCAACCAACTTCAGTTAATTTGCGTCAGCTTTTCTAACTAGAGCAGCAGCAGAAGGAAGGCAGCCCACGCTAGAGAGCAAAAAGACCACCTTACCCCAAAGTCTCGAGGAAAAAAAAATGGGACAGCCAGCTCAGAAGAGAGCAATGGCTCTAGAGAGGAAGCAGCAACCCTACAGCAAAAGCCATGCAAGTAAAAAAGGGAAAACAACAAACAGGGATGAGATGCCAGTGGCAAGGGAAGATGATTAAGGTCAGGCCAGAAAACAGAAGCAGGGAGGGGAAAATGCAGACCACTTCTGGACAGCCTACTTGTCTGCAGTGAGGTGTAAACTGAAACCGAGCCTTGCAGAATTAACAGGCGTGTGGGCTGGGGCCACTTCGGGGGCTCAGACAGAGCTGGGGAAGGGGAGACACTCTTTCCCTGTGCCAGGCAAGGCAGTTACATGCTGGCTCCAAGTCCAGCCTCTCTTTACCTCACAACATCTCTGCGTGCAACAGCCTTACATCAAACTAATCATGTAAAGATAAAAGTATACTGAGTCTGGATTTCTGACCTGTTCCTAAAGCAGGGCCAAGCGTGCAAACAAAGGAAATGGTGAGGAATTACTTACATCCATGGAGTAATGCTCAATCTGATAGATGGTGGTCAGCCCCTGGGTCGTGAAATAATCCACACAGGATGAGCAGCCCAACCTCGCTAAGAAGCTGCAGAGGAGGAAGGAAGGAAGGAGAGAGAAAATAGGATCACCCTGGCTGCAACAGCCCAAACCACAGAAAAACCAAACACTCAGCCAATCTGCAGCAACAGGAAACAAAGCTTTCACCCTTGGCTTGATCTCCTCCAAGACATCCCAGGCCAGCAAGCCACTTCGCTGCCACATCAAACAAACGAGGGAGTCCTTCAGCTCAGCACCCAGCAGACAGCCCTCATGGCAGCATCTTGCCTTAGTCAAGAACCAGTGCTGCACAGCCTGGGTCTTGAGGCAGGAGGGCTCTAACAGACCCTCCTGCCAGGTCACGTCACCCAGAAGGTGGCTGAGCCCATGGCAGCCTGGTGCATGCACAGAGGGCTTCAGCAAGGCATGGGGTCTGGGGCTCAGACACATCATGCACTTCCAATCAGCACATTCCTCCCTAAGTGTAAAGGATTCCTCATTTATGGGCAGCATCTTTCAGCTGGTTTGACCTCACAGAGGGCAGAGGGGCTTCTGACCCCAGCCATGGTTTGTCAAGCGGCCAAAGGGGAAAAAAGAAAAACAAGAAATGATTGCAAGACTGCCTGGCGCCCTCAAACTCCACCAGTCCAACAGATGCTGCATCCCTCAGCTTTCTTGCAGTCCTAATGTCCCTGTTTCTCTCAGCTGCTCAGAGGTGGGGATTTGAGGCTTGGTGCCCAGAGGGTGCCAGCCTCAGGACTGCCAAGGGCCCAGTGGGATCCAGTGCTTCAGGATCATTCAGGCTCCTGACCCAAGGGCTCTGCTCCCTTCGTGTGGTAAATGTGCTGGGCAGCCTGCTCCCGCTCACCTGACGATGCTGCAGTCTGAGGGGTATGGAGGAGGGGGGGTGCAGTGGGACGTTGAAGGCATGGAGAGGGGAGGAGGCAGCGCCTGCGTGGGGCTGAGGCCATTCATGTCACCGGTCATGGCCATGTGGGTGCCCATCATGGGAACTGGAGGAGAGAAGAAGGAGGAGCACATTGTTACCCAGGCACGCCCAGACCCCGGCTTCGCCCCCAGCACGGCACCCAAGGACAGCACCCACAGCTGAAGCAGCCTGAAATCCCCTGTAAGGCCCTGCACAGGGCGAGCTCATGAGAAGTTTCAGACTGGGCCGAGGACCAGATGACACACAGTCCTTCTGGAGTTCTCCCCTCACAGGATAAAGTGCCACTCTCACGTCACCTTCCCTCCCAGACAAGCTGGATAGAAACCCTGGCTTGCCCTGCCACAGGAGAGGAGCAGGACAGAGCCAGCAGAGTAACCTAATACAGCAGCCAAACAGCTTTGTTTTCAGAGACAGCAAGAGCACCAGAAGGGAATCAGCAACAGGTGTGGGCAAGAGTCCAGCTGTTTTGAAATAAATTTAAAAACAAAACACCAACCGAAGAAGCCCCAACAAAACTCAGCCCCCAGAACCATGTCTGTCGTCCTGGATTTACAGGGCTGCTGAGCACACAGCAGCAGCCAGGAGGAACAGAGCTGCGAGATGTTTCCTTTGAAATTAAGAACTGTCTTAATTGAACTGAGGGAAAAAAAACGTTGCCAACATTTGCATCTCCTCTGCTGGGAACGGAAGAAGAAACAAGTCTCGAAAGCCAGAGGACAGTGCAGCCAGCTAGATCTGCAGCAAGAAGCAGCTCTGTTCACCCTGTGAGGCTCTGAGCAGGATGCTGAAGCCTTGCCCCGTGGCACACCAGCGAGCAATATTTATTTGGCTCCGTAGGTTCACGGCGAATGACTCCAGGCTCTCCAGCTTAACAGTAGCCACTTGGAGATGCCAAGTCTCCTTGTCCAGACTAGCAGGGAACACACAGGGAACAGGAGAAGAAAGAATAAGAGTTTCTTACTGTTGGTTCCCATGCTGTCAGGAATGGTGGTTGGGGTCAGGGCATTGCGCTGCTGGGGGTTGATGAGCTGGCTGACCGAGGGCAGCTTGTTCATGCTGTTCATTTTGCTGAGTGGTGGAGAGTTGGAACCATAGGAGGACTGCGACTGGATGGAGGTCCTGCAAACCAAGGAGATGTTAGGACAGGGATCACGGCAGCTGGTTGTTCAGAGTGTGCACCCAAGGGGCCACGTGGCCAGTGAAATCATGGACACCCTAGGAGCCTCATAGATAAAGATCACTGGAGAATGAATCAACAGGAAATAAGAAGTTTCCCAGATATTGTCAGCACTTAAAAAAGTGAAATACCAAAAAAAGGAAAGCTTAATTGTGGTTGAAACTTTTCATTTAAGGAGAAGTGTTCATGCAAGTTTTTCAGTTGAAAAGAATACATGGAAAGCCAGCAAACGTCTGCCACGATTTGAAGAGTATTTTTAAGTTAAACTCTCCTTGTGGTCAAAGAATTTTTCATAAGAACAAGAACATCTCAAACCATCCTAAATACCCCTAAAACCTGACTGAAGAAACCATTTTCAGATTGGGTTGCACTTATCACCTTGTTTTTTCTGAAATTCCTAGTTATTCATATAATCAGGCTGTTCTCAGGTGTATATGTAACAGCCAGAGGCTCTTTGCTCAAGACAGATTCCATGCACTTTAGGGACCACTGCTGAGATGGTCAGAGCTGCCTGGGATGCTGACAGGCAGCTTTTGCTGGTGTTAAGGCAAACCTGGTATCCAAACCCTGCGGGCTGCTTGCAAAGAGGATCAGGTTCCTACTACCACCTGACAACAGCGCTAGCCTCCCTCAAGTCCATCCAGCCCCAAACTCCATCCAGCATATTCACGGAGTGGGCCAGAGAGGCTTGCCAGAGCTCCCTGCCGCCCAGCCCCGAGCGTCCCAGCTGCAGTCCCGCCATGTAAGCGATCCAGGCTGCCGAGACTGGGCTGCTTCTGAACGGCAGCCCAGCTCCCAGATCGAGTTACGGCTGCGGCATCCCATCTGGAGTGGGGTCTTACGTGGGATATGCAGAAAATTATCATTAAAGCCAGTCCAACAGCACAATTGGCACAACACTGCCATGCCACAAGGGAGCAGGTTTTTCTCTCTCCGACACCAGGGGCATTTGTAGGACTGGGCAGAGGTTTGGGAAATGTGCTTGCTTCCCCATGCTTTCCAGGCACAAGTACCCTCAAGCCACGGTCACCCTGCAGAGCAGACGTTGCCCAGCACTCATATGACACTGACCCCATGGTGAATGTCCAAGGGCACATTCCCAGCTTATTTCCCATTGGGAAACTTGTTCCCATCCGGGTACAACTGGTTACACCAAATCCTGGGAACTGGCTTTTCTTCTATGCAAATAGAATGATTATTACTCCAAAAAAGCGAAGTGTAAAAGGAAAGAAAAGGCTTATTCCTAGGTAATTTATTAAAACCTTCAGCACTCAAGGTCAAGTTCCATACAATTACATTGTCTCCAGCTTCCTGCACTTTCAAGACTTGCAGTGTTGGGTGGAGAAAACATCTATGCTAACAGGCTAGAGTATCTAAGGCCCTGAAGAAATGTTACCTAATTACACAATTACAGGAGGTACAGGAGGGTGTGAACTGTCCTTTGGCAGTGAAGATGCAGGACAAGATCCAGCAAACTTCACAGACTCAAGGAAGTGGAAAGCAAAAGAAGCTTCACAAATTAATATTAACAATGGCAGCAACTCCCAAGGGGAAGTGAAACCGAGCCATGAAGGTCAGACCCAACTTTTCAGAGTGAAGGGAATGATTCAGATCTGAGGTTTCAATTCCCCAACTATGAAAGTTGAGGCCAGCCATGAAATTCAAGTCAGGTTGATACCACCCTCAGCCTAAGAGGCTTCTGGATTTAGGACCAATGAGTATTTCTACTTCACGGGTTCAGGCACTTAACTGAGCTTCAGCTGAAGTTAATACACACCTGAAGAGTCTCTTATGGCAAAATCTACACGATCTACACAAGTGAGGAGGTCAATGAACACAGCGAAATTCCAAATCAAATCAACAAAGGCTTCCCAAAAGAGACTGAGTTGCATTGTCTGAGGTCAGTAGCGGGCCTATCTCTGCCCTCTCTACCACCAACAGTGATCTCAGCAAAGCCAATTAGGAGACTACAAAATACTTCAGGGATAAAAGAAAAACAAAAACCAATCAACCACAAGCCAACCCAAAGCTTTAGAAAACACTTCAGAAAACACATGCATACTTGAACGTATATCTTAGGGACTCCACTCTTATTCGTACTCATAAGAGTCAAGATTAACACAATCAAGTTCAAGGGAATAAAACAGTAAACAAAAGCATTTTTCTTTGTACCCATACTAGTTTCAACCAAGCTATTCCATCACTTGAACAGATGTTTAAAAAGCCTACAGAAAGCCATCTAGCCAAAGAAAAGTCGCAAGATAAACCAAGATGCAAAATTTTATTGAAAATTAATGTCACACATCAATATAGCAAGAGCCTTAGAAACACAAGAAAATGTTTTTGGTATTAAGCACAAGGACTACATGGTGTTTGAGGATCCATTTAAAATATATTGCTTTTCTTCCTCGATTTTTTTAAACAGATATAAGAATGTCATGCACAGTGATTTTCATTAAAATTGTACTTACTATGTCTCAAGAAAGATTAGAAGTCAGAGCATTAACATTTCTTTGATATCAATGCCAATGAAATGCATTTTAATATCAAGGTATAAGGACTTCAATTAAGAGATTATTATACTTCTTGGAACAGTCTGATACAAAAGGCACTGAGTCACATTCTGCAACTGAGTTTTCTCTCTTCAAGAGGCTATGTAATTATTTAGCAAATAACATTTGTAGTTATGCAAGCTCATATGAGGGCAATCAGTCTCTCATGCTTCAAGGCATACAGTGATCATCTCAAGAGGTCAGGTAGGAACTTCCTTCTTCTCCCATATATGAACAAAGTTCAGTGCACAGGCTACCTCGTATAACTCTACATTTTCCCAGCTCACTGGATACCGGCCCTTCACCAGAGGTAGCAAACTGCTGGGATAGACAAATTACCTGACTGAGCAGACCAGAGTCCTTGGTCACCAGAGAAGCACACAGCCATGTAAAGCACCCTTAATACAAATGACAGCAAAGGTTCATTAAATGCAATTGGGCAGCTCAGGCTCAGAGTTTAAGATTTCACCCAAGCCCCTGTGCCTACAGTTTGCTGTCCCTGAAGACTCACAGCCAGTCAGTGCAGAGACACACAAGTAGAATCAGAGCTTCCAGTTCTGTGCCTGCCCTCCCTTTCAGTAGCCACTCCAGGGACCACATCCCCAGTTCACACGAGGCCAACGTGCTCGTTGACAGTGGTTTTTAAAGCAAGGTTTCCCACAAGGCTGCATAACACTGGGGTGCCACTGATGTAGTCTTATAATGGCACACCAGAGACCCAGATGATGCCCAGTTGCACTCAGCTGCTTTGAAGGCCCATGAAGCAGCAGGACACTAAAAAGCAGAGAGATGCCCTTGCTCCTCACATCCCAAACTGCTGCTAATTCTAAAGCAAGCAACAGTGCATCTGGACAATCACACCAGTGGTTTGTAGGCTTGGTATCTCACCGGGAGCATGGAAAGGAGGAGCTCCAGCAGTTACTGGGCAGACAGGAACTACAGCACAGGCACAGGGTTGGCAATAATGACTCCCCTTACATTCCAGGTATGGGAATTTCTCAAGGCAGGTCGTGGATGCAACCTGCTCTCCAGGGAATGGAGCTGTTATACAGGGAGTGGATATACATCAAGTAGTTGACACAGACTGATATGACCTGACGGACTGATAAGGCCCAATTAGTCCGCTTGGTTATTCCTTGAAAGGAAAAGGTTTAACTTTCCTGAAGACACAGAGGTGGCAAAGAAGCAATGAAAAGACAGCTGGGAAAAAATTTCATTTTATCTGCACAGGACAGACTACAAAGCAACTCAAATTGCTTTCAGCTCCAGGTATTTGATAAAGGAAAAAAGAATAGCACCTTCTAATACAACCACCTGGTAGTTGGAAAGCAAATCAAATCACCACTAAGATCAGCTTCACAATCATCATCCTCTTATAGCCAAGTAGGAAAAATCAGAAAGGCTTTCCAGAAAACAACAGGATCCAAATAATTTACATTCTTGTTTAGTGGAAGTCTGAGATGTTGTATTGCCCATTATAGCACAAGGGATTTCCTAGAGGCCACACCAAATGATGAACTGGAATCTTCCAGCGCAGGCTGTGGATGCCTTCTGTCTTCTGGTGGGCTGCCTCCCCAACCTTGCTGGTGGACAGGCCCAGGAGCAGAGCTCTAGATACAGATCAGTGTTTTCCAGTCAAAGCATTTCCGTATTGCCATCCAGAGGAAGACAAGGCAAAAGTCCAGGAATAAACCTTCACTGGAAGAACAGACAACAGTGCCAAGCATAATCCTATGTCTGGGCTGCATTTACAGTTCAGATTCCCACCTCTCACAGAGAAAGGAATCACATTGCCTTTCTTTACCCAAATAAAAAGGCACAGAGCAATAGTGACCTGCTTTGTGATCTCAAAGAACCTCCTGGAATTTGCAGGGAAGGTAAAGAGGCACTTGATTTTGATTAGCTTTACACAAAGAGTGACGGTAGGGGTGCAACTGTATGAAATAGGCACTGCTGGTGTTTAATTAGCTATTATTTATATACTTAATCCAAATTTTGTGGGCTCTTTTCCATCAGCCCTCCTCCACATTGCTATGGTAGAGCAAGTCTTGCTAAGACATTGGAGATACCCAGAGATGGGATACAGCTCTCAAAGGAGATGTTAGTACGAGTCATCACCTGCTCAGATCCCCGCTCTGCTGCCTGGAAGCAGATGATGTGATGTTCAGAGATAAGCGTCTTCTCCAACTGCATCAGGCTTTTTTTCCTTGGTGGGTGGCCAGGAGGCCTGCTCTGTGCTCAGGAGGCACCTTCTCTTCACGTTGCCTAACCACAAGTTTGTCAGAGCTGCGTATGCACCTGCCCCAAATAAATCCAGCACAGGCCGCACTGCAGGGCACACAGGTCCCCAGCAGGATTGACAGAGCCTCCCAAGTTTCTCAGGAGTTGCTGATCACTGGCATTTGCAACTGAGCTCTGCTCCCCAGCCACTACTCCTGGCATACCTTCATTAAATTCTTCACATTTCTATTTCTTGCTGCTGTGAACATCGGAGGGTTCCTCAGAAGCAACACCTGAGAGTGTGTGTTGAAGGACCCTTCCCTCCCCGCATCAGGGGCTGCTCTTCATTTAAAGATGCCTGACCACCTCTCAGTGGGCAAAATGTCCACCCTCAAATCCCTCCTCCCTCACTGCAAGTATCCACACCCAGTGCCATGCTCAACATGGCCAGGTTAACTCCATGGCATGTCACCTGCCTGTTGACTGTTCCTCTTTTGAGACAGTCTGGCCTTGACACAGACCCCTCCTAGCCAAGCCCTATATGAATGGCTTTCAGAGAGAGTTTGATGTAAGCAGTGTGAGAATTTACACCTTGCTGAGAAAAAGTCTTCTGAGCAGGAATTGCTAAAGCCAGATGCACTTCATGGACACAATCAGCAAGAACCTCTGGTTGCAGGAATAATGGACAAGGTGGACACAGCCCGAGACCACTTGGCTCAGTCAACTGCAACATATGCTGGCACTGCTTTCCTTTGATCAATGAGGCTTGCAGAGAAGGGGCAGAAGGTAGTAGGGCTGATGAAAATGCTAATAATATCTAATTATAATATAATGCTAATAATATCTAAGCATTTAATAACTTCTGAATATCTGTAAGGAAAGAGGCAAGCTCCAACCCCTTTTCATAGGTAGAGCACTAGGAAATTTTGGACACTCTACCCTTTACACCCTGAGCTGCAAAGAGACAGGGACGCTGGGCACACATGGATGTCGTTACAATTCAACCACATATTCAACTTGTGCAGGTCAGCCCACCACTTGCATTGAGCCCACAGAGTCAGGAGGAACTCCGTAAGGTCACTAAAGCTGGATCAATGCCAGCAGTGCTGGTGCAAAGTCAATGTCACCCAGTCTTTCTTACAATTTTGATGTACTTTACATCAGACCCTTTAAGGTTGGAAACAAGTGAAAACAATTCCTGATGCCAAAGCAGAGGGCATTTTTACAGGAAAAAGAAAATTGATTTCTTAGCAACGCCAGTTCATATAATTATTGCCTCTCCCTGTCCAGCAGTACAAATACATCAGCTCCTTGCACTATTAGGGCATGACCAGCATTAAAACAGGCCAAATTGACTATCACAGACCATTTAAACACACATCCTCTGCTTCCGTCCCCCGAGTCCATAAACACATTTTTTAACTTACACAAGACAAAAGGCATTTTAAAATTGAGACCCGCTCAGAGAAACCCTGCTGAATTTCACAAATACAGAAGTACGAAGAAAGAGTATCAACACATTACAAAAACAGGAAAAAAAAAGTTACACCAAGACAGACATCATTGTGGTTCCCGACCTCACAATGCTATGGCCTACAGCTAAGAGGTCTGTAGAAGTGTCTGTTGTTTTTGCAAAGTTTGAGTCCCTTCAGAAGTTTACTCTCACTATTCACTCTGCTGCTATCAGGCTGTGTATTTGCCCCACTGTTCCTAGTCCTGCCAGCTGGGCAAAGTGACCCTGCCAGCTTGGTTTATGGATATACTGATGGGTTTGGGGGGCTGGAATGTTTTAGGATGGCATCGGTCTGTTTGGGAGGGTCTCTCCTTGAGTCCATGAGTTCACTCCTGAAGCAGGCCGAAAGGAGACTGTAAAGAAGGAACCAGAGAAAAGAAAAAGATGAATGTACAGGACCCTTTGCCAGCCACCAAGAGAGAAGCAGTCACTTTCCACCTTCATGATCACAGTATGGGCTTTCAAAGAGGGAAAAAGCAGATGTCTTAGCACCTACAGTGAGGGTATGTAACAGGGAGATTTAGGAAGCTGGAAAGCCCCAGGCACAAGCGAGTGCTTGGCAAGGAGGGGGAACAACCAGTTGATAGGGAAATCCGATTCTGTCCTAGTCTCACGGGTACAAATAAGGCCCTGATAATGTTTCCAGTGACAAACACAAGAGGAACAAAAGCATTCCGCCAAAGGGGAAAAGGAATAGCAGCTTCCATCAAGTCCACTTCTAACTACAGTCACTTCAAAACCAGAAGCTGGTGCTAGAGAGGGAGAATGGTGCCTATTGGCCATACTGATTACAGCTCAGCTACTCCCCTTTGAAAAGCTGAGGGGTCCCTGGGGCCACCAGCTGATGCAGAGGGCACTGTACCCTCAGAGCCCACAAGGCACTTCTACTTGGTTCCTTTCATCTTGGCCATTCTGTAGTGAGAGCACTATCCAGGTGCCTGGAGTTCACATGCAAGCACAGCACTAAAAACCAAACCAAATCATGCAAAAATCCACTGTTAGCTTTCACACCAAAAGCGAGATTAACGAGGTGAAGGTATAAGGAATACCCTCCCCACCAGCCCCCTTCCCACAACAGCAAGCACTGGGATCCTTGCAGCTCGCAGCTCAGCTGGAGCACTCCAGGCATTGGATAGCTCAGTTCTGTCACAGCTCACTTGTGAGGTTAATTCCTTCTCATTTGGGTAACGAGTTGTGCTGCTCATTAGACTGAAAGGCAGCCGGTGGGCTGGTAGCTGCAGCCCTGCTGATAGGAAAGAAATGACTGCTGGGGTGCAAGTTCCCACTTGGACATAAGAGCCCTCCTCTTCTTGGTGGCCATTGGAAGACTCTGTGAAAACCCTTCAATCACAGTGTTGAAGGTGTTCTCTTATGAACTTTCTGGGTCCCTTCCACCTTGAAATGTTCTGTGATTCTCTGCTGCAGGAAATTGAAGTACAGATAGTTCTGAAAACAGGGCTCAGCAGAGTGAAACCCACCACATGAAAAAGTGTTTCCTAGTGAAACCCTTAAAGGCTGTGTAGGTAACTCTCTGGGAATATTGATGGTAAACATATTTCTCAGCAGGGTTATGAGGAAACATTCCCTCCCCAACAAA
This sequence comes from Machaerirhynchus nigripectus, assembly GCA_013397975.1. Taxonomy (NCBI): domain Eukaryota; kingdom Metazoa; phylum Chordata; class Aves; order Passeriformes; family Dicruridae; genus Machaerirhynchus; species Machaerirhynchus nigripectus. The sequence continues at coordinate 775,771 of VZRQ01003115.1, read as the reverse complement.
GCATGAGCCACCTCTGATATCTCTCACAGCAGTAATCATCTGGTAAATCTATGTTTTACACAAATGGTGGCAGACTATGAAAAGGAAATCTTCTAAATAAACATGTGTGCTGCAGTTCAAGTATGGGCCCCAGGATTTGACACTGAAAAAAGAAGAATAGAAACTGAAAGAAAAAAAACAACAATTTCCCACCTATGATCATGAAGGTGTTTTGGCATAACAGTAAATAAGAGAAAACCATGCACAAAGGAGCAAGCAGAGAGAGGAGATGAGACAGAGAAATATTGTGGTCTGGCCCAATGTGGAGCATTGCAGTATTTTTATCATCTAGTGGGATACAAGAATTCTGATTGTCACCAGATTTGTCCTTTTTATTCCAGAATAGCCAGGCAGCTGCATCTGCTGCCTTGTCAAATGCAATGCTGGTCTGTATGTGCACGAGAGCAATTATACAGTTGTTTTCCAAAATGACAGATTTATATTTTTAAAACTACCTTTCACCATGATAATCTCAACCTTGCTTTTCCGACTCGTAAAGAAAGATGAAGCTTTCCATGATGTAGGAGTGAAAGGGAAAACTCTTTCCATGCACCTAGATAGCTTTTCTATGTTCATCACTGCCCAGAAAATAAACTGAAAAAATCAAGCAATTCCTCCACCAAGGCTTGACTCTGGAGCATTTGTGGATTGGAGTCTGCTCCGTTTGAGAAGGAGGAGCCAAAGGCAACTTTCAAACATTCCAGGCCCACAGAACCCTGCTGGGACCTACAGCTTCCAACACGTTCCACCTTGGTCACAGCATACGCACTTTCCCACTTTTCACACGTGCATTGAACAAAAGGGGAACCGAGACCAAAATTTTAAAGTACATCCCTACATACAAAGTGAAAGGCCAGAACAGATTCAAAACGGAGTCCCTGTGCTCCATGAGTTTGGCCAGCCTGACAAGGAAGCAGTGGCAAGACTTCTCCCAGCAACCTGCTCACAGTGGAAGTTTGCTCTTATCCAAACCGTTCCCTACAAAGCAGCTGCTCTAACCCATTCTCACATTGAGACCTGAAGCTCCTTTTTTGGGGTGCAATTGCATCTTAGAGTCTTTTCAGCCTAAACATCCCTTTGCCCTGAACACATTCATTCAGATATTAAGTCATACCCTGGATTATCGAGGAAAAAGCACCAAAACCCAAAGTGCACCTAAGAAACTATTGCCTGAACATGCATTTCAGCACAGAGGACCCTTCTTGATTGCAGGCTGTCAGCAGAGACAACTGCAGCAGCTCTGGACAAACACTAAAAGTTATTTTTCTCCACACTCCTGGCACCCTTAAAAGCTCTTAATCTTTCTCTCATGTATCTGAGCACACTTACAACTGAGAAAAATGAGTATATAACTGGACAAGTGCCAGGAGACATGCCAAAAGAAGTTTCATTAAATTAAATGGCTGGACTTCTACATGCTGGTCTTAAAGGTAACACAAATACCAACCTCATTTGCCAGGAACCCATCCTACTGATATAGAAAGAATGAAAACAGTAATTATGGTGAAGCCAACTGTCAGCACCAAGGGAAAGCTGTCATCTGCTGCTGTCCATTTCTGCTTACAAAACCATTTCTCAGCTGAAATGGCTGTGGTTCAGGTGAAGCTTTGAAGACAAGCAGCAGAGCACACAAAGGCCACAATGCCTAGAAGCTAGTAAATACAATCTATAGTATATACAAACAGCGCAGATGACTTATAAAAGTAAATAATAATAATAATGAGATTTTTAAGTGCTCCAAAAAGGAGTCTAGAGTCCCTGGATGCTCCAGACATTTTGGCAGAAGGTTTTTTTTTTAACACCTCCACAAGACTCCAGCTGACACTAAAAACACACAGGTCAAAATGTGAACACATGCAGAGATCTGGCAGAAAGCTGTGGTATTGCAGAAGTCCTGAGACAAGGCCAAGGCACTGAAATAAATCCCTACAGGCTCAAGTGGGACTTATGTGGTGCCTTGGCTCCATGCTAACCTCTGCAGGGGAATGAGTTATACCCACAGCCTCCTGACGCGAGAGCTTCCCAGCAGGAACGCGCGAGATCCGAAACACTGCCGCTGGCAGCCACCTACAGCCCGGGGGGCTATTTTCTGTCACCCGAGACAGCAGGTGAAGCAATGCCCATGAATGACACCGCTTATGGCCCGTCTGGGAAGTCACTCTCTGCCCAAGCCTCTGTAACTGCAAAGCTTTGGGAACCCAGACACCTATTTGGCCCTTCTTTTCCCCATCCTCCTTGCACTTACAGCGCCCAAAGCAATCCCAGAGCAGCCCTGTCAGCTGAGTTCAGAGGATAGAAGATTTCTCATGAGCAATGTTAAGAGTCAGCTGGCAAAGTGCAGGTTTTGACAACATTTTAAAAGTGCCTATAGAATCTTTCTTTGAAGTGCCCACTGGCCACAAAGGAAATCTTACGTGTTTTCAACCTTGCTCTCGACTTTCAGCTGCCTCTTTTATAGCTGAACAATCTGAACTATTGTTGTACCACTCAGACACCAGCCCTCCAATGCACCAGAGATGCACTGCAGTGGGGTCCAAGCTCTTGGCTGAGCTAGTGCTCACAGTCCCAGCTCTACATACTCTTAGCAAGATGCTCAGATGGGTACCCAGGAGAAGGCATGGAGATGGTTCCATGTTTGCTGCCATTCCCATGGAGAGATGAGAGGGGAGTGCACCCAGCCTGTGCTCCCCCGCTGGGATGGGCACACGCAGCAGGTTTCTGACCACAGGCTGTCAATGGCTCTGCCTTGCTGTGCTGTGCCTTGGGCTCTGGCTGGAGGTCAGAAATGAGGCTCTGAGCCCATCCTCATTCACCCTCTAAGGCCAAAACTTGAAATATGTGGGATGGAAGACTAGAGAGGAACCTTGCAAGCAGTCAGGATGTGCACTTGGGGAAGGAGGACTGCTTTGTCCCGTTGCTTGGCCCTCATTTGAGCACCGTGTCCCGGTGAACAACTGTGCAGGAGCCTCCTGTGTCTCTCTCCTCTCTCCCCCTTGCCCACTGTCCCCACTGCACTGACACTGCAAGCACACTGGTACTCACTGCTTCTGGAGCAAGTGCTGGTGCTGCTGCTGCTGCTGCTGCCGGTAGGTCTCAATCGTGTGCTGTGGAAGGTACTGCATCAGCTCCAGGGACTCTTTGATCTTCAGTAGCATTTCATACGTCTCCCGTCCCCTCACCTGGATCATGGGAAAAGGAAAGGGGGGTGGCAGGGGGGAAAGCTTTAAAGGACTGCACCTATAGTCCTTAGTGTAGTCACCTTAGAGAGTTTTAGATAAACTCAGGTAAACGACCAGAGCAGGATGCAAATACTCTTACACACTGTGCTCACACAACAGAACTGCTAAGCCTTGTTCTAGAGGTGCAGCACATAATGTTGAAGAGCGATAATCTCACATTGCAAGCTGATGAACATCTTTGGGTTGTCATATGGCTCAATGTGAATTTATGCCAGCCAAAAGCAACATTCTGATCCAACCTATTTAGACAGAAAATGACTTTACTTGCCTCAGATGTAAGCAGATCTGGTGCTGAATCTTACATGCCTTCAGAAAAGATAGCCCTTGAATTTGGGATCTGGGTTTAGGCTCTCCCTTCCCCTCTAAGCACACCATGGTTTGTGATTTATCCAACTAATTTGGCTCATGGGGAAGGAGCTAAATGGCCAATTAGAGGTATTTTTTACGCTTTCTAAGCCTACACTTAATGCAGTGTATTTCACTTCTATCACTGCATTACAATGGCAATACACATAAAAGCCACAGAAGCATCCACATATCAGTAAGACAATAAGCCAGTATTTCTAGAAAAAGGTCATGTGCCACAGACCCACAAATGACAGAGGAGGAAACCTAGATCTCAAAGATGATGTTTCCACCAGGGCAGACAGATCCCTTGGGATATTCTCATATGCCTTGCATAAGCCATTCTCAGCACCTCGTGGTATTTTTAATATTTTTTATTTGGAATATGTATTTCAAATAGGTGGCTCATGGGATTAAAGGAAATAAAAATTATTCTTTCACACCCCAACCCCATCCTCAGTTCTCTCTGAAGTCTAGGTGAGCCTCAAGTCACTATCAAAGATACTAAACACAGGGTAAAGACAAAGATAGAGAGAACTCACTGGCAAGTATAAGAGCTCATCATCCGGGGAACGCCTTTTTTTGATAGATGTCATCTGTATGCCATGAGTTCCTTGCCGAAAAGCTGGAAGAGAAACCC
>VZRQ01003115.1:666336-771470 GCA_013397975.1 Machaerirhynchus nigripectus | reverse complement strand
GGGGGGGGAGAGGGAGGGGAGGAGCATACAAAGAAGAAAAAGGCAAAAAGAGAGATACAAAAGAGTTATCTGGATGGCCAGCTCAGATCTGTAGCGCTCTGAAGGGATCCCTGCCTGAGCCACTCCAGAACTGTCCTTGCAGCTCCTAGCTCCTTAAGGCAGACACGACTGCAGATGCTGGCTGGCCATGTCACTTGGGAAAACACATCAGCCAAGGAGTGCTGGATATATGACAAAACCCTGGCAAGCCACACTTAGAACAAGCGCTGGCTCTTTACAGGAAAGTTACAGAAAGTTTTAGTGTTACAGGGCTCACAAGCTGTTGGTGAATCAGTGATCCATGAAGGTGAGACCACTGGCAGGGAGCAGAACTCACTAAGAAAACAAAGCCCCACTCCAGTCTGCCTCCCATCATAACCTGTGTCCTGCTGTCCAGCCTGCTGCCCTCACTGAGTACAGGCGAAACCTAAGGTGGATTTCCACATCCTGCATGTCCAGTGAGTACTTGGCTCTCTTTAGAGAGAGGCTGCTTGCCAGGGCATCTCTGACGCACAGCAGGGTTTGTGTGTGGCCTCAGTCTAGATCCCTGTGGCTGCCAAGACACCTGCCACAGCACAGAACACTGGCTAGATGAAGCAGAGAATAACAGCATGGCCCCAAACAGGCAGTGAAGGTTCAAAAGGTTGCAGCCCCAGCCATACAATTGGAAGGTGGCAAATAAACATCCCCTCCACCCACCACTGGCAGGGCTAATCTAACACCGGCAGCACTGCAAGGGAGCCCACAAACCCAGATTGTCAGACACTGCTTTGCGAACACCAGCTCATTTTTTAGGCTGATTCACCCTGGGAGAACAGACATCTAATGCTCTCCTGCCTCCAAGCCCATGCACAGCACCACCCTGTCCCTGTGGCACAAGCACCCAGTGAGAGCCCAATCTGCAATCTGCCCAGCTCTGCCAGCTACTTACGGCGCTTCGTACCATCACCATTCTTTGTGCTGTCAGACACTTGCTGCTTGCGGATGCTGTCCTCGTCTGCCTTGCGGTCTCTGCCTGGGCAAGCACAAATACGGGCTTCGAAACACCGGCGGCCCAAGACTTGCCCACTGGGAAGAGAGGTGAGGAGAAACATCAGCTGGCATCTTGGATACAGGCCAGCAGCTCCCCTCAACTTCATACTATACTGTGCACCTCCCAGTTTCCCAGTCCGGATTTCCCGGGTGCTGGGCAACTCCCACCTGCAAAGATCTAAAAAAGCATCCTATAGTCCCTTGAATTAAGCTGTTCCTAAGGATATGGAATGCTGCTCTGAGTGGAAGAGGAGCCAGAAGGGTTACACTCGTGATGCACAACTTACTCTCTGGTTTCCAGGGTCACAATGATGAGGATCGGGCGGCGGTTCATCCCTCCAACGCAGCTGCTGTTGCACATGAAGTTGTACAAGACTGTAGTGAACTCAGTACCGACCTGGATGAGACAAAGGTGATGAGCAGAAGAGATGGTGGATGAAAAGCTCTGCTTTTTCCAAGCTCTCCTCTTCTATTTCCCAAGCTGGACTGCAATCGGACCAGCACGAAATAGGCCCCCACTACAAAGCTTCCCTAAAAGAAATTAAGAACCTCTGCTCTCAAGGGATGAAGAGGTTTTTTCACAGCTCATTTCTGACAAAAAAGAAGAAGGGATTAATTGTGATGAGGAAAGCCCAAGATCCCAACTCCTTTGACTAGGGTTACAACCCTAACCCCTTTGTCTGCCGGGATGCCACCAGCCCGAGCTCACAACATACCTGGGGCGGCTCGTAGGGGACCAGCACACTCTGCCTCCCGGTGATGGGGTCTTCTACATACTGGGCATGGCTGTTGCCTTCCACTCTGATCAGGTGGCTGGGAGGTGCAATCTGCCCTGCAAGGGTAAGGAGGGAAAAAACAAGAGACACTGTTCAGCGAAGCAAGGTCATGCACAGGGTGGCAAGATCTGCCATCACGGGAGATGCACGTGGCCCCAGAGATCTATCAGAGCACACACAGGTCCCTCCCAGCCCTTAAAGCATCCCTTCCCAAGATCCCTGCTGCCAGACACCAGAGGCAACACAGGCTTTCTCAAGCTCACTCTGGACACCCGTGACTGAACTTGAACTAGAGCTTCCCAAGATCCCAGACTGAGCCCAAATGTGAGCTGAATGGCTCCTCGCAGTAGCTCTTCCAGCAGGTAACTGCTGCTGGATTTTCACACCGGCTGAAAGCCTTTATTTTCCTCCTTCTAAAGCATATACAAAGCAAATTTCTTCAAGTCTCAATTCCTACTCTTTTTCCTATCAATTGCTAGCCCTCTTCTGCTCCCTTCCATCAGTCTTGATCCTAAAAAAAAGATTCAAGTAGCAAGAGAAATATGCATTTAATTAATGGTCATCTTGAGAAATCATGCTTGCTTACAGCAGCAGGGAACATGATCTTCTTGGTTCCTAGACCACCTTCCAATAATTAAAACCTTCCTTCCTGCAAATTTTCTTCAGTGTTTCTACAACATACAGCTGAATTCTGAGGAGAGGACCCTGCTATGGGTTCATATCAAGAATTTGTTTTGTGTATTAACTGTTCATTTCTTACTCATATTAGAGCCTATTTCTAGAGAAATCATTATCTCAGAATAAGAATTTATAGGGTTTTTAAAATTCCTTAAAACTCCATTATTAAATGGTATCAATGCTCAATAAATCCAGTTGTGTCAGAAAAAGCACTTCTCAATATAAAAAACTGTTTTGAAGAACTGTCTCACTCCACTCTGATTTTGCACTCTCAACTCCTTGCTTATTTCTGGGGCTTGTCTAGCTGGCTGCACTGTACCCAGCAATGGGATCCAAGCTCCTAAGACATCCTGCTGACACCACTTGGTTTTTTTTTTTTAACAGTAGGAGATAAATAATGTATGCAGAATAAAACAGACGCTCATCTGAATTTATGTGAACTTAAGTGACCAAGGCAAAATGGAAGCCAGCCTGTGAGCTTGCAGAAAACCAAAGGACATTTTAAAAACACCTGCTGCTTCACTAACATCAGGAGAAACAAGTAAAAGATTAAAACATTAATACTGAACAGAGAGTGTTAAATGTAGGAGAATGTTGCCTACAGTAGATGCTGGCGCTTAGCATTACCCTGTCGGAGATAAACAGCCCCTCCGTCTTCGAGGCATGGATTAAGGACTGGAGATGATATTGCATCCTGTTACTAGATCCCTGCCCCAGCAACATGGAAGCTCATTCCTGAGCACAAGAACAGCTGCTTCTCATTGCAGGAGCAAAATCAGAGCAGAGAAGGGCTGCCAGGGGGGCACAGAAGGGCTGCCACGGGGACAGATATCCACCCAACCTGGGCAGGCGTGAGGTTTATTTCAGTACTTTCCTCCCAAGGACATGCTTGCACAGGGACAGCTAAAGCATTGCATGACACTTCCTGGCAAGCACAGGAAACACGAAGCTGCACGAGGTGTCGCAGGGAGGTCTGCTTCCAGAAGGCTTGCTCTGAAGCTGCTGTCACATCCCTCAGTGGCCACTCGTCAGCCAAGCAGCTCTGCAGAGGGACTGCCAGCACAGCACTGCCCTCCTTACCCTCATTGAACTCCCGGCTCAGCTCGTGGTTCGGGCAGCGTTTGACCACTTCGGTGACGTGTTCAGCTTTCTTGTAGACTGGCATAGCCCTGATGACAGCTCCCTGGGGTGGTGGGGTCATCACTTTGATCTGGATGGGACACGTCTTGGCGATCTGGCAGTACAGCTTTTTCAGTTCAGTGGAATACTGCATGGGGAACAGACCAAGAGAGAGTCAGAAGTTCAGCTGGGGATGAAGGCACACGAGGAACGTGCAGATGGCTTTGCACACATAACTGAAAGCACCAGCCACTGCATGTGCACTGCATTTGTTTGCACAACAGCCACACTTCCAGAGAAGTGACAAAACCCCTAGACCTTTACCTGCTGTAAAATAGCAGAGCACAAATCTACATCCTAGCTTTCCCAAAGGCAAAAATCTTCAGATAAAGAGCACTTCGTTTATTCGAACAAATAAAGCCTTTATTTCTCTTGGTCACACACTCCCTCTTGCAAGGGACACCCATTACCCACCTAACAAAACATGCTATTCTTTTCACAGCACCCTGTAATCCTGGAAGCACTCAAAACCACAAAGTGTTTCATCCTGTTTTCTAAGAAGCCCTCCTACTCTTGCAGAGGGGTTAAATAAAAACATGAACTGAACAGTACTTGAAAACAACACCCTGATCAACTTGGGAGTTGTACCAAATCTGACATTTCAGTCATCTTTTAAAACTGTCTCCTACATCTACCGAGCATCTCTGTAGTAATCTCCTATCTTCTAAACTCAAAGTATTACATCCAAAAATGAAGTAAAAAAAATTAGTATTTTCTTTTCAAAAGCCAGAAAAGTTGAACAGCCCAAAGACCAGGTCCATGGCGAGACCTAGAGCATAACGCAGCAGCTGGCTCCAAAAGGGAGGCTGTGACCATGCAATGAACACCCGGAACAGAACAAGATACTCTTATTCACTGTGCTGATTTGGAGCACATTAGATATCTCTTAAGATGTTCCCCACTAAAACAGTGAACTGATGCAGCATTTTCCTGGAGTGTGTTCACATCTGGAAAACTTTACTCAGCAAAACACCAAGGCTGAAGCTGGTGCTTTCTTTTCAAAATCCCTCACTGAAATAAAGGCATCTGCTAAGCAGGAAGGATGTACAGGAAAGTCCCAAGTGGTTCAGTACTGCACAACCCAAATCCATTTTCCTGGATGTCTCCCACGAAGGAGACTCTTCAGTCTCCCCTGCTGTACATGGCTGTTTCAAAATACCCTACAAAAGACCCTTCAAAAACCCCTACAGTGGGGTTTTTCAGTACCCCACTCCAGAGGCATTCAGAGGTTCATGAGTGCAGAGCTCTCTCTGTAACTCTAACAACGTAACCCACAGGAATTGCTGGCATTTCCCCATTGCCATCTCCTTGGTTCTTGCAGACAAAGAAAAGTGAAAGCCCCAAGGTGGTTTTTTCCTCTCAAAAAAAAGGTCTCTAGCAGCCATGGGCCAATACAGCCCCGTTCCCAGCCGTTCAGAGCAGTGACAGGTCCATACTGGTCAAGGGCACCCTGTGGCCATGGACCCCACTGGGATGGGGAGGGCTAGCGCGTGCACGGGGGGGTGGCAGATAATGCAGCAGCAAAAGGATTAGCTAGTGATATTCAGGGATTATTTGCAGCTCAAAGTGTACACACTGCTAACACAGGAAAAACCAAACTTGCAAGAGACACTGGGTAGGAGAGAGGGATTAAACATTAGCCAAGCCAGTCCCTTCCCTCCTCACTCAACACCATCCTGCCAGCCATGTGGCAGAGAAGATGCTACAGGTATTTAAACGACGAAAAAAGATTTCTTTAAAATGCAAAGGCCAAATTGTGCAATGTATTTTATGTGCCTGCAGGCTAGAGATTAAACCCACAAAGGATTTACCCAGCCCGCGGAAACGGGGAACGTGCCAAACAATTACAAAAAAAAAGTTGCGAAACAGATCTGGATGGTGATTTATATCGTACATCTTTTAAACCTGAAATTCCTTATTGTTTTTTAATTAAAAAGCAATTCCTTACTGAAGGTAAGAGTGAGCTCACCATGCTATCTTTTCATCTCAAGAGGTAGAAAAATAATCACTTATATTTAGAAAGGAAGAAAACCTGTAAAGCATTGTTTCCTTCACCACATCAGTTTGCTCATAGCATTGTGAAGGTTTCAAGGACAGAAAGCCTCAAAAAGCCAACTAATCACTTGGATGCCTTAACATCACTGAAGCATAAAGAAATTGGGCACCCAAAGGTGATGGGCTGAAATGCAAGCATAAATATGGAAGAGAAGTGGTGCACAGAGAGCACAGCACATGCCAGGAGCCAGCGTGTCCAGTGTCTGCAGGCATCTGGATAACTGAACAAATGGAAGGAGATACACACTCCTCGGTCACTGATCAGGACTCATGGTACTGACTGTAATTTTACGTATAATATCTTCAAAGACAGAAAGCTGGGGTTACAAGAAAGGGGGAAAACAAAAATCACTGCTTTCGGAAGGACTGAGAGGTACCCAACACCAAATACTGAGGTTCCTGATGCTGAGGAAATACTGAGGCTCCTGATCAAACAGCACAGCCCCTCTGCCAGCAGAGAAAGGGATCTGCTCCTCATCCACCCTTTGCCACCCCAACTATAGGACCCCTTTGGCTACAACCAGCAAGGAAGGCACTGGACCCACAGCTGAAATTCACAGAAAGCAAACAGCCAAGAGCTAATGGGTTATATTGAACAAGCCTATCCAACAAAGAAACAAAGGGCAGACTCAAGAGCTGCAGGTTCCAGCCAACAACTTGAATTCGGCATGTCAGAAAAGGAGGGTAACCAGGAGCCCACCTCTGCTTTGGGACACAGTCAGGACATGAGAAGATTAAGCAGCAGTGCCCAGTAGAGGCAAAAGAGGTAGCAGGAGGGGCTGAGCTGCCTTTTTGTCACCTGACTGCAAGAGGAGTTCAAGCCTCACAGGCACAGCACAGGGCCTGGGGACATGGCGTAGAGCCATGATTTCACATCTACCCCAGGCACAGCCGCCTGCGAGCGTGTAATCACTGAAGGGACAGTCATTTAACACCGGTGTAAATCTGTCCACGGGGTACCTGCTGTCAGACAGAGAGGGGATCGAGTTTCCCACCCCGCCGACTTTGCTGCAACCAGGGGTAACCTGATGCACAGCCATTTATTGGCATAAATAGATGCCAACAACTAAGTCATGGTGACTTCGTCCTGGATCAGTGCTAAGCGCTGTATCCACAGAGCAGGACAGGATATTGTATATAGATTTCAAAGCAAAGGCGCTTCAGAAGGAAAACCCGAGGCAGAAGCTGTCTGTGCATTCAGATAGTGCCTGCAAGCAAGAATCACCCTCTTGGCAGAGGTGCTGCTCCTCAGTGGTCCCAAACCACCCCACCCTGCAGGAGGTGACAGTCCCCCTGCCCACCATTTTGCTGTGAACTGGCACGCACTGTGTGAGGGATAAGACAATGAGCAATTCCCAGAAATCCAAAGCATGACTATTAATCAACACACTTGAGCAGGAAAACTAAATTAATTAGGAGTACAGATATAAAAAATGAGCTTGACCCAACAAACAAGTCTATCCGTTAACAAGATCACAATAGCCATTATCTAGCAGTAGGAACAAAGGTTGTGCCAACAGCCTGAGAAGTGCAAACACCACTTCCACCAGAGTACAGACCTGAAAGCCATTTAAAACAAAAGAGTTGAGCCTGGAAATGTGTTATCTTCTCAAGAGGGGGAGGAAAGAGCTTTGGCTCAGACTTTTCTTTGGAGTTCGACTGCTGCCTGTCATGAATTTAGCTTTTTGCTTAATAATACGTTTTAAAAGGAAAGACAAAAACATTCCAGTGCCTGCAGCTCTGCTCTCCCCACCTGCCTGTGCAGACATACTGCATTACCCACTCTTGGCACCCTGGCTGGTAATTCAGTATCACAAAACACACGCCAGCTACCATCAGGCAACACCCGTCTGATTTCTCAGTAAGCCCCTTCTATGGAAGGTGTGTCAGCAAAGTGGTGGAAGGCAAAAACAAAACACTTTTTGACTCTCAAATGGAGAATTTTTGCTAGAAAGGACTGAAGTCTCCTGGACGTAAGTGCTCAATGCAATACAAGGCACAATGGCTTTTCACTGCGCATTCAACTCCTCTGCAAAATTCTGATGCAGTGGAATCCCCCAAACACAGCTTTTGAAATCTACCTCTAATATCTGTTTTACCACCTGATCTAGCAGAGGGATTATGGCTCCTAAATCTTTAAAAGGAGTGGGGTTCAGTCAGCTCTACAAATGCTGACGGATGTCAGATTGAAGGTGATCCCAGAGGTTGGCTTAAGGCATTACAGCTCCCTGAGCCCCTCCTGCTCAGATCAACAGGTCTTTCAAATCTTTTGCAAACTTCTTTCAAGTAGTCATGTTTTAGTTCAACCCAGTTAACTAGATTCATTTTACTTAATGCTTTCAAAGCTGTCAGTCAGCTATGCTTTCTCCCCTATCAAGCTAACTCCCCAAGAAGGGGAAAAAAAATCGGGTTAGAAGAGTGGGAATGCAATAGTTACCTGCAACAGAGTATTCACAGGTGAAAACAAGGAGAGTCACAAAGAAACAGAAAATAATTTGAATATGTTTTAATTGTTCCAGAGAAAGAAAGGCAGTGGGAAGAAAGGAAGCTACCAACTAAGAATAAAAATTGAAATTTACCCAAGCACCTTAAACATTTTTTGCTACGCTAGACCATGACTTCTCATTTACAAAAAAATGCTGGTAGCACGTGGGGCACATCAGGAACACATGCGTGCATATGCACACACACTCTTAGGAACCAGTGTGTACCCAGAGGACACTCAGTGAAGAGGAGCTGTACCAGGAGTGCTGCACACATGGGCACCTCCTTCCAGATTTAACCTTCGGCTCAGCATAATCTAAACTCCACGGCTCGTGAGCTGACTTGTTGCAGCTTCAGTTTGAAGTCCTCTATCTCACCAGGCTCCAGAGAAAAGTGGACAGCTTTGCTGCCAGTGGGCATAGCGGGCATTCAAACCATAGGCACGGCCGACAGGTCCAGTGATACAGATCCACCAGGTGTGGCAACAACCTCCAGCCTCACAGCCCAGGGCACCAGAGAGACACGCCTGTGAGCATCCCACATCTGCAAGGGAAGCCATCCTGCGATGCCGGGAGCATGGGAGCAGGAGGGGATGCTGATGCAGCCCCACCAGTGCTTTACAGGCATTTACCAAATTCCTCCACCCCGGGGCAAAGGAAAAACCATGTCACACTCTCTTCCCTCTTGAGGAAGGGCAGTGAATCACCCAAGGGCGTCCGCCTTTGCAAAGACTTAAACTTCATTTTCCCCTGAGGCTCCTCTGCCCCCTCCCCGTCCCCGCCGCCTCGCCAGGCGCTCACGAACGGTGCTGACGAGCTATTGAAATCCTTCCTCCGAGCGCTTTTCCCCAGGAGCCGCAGCCAAAGGCCGCCTGTTGCCACCTGTCAGTCGCGGGGATTAATTACCTGCGCCGGGCGGGGAGCGGCACATTCCTGCCGGCCTCGCCCGCCGGGATGTTGACATCAGGCAGGTGGGCCCCGCGTCCCCCCGGCCGCCCGCGCCGAGGGGGGACGCGACACACGAGGGGTGCGTGGGGACCGGCAGCGCCGCGCAGACCGCAGGGACAGCGGGACACGGGGCAGGGAGGGAGGAGCGCGGCGGGGCTGCCCCGGGGCAGGCGGCACTCCCAGCGCCGGCAGCTGCTGCGCCTTGGAAACCTTACCGAAAAAAAATAAATATATGGGTGCGTGTGTGTATGTGTGTTGACCTGCTTAGGTAAACGGGGAAGGGGAGGGGTGGCAGGGAGGAGAGCGGAGAAACGTAGCCTGCGGACAGGGATTCAGGGGCCGCTGCCCGGTGCGCCGGGTCCCGTTGCGGAGCCGCTCCCCGGCCGCGGGCACCGCGGGGCGCAGCCGCTGAGCACCCGCGCTGTGCCATCGCAGGGGAACAAGGGGGAGAGAAGAAGCTCTCCCCCTCTGGCAGCGGCACAGCCATCCCCTGGCCTTGGCAGGCTGACAGCTCCGCGTTCCCCCTCCCCGCAGGAGCTCCCGCGGGTCCCTGTGAGCAGCGCTCCTGCCCCGTCCCCCACCACCGCCTGCAAACGCACCCCGACTCGGAGGGCGGATGAGAAGGGGACATGCGCACGTGGCCATGGCATAGGAGACACCCCTGAAATTCCCCAAAATACCGAACTGAGAGCATCTGCTAGATTCTCACATCTTTAGTATAATGAGGTAATTCCTTCATGTGACAATATTCAGCGTCTCGCTTGAGGCTCCCCAGGGGTTTCAATTCAAAACTGCAGCGATCAGGATGCATCATCTCTACCCAACACTGTCAGCAAAGCCACGATAATAACAGAAATAACACCGATAATTTCCCATACTGCTTTTGCACTGTGAAACTGTTGTAAATGTGAAAACTTTACATAGGAGGGCTTTTACGTTTCAGTTTCGTATCTACAGACTTATTTCATCAACAAATTAAGACCTTTTGAGGTTCACCTTGAAAATAATTTCAAAAACAAACAAACAAAAACAACAAAAAAGAATCCACTGAAAAGTATCCTGTTTCAAGAGGCAAAAACCTCCAGTGGAAAACTTTGGAGGCAAGATTTACATATTTTTGATACAAAATGATGAGTGTAAAGGAAGGCATTACTATTTGGTTTTGTGAGTTCTCTTCCTTTGTCAGTCTATTATTTAAAATTTTTGAAATGGATTTATTTAAAAACCAAAATCATAAGACTACTGCAAATGGCCTTAGCTTGTGCAGCCAGCTCACACATTGCTTGTGCATTGTGTCCAGTTTCAAAACTGAAACGTTAGCAGTAGCAAGCAAGTTTCAGATGCTAACAACGTCTAGTAATTTACATTTCCGATAGATTGCTTTGCATCAGAAATTTTATGAGGTAAAAGTATGAAATGAGAGCAAATCTGCTGAAAGGCAAAGCTGATCTGATTCTGAACATCTTCCCCTGATATCTACGTCTCCCAGTGACTTTTCTACTATGAATGCACAACAAATAAGCAACCTGTTAGCCTACCACAGAAAATACAACATTAGGAAACACACGCTGTAGTAAGCTCACCCTCATTCTACCCAAACTCACCTAAAGGCTATGATGTGTTAAATTCCAGCAGAATAGTGAGGAATGATCAAAGTTAACCTAAAACATAACTTAAAATTGGATTTGGAAAGCATTCACTTCAATTATTAAGCATTAATTAGTAAGCCAACACAATTCAGCAGCAGAATTTTTAATCATTGCAGTGACTGCCAAAGCAGCTTTGTGAATATCTCCACTGCATTTCTTCCCTCCTTCCACAGCGTCGCTACTCTCAAAGACACGTGGCTACTTCACATCCTCCCAGCAAGAGGGTAACCCACTGCTAACAAAGCACTACACTGGAGTTACAAATATTTACATCTCTATAAAATACACACACCTGCTTGCAGGTAATGCAAGTGAGTGGACAGTACACACATGACCACCTGTTTGCCTACATGGAACTAAGTTGGTTGTATGACCTCAAGCGCCAAAGCACCTAAACACTGCAACAGAGACATAACCAGTAATAGTCCTTCCAGGCAATTCTACTCATTACACCAGAGTGTATACTCCAATGCCGTAGGCAAAAGCCTCCAGGATTTGATTTAGCAAAAAAATCTTCAGCATATGCTCAACTTTTGGCAGCACTGTTAACCACCGGCTGCTCAAGATAGTGTGCCTCTGTGTAAGGGAATTTCTGAAGTCAAACCTGAACTTAAAGATCTGCTTCAACCTGTATTTTAAAGGAAATCAGATTTCTGTTATAAAGGATTCCAGAAATGAACCTAAAAGAACATATTCAGGCTCCGAACAACAAACCCATCCCACCACATACTGTTCCTGACTCACGTGCCTTGGCCTCTGATACTGAGCACCAGAACCTGTTCCGCTCATGGACTGCTTTAAGTGAAGTCCAGGTTGGCCATTTCAAACCTCCCCCTAGCTTGGTGTGGGGGATTAAACTTTCTTACATTCATCTGTCCCAGGCTCAGCCAAAGAGGAAAGCGGCTATGTGCTTCCTATTAGCCTCCCAGATCTCACTTGTTTCAAGTTCGCATGTTGCAGCATGCTCCATCCTACCAGCCAAACTCCAAAAACTCTCATCAGCTAGAGGAAACACCATCTGGAATAACCAGACACCAATTTTTAGTGCATCTCCCCATCACTTTTGTCCCCTGCTGAAAGTCAAAGGGTGATGAACTCAAGCATGAGGGAAGAAACACTGCAGTACATGAAGACTGCTCAATTAAGACAAAGTAAACAGCAAAGCAAAAATCCCAAAGCTCTCCAAAATACATCTGCTCCCACCAATTTTAACCTGGTTTCAAAAACACGAGTCAGCACTAAAAGTCCCAGACAAGAAGGTCAAATCCAGCAGCCCCATAGAGAGTAGATAGAGGCTTTGGGTCCTCTGCAGTTTGGGATACAGCCACAGGTTCAGGTAGCTGCACACCAGCTAAAGATCAAGGGGAAGAAGCAGGGTACAAGGAAATGCCCAATGTAAGACCTAAGTACAAAACTCCTTTTAGTTCCTTCATCTGCAAATAAGGGGATTTCATTAATAACTCACAGGAAAGTGAATGAGTCACTAGTACAGTATCTGTTACAGCAGAGGGAAGCCAAGCTGGACGAGAGAACACATTAAAAAAAACAAACAACACAACAAAGCTGGTCTGGCAATGTAGTCTTTTCAATCAGCAACATCCTAAGCCTGCACATTAGGGGCAGAGTCAGTCCCAGAACCATCAGGCACCCTGCCACAGACTGCACCAGCCATTCAACACCCTGGAAAGCAGGACACTTCACTAGATGGTGACAGATTTCCACCCAAATTCTGGCTCATGCCAAAGAACTGGCCTACTTGTAAAATACCACAGGGTCAGCACATTGCAAGAGTAAGAGTATTATCATCAAATACTGGCCCATCTTCCTGGCTGGGGCACGGACAGGCTCACAGGAGATGCAAACCAGCCTTTGCATGTTCATTCTGATACAGGAAAGAAAGCTCAAGTGATTCAAAGCTAAAACCAGGTTTAATAACTTGTGACCTCTCATACAAAACACTTTGCCCAGATACATTTTCTATCCTGTTCGTTCTTTCTTGACTTAGGGTTCAGATTCAATGGACTCTACAAAAAGGCCAAAAAATCTCTGAAGAACTTCATATGTAAATAATTTGGGTTTTTTTCTACTGCTGCTGTGCTATGACCAAGTGCAGGACTGCTCCCTCACTGTTTCTGGAGTGGGGAATTGGCCAGTGCACCCCATGGAGCAGGGCTGGTAGATAACTGGGAGGCCAAGGGCTCAGCCATGAACTTCAATAAAACAAGGGGCCACCAACCAAGTCAGTCAATGAGTGCTCCTCTGGATGTGCATTCTCAACAAAGACCGAATGGCTCAGATGGAAAAAGGTGATCCCCTCTCTCCTACTCACTTTGCTTCTCCTCCCATTTATTCCACCTGAGGGAAGGTGCAGATACCTCTCCACTTCATCCTTCTAATAGACTATTAATCACACTTAGGGGAGGCGATGGAAGGAAAGACAGAAGTATTAAATCTGACAGGCTCTCAAAGTGGCAGTGCCAGTGAAATGCATCATTAAGGTGAGTAATTTTCCTGTTTACTTCATAGACTCTGAGCCCCCCCATTCCTTCCTCCCTGCCTAGATGTGGGCAGGACCCATCAAGGCAAAGCTTTGGAAGCAAGCGGCAGCGTCCCCAATTTCTACATAAACGCTGCAGGCCAAAGAGCAAAGGCAAGTTCCAACTGAGTCCTTGACAGTAATCAAGCACTGTGGCGCCTCTGGTCTTGTCTTGTGCATACCTTGCAAGTAGCATCATGTCTTCCCAGGGAGATTTCACTGGCACAGCACGCAAGCGCCTTGTTCCTTGGCTTCTGTCTCAGAAAAAGAAAGTCCTGAAAACGCACACACACGCCCCTGCTTTTCTGCTCCAAGTGAGACCATTTCCCTCTAAATCTTCAGTGTACTGTTAGAAGCCCTTTCAGAACAGATTTATTAATTTGCCAGAAATCTCTTTTGTTCCTGTGCAGAAAGGTTAGTGCCAGACCCTTGCCAAAATGGCATTGAATCTTCTCTGTTAACATCCAGGAAACTATCCTGAGTCAGATCTTATTACATTTGAAACAAAGTGCAAGTACCAGCAAGTCTCTTCCATGATAACAGCCAGGGCCTGTCCCATTTCCTGATCACATTACGCTCAATTTCCAGAATTACATCTATGCAAATATTGTTCTCCTGCTTGCCGAGCATTTCATTGATAATTAAAGTGAAAAGCCAGCAAAGCTTTTCTGGCCAGGATGGTGAGCAAGGCAACAAACTCACACACAGACACCAAGCAGGGACAAATGTTCTTCCTCTGTATGAAGACCACCAGAAAAGGGCCCCTCTCCTCATCCTAGGCAATAGAGAATCCAGACTGAACCAAACCATTTCTGTAAACATCCCTCTGTTTTCTGGAATTACTGACCCAACAAGGCCACACTCTAGTTCTGAGTCACAGTGAAAACATAAGGATTAGCAAAGACAAAAATTACACCTAACTGAGCAAGTCATAGTTTTACTGAGAACATAAAGATGCAGTAAGTCAGATCTAAGTTAGATCAATAAAGCGTGACAGCAGCTCCAGAATACTTAGGATGAATGGTGACTAAGTCAAACCTTTAAACCTTTTATTCATACAATTAAGCTTTAGGGATGAATGGCGAGAAAGTCAGACAAGAACACA
The DNA here is from genome assembly GCA_013397975.1 of Machaerirhynchus nigripectus. Taxonomy (NCBI): domain Eukaryota; kingdom Metazoa; phylum Chordata; class Aves; order Passeriformes; family Dicruridae; genus Machaerirhynchus; species Machaerirhynchus nigripectus. The sequence goes on along the minus strand of VZRQ01003115.1, from coordinate 756,990 downwards.
GTCACCAGCTATTACCAGCATGTGCAGGGTTCTGTGATCTGTATTTTACCCAGATCCTCCTCCTCCTTCTCAGCTCTCTCCTTCCATCCCCAATGACCTAGCTAAGCACAGTCCTTGAGTCAACTCATGTGGTTTCTCCCGAGCCTACTTTCAAAGTCAAGACATGATTCAGCAAGGTGCTTAAGCAGATGCCTACCTTTAAGGTTGGGAACAGCCTTGCTGACTCCAACAGAACCCAAGAGATTTCACTGGGAATATTCACGTGCTAGAGGTTATGCACTCACTCAAGTGCCTTACTGAACTGAGACCTTGATTTTCCTACGTACCGTGGGAAACAATTCATTAAGTTCCACGCTGAGGAACACAGCAGAGAGGCTGCTACAGCCATCAGGACATTCCCTGCTCAAAAACTCAGCACCTCGCCCCCAGCCAGCCAGTGAGGTCAATGCTGTGGCATCTTCTCTGCTAGGAAGATCAACAATCCCATACCAGGTTCGGGGTACTCCATTTTTTCTCATGCTCCCTGGACCTGTACAACTGCAGCAGCTAAGGGAAGGAAGCTGTTCCACAGAGCAGCATTTAGAAAGGGAGGAGGGCTTGCAATGAGTTCAGAAAATGTTAGCAGCAGTCCTTCCTACCCCTCAGAGAAATAACAAATCTTTGGTTTTGCATCTCCTGCCCCCTAAGAGTAGAATGTAAAACCACATCCCAGTGGACATGCAAGCCAAAGGGAATTGTGCAGTAACGTGTCACAGAAGAAATGGAAGGTTTGAACACAGCATAGTCCAGATCTCTGTTTTTTAGGCTGCTTTGAAATTTCAGCAAGAAAGCACAAGTGCATAAAGCAAGCTTTCATGGACCTGGATGCACTGCACAGGCAGATCTACAAAAGCCGGCTAGGTAAACTCAAAAGGAATGACTGCCCAGATACTCCATGACGTAGTAACAGATCTATAAAGTATTGGAAATAGATTACATTAAATCTCTCAATACCTAACAACTGATTTATTTCACTGGGTAGCAAAGGTAATAATGTCATCTGCATGATCTAACTGGAAACAAAACAGGAATGAACGTGGCTTTAGATGCAAATCCTTGCAACAACAACCTGAAGATGGCTTTCCAAAGAAAACACCAAACAGCCCTTTGTCCCTGCAGACCTCACTACTCTGCACTGCTTCATCTGCAATCTGCAAGCTGTGAAGACCCCAAGCAACAGATGCTTTGTGAGAAGACCTAGCCCATTCAAAGCAAGACTGCTTTCCCAACCAAAAAGCAGTCTTTGTTACTGGATAACAATGAGAACAGGAATAGTTCCCTGGGAAACATAATTTTAAAGTCAGATTTCCCAAATAACCACACCCAATTAGTAAGTAATGCCATGTTTTTGAGTGATTATGGAATCCCAGCAGATTTTTTAACAGTTTCAACTCTATGATTTTCTCTATCTTCACAACAACAACAAAAAAGGAAACAAAACCCCCTCATGATCTTATACAGGAGGCAGGTAGCTAAAGGCAAGCCCCTTCCTCACTAAAAAGTAGTAAAACAAAATGGAACAAAACAAGACAGAGTTGCAACATCAGAAGTTATTCGCTCACACTGTCTGGCACTCCCATTTTCCCAACAGCTCATATGTGGTGCATCAGAGAAAGGTGCAGAGTGTCCATGGGCAGAACAGGCTGTTGCCCTGCATGATGCTCTGCAATTCCTGTCCTAGCAGAAAGCAAGATTTGTTCTGAGATAACTACCATGAATCTCATAAGCCTGCACCACTGCAAGTGCTATCAAGGGTAACACTTAAAAGCATCTCCTCAGCAGCTCTCAATGTAATGCTATCCAAGTGAAAAGGCAGGAGAAAGGCTGGGACTAATACTAGCAAGTCATTTGCAAGTGTAGCCCATTGAAGACAATCAAATGGTATCATAGAAGTCAAGGATTTCAAACCCGCAGAAGTTCACTGCCCCTCTAGAGTTTTATCAGCCACTATGTAGAGGAAGACACCATTAAACAATCGATTTTTCCATCCACAACCTTCTCAACAGAATAGAAAAAAGTTCACAGGGGAGTAAATATTTAGCTCTCCAGCTGCAGGCAGCAAAGCACCAGGATGCAGAAAAACCCTAAATGGGATCAGAGATGCTACAAAACACACAACAAAGATGTGACCATGCTACTGCTACGACGGACAGCAGTTCATTATTGTGCAAGGCAGAGTGCAAGGCTCCTTTGCACAAAGAACTGGGTTAGAAGAAAAAACCTGCCAATTTTGCAAAGTGTGGAGGCAACGGATTGAGACACTCCAGAGGGAGACACTTGGGAAGAAGGAAGATGGTGAGGGAGGAGAAGCCCTAGCCACAGCACACCAGCTACCTGACCCTGAAGGACAGCGAAGAATAGAGGCCCAGCTAGACTGTAACTGTTGCCATGTACTTCTTATTTAAATGCAATTTGTTTAATCTCAAGTTGGATTCAACCATCAAAGGCTCTCTTCTGTAGCACGCTGACAGTTCTCTCTAAATCTCTGCACATTTAATCCTTTAATTAGCCAAGAAAAATGCGATCTCAACTCTTCCACCAACCTAAGCTAATTTTCTGCATGAAGCTTCCAACTCCTGTAGGTTACAGGTTTTAGCTGCTTGTGTAGCCAAGGGGAAAAATACAAAACAAAACACACGCCCCCAACACTCCATTCCCACAGAGGCTGATGTGTGCTTCTCCAAGGAGCAAGCTCCTTGAAAAGTCCTTGCAGAAGCAAAAGGGACCCATTTTCCCATTGCAGTAGTGGGCTGGGAGGCATAATTACATCACCCAATTCAGAGGAAGAGCCAACAGATGTTTCTTGGAACAGGGCAATGTTTGCACAGTACAGGGATAAAACTGGAGTGTTAAGCCAGTGCTTGGCTGAGAGTGTCATCAGTAGCTTTGGCCATCTTTCTCAGTGATTTTGGGATGGGAGCTCCTAAGCAAGCAAACAGAACCCCAGTCAGTCAGTCACTTTGGAAACTCTCTCCAAAAGAGATGAGCCCTGCTACTTCTCAAAAGTATCAACAGCAACCCAGGTCTGAAGGAAGAAATGGAAGACTGCATGAGCCACCAGGGCATCAGGACAGAGACCCATTTGGGCAGCTTGAAATACGTATCAGGCTCTTCATGCAGTCCCAGCAAGAGCAAACTCAAGAAAGGACAAGAGAGCCACCTAAATTCTTCTTGTCTGAAGCCCTAAGCACAGTGAAATGAGGTGTAATCTGCACCTGAACACAACCCTGACTGTCTCTCCAAGTCAGGATGAGTCTTGCAGGGCAAGGCAAAAGCAAACAGTGCTCCTGCTCAAGGCATGGTCATGGTGCACCTACAGGGACTGCTGGCTGGCCACAAGCTGACCCTGCATGTGACATGCAGAAAAAGAAGTGCAGGCACAGACAAGCCATGTCTGCACAGCCCCCAACCATCATATTCCAGCTGCAATGTGCCATAGCCAATGACCCTGCCCGCTGCTGCAGCACTACACAGACAGCACATCTCTTTCTAGGCACAGCCTGCACGTCCACGCAACGCTGCCTGGAGCCCAAGGCCATGCCTCCCATGGGTGTTTATCTGCCAAGTGTGGACAAGCTGTAAGAGGCCTTCCTGGTGGCTGGCCAGGGAACACATGTGAACAGCAGCACCAAGAGTCATCAGGGACTTGACAAAGGCATGAAGACATGGGAGTCAGAATAACCTCCCTCTGATGGGCAAATGCACAGCGGAAGAGTCCCGTCGACATCACAGGCAGAGGACAGGCCTTTGTGTATCTTGCAATTCTTTAATTTGCTTCTGTGTTGAGGTCTTGACAAAGATCAGCACATGAGCAGGGCTGCCCCAATTACACAAGTACTTTTGTTGAAGTCACAGCAGGGTTTGGTTTGAGAAAAGGGGAGAAAAAAACCTCAACAGTCTGCTGGTTTTAAGCACTAGCAAAATGCCACCCAGGTAGTTTTACAACCCCATCTCTACCTAGAACAGAGCACTTGGAATGCATGCTCCTTTCTTCTAAAAGGATTTTAGAGGCACTGTGTTCACACTGTCCACCTTACTCAGCCCAAATCAGTTCCCCTCGTCTCCTCAGGAATGAATTCAGCCCATTAGACAAGCAAAAGGATCTGAGTAACAGTTGCCACACTCCACTGACAACAAACCCAGTCACACACAGTCTGCACCTTCAACACCCACCTTAGTTACATGTGCAAACCAGAAATACAGCTGCATGTATATCTCTGGGGTTGTCTTACAAAGAAATCCCCCAGAACAGTGCAGAGCTCAATATGATGATGAGAACCATCAGCGCAGTGACAGGAGGACCTGAGCATGAGAACTATTGCCCGTCTATTGCTGACCTCACCACTCCAGCCACTCCTGAGTCATGTAACTGTTCTCCACTGCCATGGGCCTTCAGAAAGAGGCATTTCAAGAGCACAATTAAAGGCAGGCAAATGAGCTCTGCAAGCTGCAGTTGCAAGATGTTCATGCTACATTCAGTTCCTACAGGGCAAAGAGGAAGAAAGTAGCTGGCAAGGAGCTTTGGACTGGGAAGATGCATTCCAAGGTCCAGGCAGCCAGCCTGGTAACTGATCTCTGCACTGTCTTTGATCAATGTATTACAGAACAGCCGTCCACTGACAGTTGTCAGGGTGAGTACAGAGAAGTAGCAAATAGTAGATTTGCTCCAGGTCACAAAGCAAGCTCATCTCACAGCACCACGATGAGTAGAGTCCTTTCTCTTTTCAGAAAGAAAAAAAAGAAAGAAAAAATTCTACAGTGCTCTGAAAGCAGCTAATCAGATTATTAAAGTGCTTAAAAGTTTAATGAAGAAATCAAAGCTATTAAGCAAACATTCAGCTTGATGTCTCTTTTCCTTCTTACCCACCCTTCCTCAATGCATTCAAAATCTCTTTTTGCTATGCTATAACATGTTTGAACAGGTACTGAGATACAAACAAGTCTTGGCCCCATCTCATACAGAATGGATTGGTTGCAGATGTTCTCCTGCAAGCTACATCTTGCCTCCTGCAAGAGCATTCATCTCCAAAACACATCATTTCACCTAGTTTGCCTGAAGCCAAAACTCAAAGGTTATTTAATTTTTAATATTTTTTTTATTAACTCTAACATACCTACAGCTGTGCAAGCAAAACCCCATCTGGTTTTTCAAGGCACAAAGAGGCAAGCGACTAAGTTTAGATTAAAGTAACCAAGTTGGGGCAGTCATCTTTCTGCTCACCTCTGCAGGAGCCAACAGCATTGTCAGGGGTGCAATAAAACTAAAAACCTGCTATATTTCAGAGAAGCCTGACATATTTCACTATCTTCCTAGGACAAGTCAGACATGAGCTCATACAGTGGCAGGTGAGTCAGTGGTGAGTCAGACGAGCTCCTTAATTAAGCTTTAGGGGCAGATGATCCCTCGAAGGTGTAATCAGATTGGTATGGCCAGTGGAAAAAGGGGAAAAAAAAAAAAGAAAAACATTTTAAAAAGCTGAGGGAACTGCTACACCCTTGCTGAGCCATGCTGGGCAGGCTGAAGGCAGCAAGCTGCCCTGAGCCCCCAGCATGCAGGAATACCCCCGGCCTTCCTGCACCACTCCCTGGCAGTCAGCACCTGCCTGTGTGCTCAGTTCTGCTCCTCCAGGGAGCAGAGAAACGGTGACTTCCCCAGCAAGCAGGTCACACTGGGGTCACACTGCGGACACAGTGCCATCCCAGGTGTCCAGTTTAAGGGGCACCCCAGGAGCTCCACTTTCAGAGGCAAGGGGGTTGCCAACAGCTCTGACCTGAGCTGTGGAGAGGGAAAAGGTCACGAGTGAGTCACTCCCAATCACTAACAGAATCAAATTTTGGCCAGGTGATTTATCAATGCTTAAAATGCTATCAAGACATCTCAAGAGAAAGGCCCCATGAATTCTGTGTTTTGGAAGCTTCACTGAAATAAGCTGAAAAACATGCATCAGAATATCAGTGCAGTGAAACAAAATAGCGCCATTAAGCAGATTGAGATCAGCAGGGTGACTAACAGCATCAGAGCATTTTTGTGCTCTTGACATCACACATGCAGCATGGAAATGGTTTTCTTCCAGCACGTGTCCCCGCAATTCATCCTGGAACTCGTCTCGCCTATGTAGCTGCTCTTCCTGTGCTGCAGCGCTCCCTCTGAATGCCAGCAGCATCAGCACAGCCCCGCTCTCCCCATCTTTATCTTGCACCCATCAGTCTGCTGAAATACAAGCCCAGAAAAACAGACTCCAACCTCTGCAGCCCTTTTGAGAGGCATGGCAAAGGAAATGGGCAAAAATGATTCATCAGAGAAGTCAGCATACAAAGGGAATGCCAAATAAAGGTCAAATTTATGAATTCCTCATAGAACTGATTGCAAAGCAATCGGTCGACATACTTCATCTTTGTCAAACCTTACAGAACTCATGATAGCCCTTCTGAATATTTTCCTAGGGCCTCACCACTTTCTTTGTGAGTGCCAATACCATAAGAGGTAGTGGAAAAAGGGGTAGAAGTGATATCCTTTCTGTTAGGATAACAGACACCTTTCTGTTAAAGCCCCATTTGCTCAGACGCCTACAAGAACTCACTAAGGATGGGTCAAAAAAAATGACTAAGAATGAGTTGTATGAGAGGTTTGCAGGAGAAGAGATGGGAGACAAGGAACTCATTGCAAAACCAGCCACCACCCTGCTGATTAACGAAGAGGGATCATTCAGTGCTCAGACACTGGACAAACATCTCATGGGAAGACTCCTTCTCTCCCACCCATGGAGATGCTGATGCTCAAACTCAGACAGAATGCATGCACTGCCTGCCCTGCTGCTGGCTCTGCAAACACCCTTCAGGCTGGGCACCAAGCCCAGGGGCACCGCTCCCATCCCTTCCCCATGGGAATCCTTTCCAGCCCTGCCTTTTAACAGGGGCAGGAGCGGGGTCCAAGGAGCTCTGGGTGAAGGCCTGATAGCAAACCTGGGCTCACTTTTCTCCCACTGTAAGGTCAGGAGGGAGGCAGCTCCCAGCCACAGCTCACACAGTTGAGCTAATGAGCCCCGACAAGTGGCAGGGTGAGTTTGCTGAAGCTCGGCACCACAGCTAACACAGCATTGGTACAGCACTGTGCTCTGCCTACAGAACAGGAACAGGCTTTTCCTCTAAATGGGCTTGTGTGTCAGTAATTTGCACACCTGGTAGGCCCCATGCTGGTAAAGCTCAATATCTCAAGCAGGGGAAGCAATAACCCAAGCGGCACTCTGGCTTCAAGTTTTAGCCTGAAGACACATTGCAGTCGCCTCAAAAGTTAGTTTGTAGAAAGACTGATGGCCTGTAAACAAATCAAAATAAGAGGCCTGAAAGCTAAGGCTAGTGATAGGGCACACACAAGCAAGCAGCAGTGTCCAGTTGCCCCCCTTGGGCATTTCACATCAGGGGTCTAAGTGTTTTATAGCATGGGATCACCAGGACACAGTCCCATATTTGAGGGTGGGTACGTGGAAAGGGGGAAGAGGGGGAGCAGAAGCAGAGGGAACGACTTGCACAATGTTACCCAGATCCCATCTAAATCACAGGCAGGAGCAGCTCCGACGCGGGGGTGGGAGCCAAGTGCAGGCAGTGCTGCGCCCGAGCAGGGCATCTCCCGGCAGGGTGGCTGCTGTCCCCAGGAGGAGAGCGTGGTGCACCCCAGGGCACAAAACAAGCTGGGAGGAGAGCCCCAAGGCAGCACGGCCATCATGGCTAACGGGGAAAACAACAGGGCCACAAAATGTAGACCCAAGTCCCGTCTCATTTGTTTAGGAAAGCCAGGTCGGCCTTCAGGTGCTGTTTTCCTGTTTCCTCTAGCACATTTTTCACCTTTCCACAAAGCTGAATTTAGATGGACTTCAGCAGCTAACATGTATCAGCAGATCATAAAAAACTCCTTATCACACAAGTAATATTTTCCTCTGTTAAGAAAACACTCTCACAGAATATATCTAAAAAATAAATAAAACAAATGAGGGAGAAGTAGCACTCTCCTCCTGTGGCTCCAGCAAATTTTGTTCCAATGTTTAAGTGTTGTCTTGAATAACTGGAAATGGTGACGTTTGTATCAATACTCAGGTCTATTTGCAAGAGGATCTAAGCTCTTACTTGGGTAGCTATCCTGCTGTGTTTACAATAATAAATCTGACACACCTGCACATAGCAAAACCTCATGAAAAGACTTCCATTGCATAATAAAGTTCATGCTCTTTCTATATAGAAGCCATCCCTACCCAGGACACTTCTTTTTAAAACAAAGTAGGAATTTCTTCACAGCATATGGTCTGCAAAGCACTGCAGCTAAATCCTCAGCATACAGAGCACCACCAATGCAACACACAGAATTATTCTTGCTTCAGCACACCTCCAAAGTGCTGTGTGCTCTGTACTGAGTTGGCAGGGACATAATATCTATGACAAATGCAGTATTTCAGCTGACCTAAAGAAAGGAATGATCATCTCCAAGGGCAGTCTTTGTCTACACAATGAGCAATACCTCCTGCACCAGCCTCCCTGAAAAAATTTACCCAAAAGCAACTTATTCAGCAGCCACTCGAATCGTTTTTGAACAACTTTTTTTTTTTTTTTGTAGGGTTGAAATATCTTCTAACAGTGCTCAGTTGATGTGGTTTAAATTATAGAGATCAATGGTATGGGGGAAACTGGCAACCTGTTGGGAAACCCTCCTTGCCCTGGAGCTGCTGCCTCCCTTCTGGGCCAGCAGCCGTGACCTTTGGAAAGGTAAGGAGGCAACCATGCCGATGCCTCTCAGCTCCGCCAGGCTGCTTTGCATGCCTAGCACTTGTGAAATCCAGAAGAGCTCAGCAGCTTTTACACGCCAGCCCAGAGGCAGTCCCCACGTTGAATGCTATGAAACAAAAAAATAAACCAAAGCATAAAAAGGAAAAAATAAAAAAAATCCACTCTAAAAACCGGTGGTTCTGAAACATAGGCACTTCTGGCGCCTTGGTTTCCCTTCTCTAAAATGGCGACTCCACTCCTGATTTGCCTACCAAGCAAAGGTGTTTGCTGATTAGGGAAGTAATGTTTGTGCAGCACTTTGAAGATTTTAAGTACTACATTAATCCTACATGTTGTTCTTAGTAGAAGCCAATTTTTAACTAAGAGGAGGAAAAAAAAAAAGAAAAGCTGATTTAAATAGTGACCCTCCCCTACTTCAAGATGTTCACTCATCTCCCAACATCAGCTATTCTTATCTGCAAATGTTTTTTTAACCCTTCCTTCTCACAGTTCTCAGAAACCACAAGTCTCATTCAGCTTTTATTTGAAAAATGGCTTCTTTCCAGGCTGTGGCTGTTTCTTGTAAAGTTAATTCCTTTGGTAATACTGCTGGAGGCACATTGGTATGTTTGGTGTGTGCATGTACACATATATATTTTCCCCCTTTTCACACGGTGTTGTTTTTATATATGTGTAGTGAAAGATACCTAATCCAGGATTACGATTCTCTTTATTCCTTTCTCATGAAAGTAGGTGGGGCTTTTTCTGTGCAAGTTGCATTGATGAAAATTATGTTTAATTAACACTTTTTCCTCTCCACACAGACAAAAAGAAGTCTCCTTAAAAACCTTTTACACTTGCACTTCATTTTTTCCCCTCTGAGTTTTCCTTCAAAAATAGCTAAAACCCTAAAACAAATTCTCTGAAGAAAAAAAAAAAATATGATGCAAGTAAAACTAGAAATTGCTTGTACAAAACAGCAGAGGGATCTTCTGCCCCAGTGGGGGACACAACCCCTCCCCATCCTACGTTCTAATGCCTCATGATTTTTCACTTGCAGATCCTGGGAGACGTGTAGTGAGGTCTAACTCATCTCCAGTTACAGTGGGAGGGAATCAGCCACAAACATTGCAACCAAGAGGCTAAATCCTAGTGGGGAAAGAAGGTCATTCATACCGTCTGATGCCTGCTTTCTCCCAGCAGGGCAGGCATGCTGGGTGCCCTACACCGACTGTGCTGTTTGAAGAGCAGGGTACACACTCAAAGCAGGAGACCCAAATTTTCAGTTCCCAGTGCTGAAAAATACCAGCTCGTACAGTAAGTAAATGTCTTCCCTTCTCATCCTTCCTGGGCAACATGAATTGCACGGGGTACAGACTGTCCCTTGCAGCATGGTCCTGCACCACAGTACAGCTCTGTCACCACGGAGGGCACTGGTCTAACAGAGCATGGAGCAAAACTCCTGCTCGTACAGAGAGCCCATACTGCCTTGGTAGGATTTACTATACAATCAGGGACGTAAAAAAGGGGGGGAAAAAAAAAGTGGCAAGACAGCTCACATCACAAGACATTTTCTAGAAACTGCTACACAGGTCTGTACAGCTGCATGTAAAGAGTAACAAGATGATAACTGGTAATAAAAACAAAATATAAATGACAAAGATATTACGGGGAAAAAACACAATTACATTCTAATGGGAACCTAGTGCACTCAGATCTCATTTTACTCAAGCATAAAAACCCAAACAGAAGCCAGCAGTCCCCTCCTGGCTGGTTCTCACAGGTGAACTGGTTCTTCCCAGCTTTGTGAGCTTGAAAACACCTCCCTGCCGTGAGAAAGGCACCTCCTTCAAAGACAATAAGCCTGGCTCCTCTCTTTCCAGGTAGATGACCTAGGACAAGTTACTTATGCCTCAATAGCCGTGTTGTTAGGCCCTGTAATGTCACACAGAAGGAAGCACACCTCAGAAGCTCCTCAAGCAAGAAAACACAATTGCCACCTCTCCCTGCACAAGAGCGACGGTGGCAATTGACACCCGCCCTGCCTCCCCACCTGCCCTGTGCCAAGAGCCCACGCATGCTGGAAGCAGCCTCTTGAGGCAGGCATGGCTGCTGAGGGCTTAAGGAAGCCAGACGTGAGCCGCTTTCCACCTGAGACAAATGGCCAAGTACGGCAGTGCTGCTGATCCGCCGTGAAGGCCTCAGCTCACAGCACTGCATCAGCCTGCAGAGCCTGCGTCCCACACTGCTACCCATCTCCTCCTCCACTGCCCGCTCCCTTCAGGTCGCTTCTCCCCCTTTGGATTACAGCCTCTTTTCCCTTCCTCTCTGCCTTAACAAGTGGGGGCTATCACCAGTGAAATAAACTTTGCTGGGGACCCAGCTGGGCTGAAGACATTTACTACCAGTGGCCCACAGGTGACCAATCTGCCTGCTCGCGGAGGGCTGCAAACCCTCTGCACAAATGAGTCTCTCACCCTTCTCAACTGCCCTGTGCAAACAGGCAAAGCCCACACCACTGCTGACTAGGAGCCTCTGAGGACAAGAAAATCCAAAAGCCTGTAACAAGGCCACATCCAATCCCTCTCTTCTGACAGCTTTAAATACAACATTAAAGGGTGAAACTGGAGACCTCAAATTATACTGACCAACACACCACCAAGGAATCCCAAACCTAAGACTTCCCAGGAACACTCAGCACAGCCTTACATATATATTCACTGAGAGCCACCAGCCCTTAAAAGAAGTTTTCATTTATGATATTGAGAGATAATCAGCAATCGGGACATACTGGACATGACCAGGGTTACTGAAGTGATGCACTGTTTGAACAGATTATTTAAGAGAACACTGAACACATAATTAGGAACTGTTGAGTCAAGGCAATGTACACATCTAATTGCCCTCTCACTGCTTCACTATGCTTATGCACAGTCATTTTATAGAGACTGGCAAAAAAATTCCCAAATTCACTACAAGGATCAGAACACAGAATGTATTTAAAATAAAAATGGAATTAATCAATCTGAAATAGAAATACTGACATATCCCAGCCAAGGAATCTGTTCTCTCAACCACAAAAACCTGTTATTGCTTGTGTGGACTAATTTAAGTGCATTCTTTTTGGCTTCCTTAAAATGCAGCTTTTCCAAATTCACTAACTCCAGCCAGCACAATCCATTTAGTCACTTTCATGCATGTTGCACACACTATTATCCAGCTTTGCTAGCAAAGAGAGTCTGAAATCTGAGCATTTTCTGATGGTTGCAGGTACAGCTGAGTTTACTGGGAACAGGAAAACCAGTGAGCCTGCCTGGAACATGGATTGCAGCTTTGGAGAGCTCCATGTATCATAACAAACCCTGCAAAGACCAACCCAGCTCAGCTCCAACCTACTGCAGGGCATGAGAATAAACTGCTAAACTCAGGTATTGCCAACACCTGAATTATGCAAGTCTCACAGGGCTGGGTGTCTTTCTTCAGCAGAATCAAAAATTTACAAATAAATTTCAGTTTTCATTTAAAAACTTAAAGCAATTTCTACCTTCTTGTGACTATCAAGAAAAGTTTTAAAATATTTAGTAGATGCACCCTAAAGGCTCAAAAACCTGGGAGAGAATAAGAAGAACCTGTTTGTCTTTTAAGAAAGAGTCTCATGACTTATAAGGTAGTATCTTGCTTTTGGGGATGGGCGTATCAGATTCATTTTTTGATAGCTTGCGTTTGGCAGTAATGTTAACTTTTACTTACCCCAACATAAAATTTTAAATTTTACTTTCCACTACAATCATGTTTTCCCCCATGTAACAGGTTCTGCTAGTGGCAGGTGATTGCCAAATATTTTTTAGGGGGAAAAGGGAGTGCAGTTGTTTATTTATTTATTTGCGCTCTGAGTGGGCGGGGAAGGTTGGCATGCAACTTCCACAAAGAAAAAAAATCGGAGGTGGCACACTTTTGAAATGTCTTGTTTTCTCCTGCTGCAGAAACAGGAGGACTTACTGCAATGCATGGGCATATGGGAATTCTCCCACAATACCTTAGACACTATTCTGCTTAAGTTCTTACCTCACACAACTCAGAGGGCTTCTCCCTCAACCTCAACAACCTACTCTCTATCTCAGCATTATGAACAATAACTGCTTGTTCCTTTGCAGCATGGTTTTCAAGGAGGTTTTATTGTTCGAGTGTGCATGTGAGAAACTTTGTTCAATGTAGACTATAAAGGCTTTTGTTTTTAAACACTTCAATAGAGTTTCAATTGTTAAAGACTCTCCTTCTGAAAAGGCTGATTAACCTGCTTATATTCTTACTTGCATTCTGAGGTAATTAATTAAAAAAATAATCAAGGATGCTTATAAAGTCCTCTGCAATCCAATCTCAATTTGTCATCATTAATTAGATCAACATTGCATACAAATGAGACCTAACCTGATTAGACAGCACGTTTTACTGGAATTCCTACTTAAGGTCATGAAAGACTTCAGAGAGAAAATTTGCAATATTTTCAAAGTAAACTGCTCATACATATGGAATCACCCTGTCACCTAGCCACAGCTAGTGTTTCTCTTTGTAATTTTGGCCTTTTTTTCTTTTTTTCCCTCCCCCTTTAATTAGGAGCCCATCACAAACCTGAGCAGAGAAGCTGTCACACTCATCTCCCTCCCAGCCTCTGCTACACAAATACTGCTGATTTCACAAAGGGTGCCAACTGTTCTAGGACAATAAACCTTCCCCACAGCAGAATTTGGAGGAGTAAAACAAAAAGAAAAGTTTTAAGAGAAAAAATAATTCCAGGGCTGTTTTCAGAGTCATAGAATTTAGGTAACTAGCAAGTATGCTGTCTACTTTCCCCCACCTCCAACAGAAGTAAGCTTGGGATCTAAATGCATAAAGTGGCTTAGAAATCTGAAGCACCTTCACAGGTCTCAAATCACTCCATAAAAGCAGCTCTTGCTCTTTGGAGAAATAACCCATTCCTCTTACCCAGCTCACCGCCTTCGCTCCCATGACCTAATCTGACATGACTCAGCCCAGAAGCTCAGAGGAGCTCTGGTGAAGCACGTTGTCAGCCAGGACAGCAGATCCCCTGCCAGGCACCACCGACCCCTCCCAGCAGGACAAGGTGGGTCAGACTGGCTCATCACCTCCAAAAGAGAGGAAGTGCAACACAAATGGATTTCCTTACTTAATACTGTTACCTGGGCAACTGCAAGAGGGAAAACAGGAAAAAAAAGTAGAAAAAAAATATAGAACACTGAACCAAACAAAGAAACAAGGCTTTCAAGTTTTGGACTCTTAATAAGGGTGGGGCCATCAAGTAATTAAACTTTTAATAGGTCACTGCAGTGGAAGAAACTCTTCCAGTTGGGTAAGTTCCTAATCCATCATTAAAAAAGACGACAGGCATTAATCAAAGTGTGTGAAGTCACATGGAAGGGGGGGCAACTCCAAGAACTTGCTCTTGCTGAGAGGATGGGGCAATCACTCCTCCTTTCATCAACATTTCATGCGTGTTTCCACACTTCTCAGGACGACAGTGGGAAGGAGAGCCTTCACGTCCTTCCCCACCCACCCCACTGATAAAGCTGTCGAACACAGATTACCAACTGCTCAAGAGCTCATGTGAAACGAGTTGGTGGATTAATTAGCAGAAGGGCAGAGCTCTGAAGATGGATAGATGCTCTACTTTGCAAGGCGTATTGATTGAAGGTCCCCAGCCAGCACCACAGGACTGTCATAATTCACTGTGAACATCCAGCACACTGCCAGCTCCTGCATGAGCAGCTAGATCTGGGTCACTTGGCTCAGTGCAGGGACACCTGGACCACACTCCCTCCTCCCTGATCAGAGAGCTGTGTAAGAGCCCATTCCTTCAGTAAAATACACAGACTTAGACCTGAACAGACTGCAACGTGTATGGGGAACACACCTTCATCTGCTGGTCTACATCAGGGCAATGGAAAAGAAGGGAAGGCTAAACATGCCTTTCCCCAGGCTGCACACATCTGATGACTGTAGTCACCAACGAGTCATTTTATTTCTTTTTCAAAGTCAGCATGTAATCTGAGCTTTGACCACTACCTACATTCACATTAAAATTCTGCCCTCCTGCCCCAAAAAGCCACTACCACTGAGGCAAAACATCTCATTTAAGCTTGCTAGTAGCTCTCCTGCCTTCATCTCTGCTAGAACAACCTACTACATACAGTGAAACCTCATTTCAAAAGACTGCTTTTCATAGTTGAAAGGACAGCATCAAACACTCTAGCTCCTTGCAGCTGCATTAGATAATTCTTTGTACCATACGTATCAAAAGAGAAGGTCTTTTCATATCTCCTTCAAAGGACCCTCTCCAGAATAGCTTGCAAAAATCCAAGCCAGCATTTTTTTGCCCTGAGAAATGAAAAGTCAAACTGACCAAGTTTCCTTACCTAAAGGGAATTGAAAATAAATATTGTGTGTAGTGTAATAGGAGAAACATGGACATGAGAACAAGCGTGAACCACAGCAGAGCATCACTCCCCAGGCTGATGAGTAAAAAATGCAATTTCAACCTCACTTAAAAAATATCTCACACTTTCATGCATAAACAAATGAAAATTTGGTTGTGACTGGACCTATCACATTTTAACCTTATTTAACAGAATTTTCTGAACAAAGTTATTAATGTCAGTTCTAGACAAATTTTACTAGAAAAGGCTTTTAAAATATAAAACAGTGATCTGTTGTTATATGGCATCTTTTTCCAGAGGGGAGCACAAGGGCTCTGCTGCTTTGCTGGCAGCAGTAGATGGGAGTTTGTTTTTTAGTTGCATTTGCAGCTAGATTGTATCTGAGATCAAAGTAGTTCCTTGGATTAAAAGGAAAAATAAAAAACCCACACTATTTTAATGCTCTTAGCTTTTGGTAAAGAGTCTATCTCTTTTGCTTAAAAAAAAAAAAAATTAAAAATTAAGTCCTTGCTTTTATTCGGGTAGCGTAGGGCAGGACATTATTCACTGCACCTACTCCAAGTGCCTGCAGGAGACAAAGGCAAATATTGAGTATCTTTAAGATAGTAGTTTTCTCCATTGTAAACTTCTCTACTCTAGAGCCCTAAACCACAACAGCTGGATTTACAGCTCCAGCAGTGCTGTGTCCTGAGCTACAAAGTCTCTAGAACTTGAACAATCAAGCCAGTTCCACCAAAAATCAAGAGCTGGGCTTGTACAAGTTAGAGCCAGTTGCAGGTTTCAAGTTTCTGCATTTTTTTGGTAAGAAATGTAGTGTTCTGACAGCAAAGTGTTAAGTAAAAAAAACAAAATGACAAGCCAACAGCAAAACCCCACAAGAGAACAACCCCACCCCCTTCAACAAAACCCCAAACACCACACAGGGCTGACCCAAGCTGGTGACACACTGGGGTTCCCACACCAGCTGCAGGAGGAGAAGAACACAGAAAATGACACTCGATGGGTCTGAGCAAGGAGCACCACCTCCATCCTGCTGGCATGGCCCTGCATGCCAAACCTCATACAAACCCACCGATGTTGAAGAAAGCCAAGGCAAGCACTGGGGCAATGCTAATGCCCACCTCAGGTTTTACTCCAGCTCTCCTGCTAGGCCTAAAAGGAGAGCCACTCTTTCATTGTGCTTGGTCTTTAGATGATTGGTTTTTTGCAAGGCATTTTAGTCCTCTGGGATTTAGTGGTATTACTGAGGGTTAAATTCCCACCACACCCTCTCAGAGCAACCAAGATAAATGTCTCCCTTCTGTGTGACACATCACGCTCTGCAGAGGACTCAGGTCACTGTGTTCTTGCACAAGCCTGGGTATGTATCACGTTAATAACATCACTACGGGCAGGGGGACCAAAGCCAGCGAAGGAGCAAAGGGATGCTGTGTCCTTACCGTCCATGTTGCTGACTTTGCTGTGCTGGACTGCTGAAAGGATACATCAAAGCTGTGAGGTCCTGGGTAGTCTGTGTTGGAAGGGATGGCCGGGGAGGGAGAGAGGGCGTCAAAAGTGGAGCTGGGCTGGGCGTAGGGCGAGGGGGCCGTGACGCTGTTCTGCGCGTGCTCCGTGTTGTAAGGGCTGGTGGAGGAAGAGCCATTCTGGATCTGCTGGTCCATGCTGTTCAGGAGCCCCAGGTTCGTGTACTGCGGCTGCAGGCAAGGAGAGATGCACAGGAATGTTAGAGGAGCAGCATCAGCACAGGCTGGCCAGACATGGCATGGCCTCCACCATGGAGGATGCACAGCATCATCTCAGCACCACCGTAGGTGTCACACCAGGAAGGAGATTTGCAAAGGATATCCCCCTCTTTACACTGGTGACTGAAACAGAAAGGAGTACAGCTTCTCACAGTCACACAGTGGATCAACAGCAGAGCTGGGAAGAGAGCCTGTGCACAACCAGGAGGTGATTTGCAGGGCAGAAAGCCATCACAAGGAGACAGGCTCGCTGTGCCTAGCAACACCCAGTCAGACCTTTTCAGAGGTACTGCTGTAACCTGATAAAAATCAGCAAGTTCATTGCAGTGCAACTGGCTCCAGCTTGTACAAGGCTACACCGTCTTCAGCAGTCTCATGCTCTACAAAAACGCTGTGGATCTGATCCCACTACACAGGGTGACATTAGGACCTCTAACGCAGTGAGACGTGACTCACTGGAAATATGGTTAGGTGCCTCGAGCCTGTCTGCACCCTGCATTCAACTCCCAGTGACCAGTCACAGATGGTGGTTGAGAACTAAAGTTCTCATCAAGTAGAATGGAAATGGACAGCATGGAAGGCTTCTTCTCATGCCTAAGAAGTATCACTTGTACAGTTAAGTGCAGTTAACTAGTAGTAGTTAAGTGCTACTTAGCACGTAAATAGCCTTCAAGTACGAACAATATATAAAACAACTGAAGATACCAAACCCAAAAACCTCTGAGAACAGAGTACAGAAAAGGCAAAGGTTAGCATTAAGGAGAGGTTAACAGAAAAAACACATCTAATACCCTAAATTCAGTGTGTAGCCATGGTCCCCACCTCAAACAGATGAGAGGGGAAAACAGTTTAGAGGAAGGTGACAAGAGTAAAAAAATCCTTTTAATGCCATCCTGTAATATAGCAGTAGATGACAACTTTTCAGCCTGGAAAAAAGACTGAGGAGCAAGGTGGAACTCAGTATGACAGAAGGGGATAAATTCCTAAATGACATGGAAAAAGAGCAAATACAAAATTAATTTTCATGTTCTCTTAAAAGAGGAGTTGGGGAACAAGCAAACATCTTGAGCAGAATTTTGGCTTAAACACACACAGAGTGATTCTTCCCAAAGCCCACAAATAAACATGGATTTTTTGGCCACAAAATGTCACAACATTAAAAGCGTAAGTTCAAAAAAGAAGGAAACAAATTCTGCTTCAGAAAAATCCATCAAGACAAGTGTATCTGATTTTAAAATTCTGAACTACCATGGGAAAGTATTCTGGAGAAAAGGTTACACAACTGCCACACGTTTTTAATCCTCCAAAGGACGTGGCACTGACCAGAGTGACAAGGCAGCAGGCAAGTGGGATTCAGTCACGTACACAGGGTTCACAGCCCCATCCTTACATGCGTCCAAAGGGCACTAACTGTGCCCAGCTCAGGGCAAGCAGCATCCCAAAGGTTTGTGGTACCCATTCCCAGCAGCTCTGGGCTCAGCTGGGAATATGCAGCAATAAAGGCACCTGGTTCTGCTGTTAGATGCTGACACAGAAGAAGGGACTTAGGCTCTCCCTCTCATCCAAGGCTCCAAGCAGCTCATGTCCCTCAACATCCTATAGCTCCAATCCCACCCAGAGACATCAAGGTCACCTGTCTGTCAGTATTTCAGCCAGTCTGCTCACAGCTTCCCTCATCTCCAACAGTTATTCCTCTTCTTATCAGCCACTAAGCAAAGGCTCCCTGAGTCAGAGCACCAACCACAAGATCCATAACAAAAAGCTTTCTCAATACTGGAAGTTCGAGTAGCACATCACTCCTCCAAAGACCTGAAAGGGAATGGCACAATCTATCTGCTGAGCTCTCCTGGGAACTTTGGACAAGCCATTTAACACCCAGATTTATCAGTCATTTCAGCCACAGAGGAAAACAAGGTCCCATTGCAAGGATGAATTGTCTTCCATATGCTCAAAGACTTCACACTCTCAGCTGTACCTCCAGAATGGAAGTAGAGAAATTTAAACCACCCACTGCAGTTCTTCCTTAGGTTTGTTTCACTAGAAGAGGTTAATATTTTCTGGGGTTTTCATTAAACACTCAAGGTGAGGCTGGTGCTCTGGGATCTTCAGTGAGGTGCACAGGACCTTCCAGAGATGGATCAGCTTGCTACTTGAAGCTGTGCTGTGAAGGTCTGGGCAGGGGGGAAACAACACAGAGAACTTCATTTTGGAAGCTGGGATAGGCTGCAGAGAGAAGGGAGAGTTGGTTCCCTCCCTTGCTCTGTCAGCGACTTGCTGTGTCCTTGGGCAAGGCACCTCTCCTCCCCCTCCACCCTCACCCTACTGCAGGCAGCAAGGTCTGCAGGGCAGGGATTGCTCCTCACCATGTAAAAAGCCCTGCACTTAATGGGCCTCCTTTGTCTGAGGCCTGCAGGCAGCAGAATAATAAAAGCAATTACATATTGAGTCTTAATCCTGGGTGAACCAGTGACTCAGGTTAGTCATTTGCCCTCCCTGCCTCAGTTTCCCCCTCTGGAGCAGTGTGGATGTTTAAGTGCCCAGCACCCCTGTTAGATGGGAGAGCTTGTACCTGTGATTGGACTGAAAGCTAAATGATGGGGGAGAGAGCGATCCAGACTGGTTCTTCTCCTCCAAAAGGAGATTGCAGCTTTGGCAACACAGATGACAGTTATGTCTCATCTCCTGCAGGCTATTCACTCAACCAAGACCTATTTAACGGACTTTTGGTACGTGTCTGGCCTTGGGGCTAATTCCATAAGGAAAGAGCCAGAACTCTGACATACTGTACCAGGAAGAGTCTCTTACCTGCTCAATAATTTTGCATTTCATCAAGAAACAACCCTCCAGAATACCCTAGTAAGACCTGAAGACTTCTCAAAAATGTAGAAATATCACTCAATTGTTTCATTCCTCGTGGAGATTAACATCAGACACACTCCCTAACCAGCAAATGATGAGAAGACAGCTGTAATGAAAACAGTCTCCTACACCAGCTCAGACATACAGACAGCAAAACAATAGTGTTTCAGCTTTCACTTAAAAACTATTCCTCTAAGTCCAGGCCACTTAAGCTAATGGGGAAAGATGGTCAAACAAGCGGTCAGTGTTAACAAGACAGCACAGCCTGCAAACGCTGAAGGTGCTGCCTGGGAGCCAATTAAACAAAAATAATAAAATAAGTGCCCCATTAAAATGTAAGATATCCTTAAGATATTCAAAGATCCTTTTCATTCCTTTCAGTCCAGGGACCATCTGTCTAAATGTTACTAGCCGAGCAGCCATTCCACTGCATTTATACACTCACATGCCACAGCCGAATGCCGTGTCCCCATTTGCTCTTTAAATAACTATTAATCTCCTTGCACTTATCCTCACGCTGACACAAGCAGCTGTTGGACTCCCCTTGTGCCACTTCGAGTCCCACCAGCCTTTCACCTTCCCTGGCCCCTGGGTCCGGTCCCCAGGCAGGTGCTCCATCCCGGTGACAAAGCCACCAGGTTTGCACACAGGAGCACTAAGCCCCGTCTCGCAGCTATGCCCCAAGGCGGGCGCGGAGTTGTTTGCGCTCAAGGGGTCAACATCTGAGCTGCCTGCAAGGTTTTGGAGGAATCAGATAAGACTTGGGGAGGCACACGCCTTCTGACAACAGGACAATTAGAGGGGCAGCAGGCCCGGGGAAGGCACACGCAGGAATTCACCCCCTTGGCCCCAGCAGCGCTGGGGATGGTGAGAACAAAGAGGCTGCAGACTGTCTGCAAGGTATTGCCCCTCAGGAGGGGGCTGCAGGGCGTGTGTTTGCACACACACTGCTTCCTTTCACCATTCACAGAAAGGAACACAACAGCATTTAATCCAGAAATTAATTCTTGGCAGGTTGGGAGCCCAGCATTTAACACATGCTCATATTTTGCTGTGGGGTCGTTTTAAATGACTGCAGAATGCAGTCTGACCACCGATTCCTGATATAAAGAGAAAGCTATTTGGTGGAAAGAAATGAACTGCATGCAAAGCTGAAAGAACAGA
Source organism: Machaerirhynchus nigripectus (assembly GCA_013397975.1). Taxonomy (NCBI): domain Eukaryota; kingdom Metazoa; phylum Chordata; class Aves; order Passeriformes; family Dicruridae; genus Machaerirhynchus; species Machaerirhynchus nigripectus. The sequence goes on along the minus strand of VZRQ01003115.1, from coordinate 735,980 downwards.
TTAACTAATTTTCAGTGCCTTTGTTTGCTATTTTGTTCCCTCCACCAAGTTTCTGAAACTATTAATATCACTGAGGCATTACAAAAACCTTCAGACAAGTTTAACTGCAAATAATTAGAGAGCTACAATTAGATCTTAGACTATGTATTTCAGAACATAATTTCAATAATGCATCTTGAACTATCAGTTTCACTTCCTACATCCCATCAGCTTCACTTTCAGGTTTTCATGCTAACTCATGCTTGTGGATTAGGAGAAACACGGTTTTACTGGAGGGGTTGCTGAATTAAAACCAGACTGAAAACTGAAGATGGTTTAAGCACGGTTGTGCTGCCGGGAGGATGCATCTCCGCCGGGAACACGGGGAACAAGGTACAGCAGAGCCCACAGCCAGCGGCTCCGGGGCACTTGCCACCAGAGGGCAATGCAAATGCTCCAGGCACGGCAGAGCTGGAGCGCGGGGAAGATGCCCCAGGCCACCCAAACTTGGGTCCTTCTCACCCTGCCTTTGCGCCAGAACCCACCCCTGGCTCTCCGGCTTTAAGCCCATTGTGTTCATTAATAAGGATATGAGAAAGATCTGCAAAAAGACCCTCCGTTTGAAAGGAAGTAACTAATGCAAGTCATGAAAAGCTCTCAAGGGGACTTCCACGCCAAAAATCCCCTAAAATACACAGCTATTAACTACCCAGTTACCAACATTTCAGAGAGAGAGCTTTTGAGAATTTCTCCACTTGAAAAATAAAGTAAAAGTTACCATTTTCAGGTGTAGAACACTTAGATGCTCCCAGCCCTACCAAAACCCTTCTCCCTAACTCCAAAAGAACGAGCATCTTCACCATGCACACCTACTGACTGAATTTTACTTTTCACCACAGGATCTATGCAGCTCAGGAGCAGTGTCCAGCTACCTCAAAAGCCTTGCAAAACACCTGGCGCTTGTTCTCCAAAGATATGGGATGATGAAACCAATAAACTATCATGGTTATTAGCAACAAGAAGATTTGCACAGCACTTTGGAAATTCTGTGCTTTGTCCTCAACTGCACCACAATGATGGACTAGGGCTAACACTTGCAGGACTAGTAAGCAACTTACAGCAATATTTCAGTGCTGGCTCAGGGAAATATTCAGATGCCTGCTGGAGAACAGCTATCTTAAAAGCAGCAGGATAAATGTTTCCCAGAGTGCTTGATGCCTATCCGAATCAGATGACAGACACCTCAAATATATCCAGAACAATTTAAATCCACCTAAGTTTTCAAACCTTCCTAGCAAAGGATTTTAGTAGGTGAAAGTAAGTCCCTTAAGCTCAACAGAAGGGCTTCTATCACAATTATTAACCAAGATACTGCTGACTGCCAGTTCCTCAGAAGGCAGCTGATACAATACGCCATGTCAGCGCTCTGCTTGTGCCATGACAGAGCAGTGCCAAGAAATAAAAGGCTCCACCCATGGCCCTCAGCTAAGATCAGGGCTGAAGCAGAGATAACTCAGCTCACTCATTGCAATGAAAGCTGTGATTTGGTTTGCCTCTCTAGTCTGTTTTCTCATGTAAAAAACGTCAAACAAACAAAAAACAACTAAAACAAATCAAACAACCAAAAAAAAAGGGAGAGAGAGACTGAAAAATTTCTTTATGAGGAACAAACTCAGTTTGGACACTGCTCTGGTCCCCTCCAAGCCATAAAGAGGGGATGTGCACAGTAATTTCAACACCAGCTCAGCCGTACTCCCTCCAGTTCTAAAATGGAAACAAACCCTGTGGCTCTATTTTGAAGAGGCTTTTCCCCAGAGCTACTGTGCAGCTGAATACACCAAGCACTTGGAAACCCTCAGATAAAATGATAATGTGCACCGTTCACTCAAAGTGAAAAGCGAGGGAACAAATAACTTCGGCTGAACCAAAGATATCAACTGTTACCACGATAGGTTTCCAGGCACTACACTAGAACAAATCAATCTGATTTGAGTAATCCCACTGTTGGGTCATCGCTTTTTCCAGGAAGACAGGAGGCTGTTTCCCATCCCAGCGGTATAACAGGTTCCCAGCGCAATGGAGGGCGTTGGACTAAAAGAAGCCCTGGGGTCAGTCACTCCTGTCCTGGAGATGAGACCTGCTGCAGCACAACCTAACAGCCTCTGCCCAGCTCAATCCCACCTGTAAGCAGGGAGCACAAACATTTTTGCATGTTTTCTCCTCTATTATTGAGAAGGGAATCTATTTGAGATCTACAGGGCTGTGAAATATGTACAACCACAGTAATTTTTTGAAACTAAATTCAAGACTAATAAAGAAAAAAAATATTCTTCTTCCAAGAAGAATAAAAACCAAAACCCCACGAGTGACACACACAATTGTCCTGCACAGGTATTTCATGTTAAGTAGTTAGATAACCCCAGCAGTTGCCTGGACAGCTTCCAACACCACCTAAATACACAAGGAAAGCCTAAGGAAAACACTCCATTCCAACCAGCTGGGGAGGAGAAAAAACCAAAACAAAACCAAACCAACCCCCACAACTACCCTCTCTCCCTCAAAAAACTCCACCATTAAATGACCAACTCAAATCATACCACTATGTTTCAAGCTTAAAAATTTTACTGCTCTGCCCACTTTAACAGAGCATCCCTTCTGTCCCAAAGTGCCCCATGGCCCTTCTGGTGAACAGCACACCACAGAAGCCGAACAGGAGAAATCAGTGCACATCAGTAATTTGCAAACACACACAGAATTGCACTTGAAAAACAATCTGGCTTGTGTACTGGGGGGAGGGAGAAGAGTCTGTGCCATTTTCACTGGGATGAGCTACTCCAGCACGCATGCCGTGCCACATCTGCACCCTTTAGGTTCACAGAAGCAGCACAATTTTAAAAGCCATACCCTGTAAGGCTGCAGATGACATTTCACTGAGAAACAGTACTGTTGAACACAGCAGAACTGCATGTTTATGTTAAAGTCCACATATGCAGGCATTTGTGGGCTCAGAGAATGAGACAAATTATTGAAAAGCAATGTGAGGGTGAGTTTCTGTCCACCCACAAGGGCTGTAAGCTTTGGAGTTGTCTTGTTCCCCCCAGCTGTAATCATTTTCTTTTTTAGCTGAACTTTGAGTTTTGCCCCTTGGTTAATTCATTTAACTCAGCAAGAAGTGTTTTTCAGCCAGAAGCAGGGTGTCTTTTAAAACAAGCACAGCCCAAAGCAGGAATGCCTGTAATTCCTGACTCCTACCACCTGCCACAGGTTCACGTAAAAGACCTTGTCTAATTCGAGGATTATCAGAATGACAGTGCATCCCACTTCACACAAATATTAAGGCTGGACACCCTACACTGTGTAAGTGCTTCTAAATATTTTCTGGTGCATATAAAAATAATATTCCTAGACTTCCCTAGAGCAGCATTTCAGGCTCTAAAAAAAACAACCAATTCTAAATTGGGCCCTTGAAAAGAGTTCTATTTGTATGGAAAACAACAGTGTTTCTGAAAGTCAGGCCATTTTAGGGCTTTTAGATTATAAAGCTTTCATAAACATAAAACACTTTCATTAGAGCATCTCAGCTATGCTTAGTTATTTTGAAAATTCAGACAGTTTAAAACAGGAAAGTCCAAGATCCACCCCCACTGGACAAAGTCACTTCTTGACCCTGAGCCTGTGCTCAGCCATTTATTTGATATGTAATTTCAAAACATATAAACAGAAAAGAGAGGAAGGCAGTAAAAAAAAGGAAATCATACAATAACATCTCTATGAAATGCATGAAATCATACGACATTAGAACTCCATGATCTTAAAAGAAATTGACTAATAACCCAAATACTCAGCTTCCTAAAACTGACAGAGAGGCCAAGAGTTTCCTGCATTCTCCTATTACCAGCTGGACAACACAACAAAGATCTGAAGAGCCATAAAGTACAGACAAATAGGAAAAGCACCCCCTCACACTCCCAGGAGATGTAAACATAACTGAAGACAAAGACCTGCATCACAAAAACCAGAAAAAACTGTAAGATCTCAGCAAGGCTTTTTTTTGCCTGATTTCAGTGGCTGAGAACAACTGTAAGATCCCAGCTCATCCCCAGCTGCCCAGAAATCCTGTGTGCTGAGTTTGTACAACAATGTTGAAAAGCTGAATAAAAAAATAAAAATAGAGCTTTAAATGTTAAGAGGAACAAATTAAAATAAAAATAGGGAGGTGGGGAGGAGAGGCAGGGGCTGGAGAGGAAAACTCCAGTAGTTGACTAAAGCTGCCTTGTTTCTTGAACTCTTTACTGGACGGTAACCATTGATGTTATCAGTCATTTCAGACATGCAGCATTTTATTGTGTTGAGAGGGCAGCTTAGGCTGGACAGGATATCTGTGTGTCATCCACAGTGAAAGGCTGCAGGCACAGTAACCACCAAAGTATGGCCAAAGGGCACAAGGACAGGGAATAACCAGGGTCAGAATAGAACCAGGAATTGAAGTTAGCTCCCAAATTCATCCTTATGCTCAATAAAATCTGAATGCATCATCTTTTACACACGAAAGTGAAATACTCCTGCTAGGTAGCATTTTAGTCAGAACAAGAAATTCAGATCATCTGCAAGTTAAATAAGTCAAGCAGTTAAACACACAGAAGAAAAAAAAAAAAAAAGAGAGAAAAAGAAAGAAGGAAAAAAAAAAGCCACACACATAAACCCCCCACGCCCACTCTTTGAAGCGTGGTGCAACTATGGAATATAAGAATTCATAAGAAGAGTTATAGGAGGGCAAAGGGCAAATTAAAACAAGTTAGAGCAAGCAGAGGAAAAGGGTTACACGGCAGCATCAGAGTCCTTATAGATTAAAAGGAAGATCTACTGGATTTTCTGATGTCTTTGGCCATTTCTGCTGTCCAAATCAAGCAAGAAAACTCCTGGATAGTGTTCCCAAAAGCCTGAACACCAAACAGCAGACTGAAAAGCTTTCAAGATTGAGGGGGGAGTCAAGATGACTGGATGCCAAATTCTGGTTAGATCCCAACTGCAGAGAACAAAAGGAGGAAGGGCTTTGCCTTCCAACACTACTTTTCACATGAAAGCAGCTCCTGGCCTGCACCAAGCTGGCATTGCCTGCACCCAAGGATGTGTTGGGGTTCAGTACCACAGGATACACACAGCCAGGAGAACCCCCACCCACCCTGCCTCTGTGGGTCATGTCAGAAACAGCTTCACATCACTACTGCAGCCTGCTCAGAGGTGAGCAGGAACTTTATATGGTGTTTTCCAAAGATGCCAGGCTGTGCATATGGCAGACCCAAAAGCTGGTCCTTGAGAGAGGGGGGTGTGGATGTACACAGGCACAACATGCATGCAAAGGCACTGCTTCGTCCACAGTGACTTCACTCCCTCAGCTTTACAAACACCAAGAGTATTCTCCCCAGCTATTTAAATCACCTTGCCACATATTCTGCACATGCAGGATTTCCACTAGGCTCTCTGCCATGGGGCCTCCAACATCTAACAGCAAACCTAAACCCAGTTTTCAGTACCTCCCTTCCTGTCCAACACTAGTGACTTCAGCAAACACCAGGACACACAGTGCCATGGTCACTTATGCAAGGCACAGCTTCAGAGATTTACATTTGAGGTATTCAGCTGCACAGACCTTTCCCTGTGCACACAGAAAGGTGTTCTTCCAGATTTTTGAGTAACAATATATCTACAAATTTCCATCTGATACCACATTAAACTCGCTACCCCTCCAGCTTGAACATTCACAATTCCTTTCAGACACAAACCACAGTGGACTGACCAAGGCTCATCTCAACAGCTTTCCCACCTTAGTATCAAGAAGCACTTTCCTATTTCCAAAGTACTGGTGACACCTAGCCAGTGTATGTTCTGGTTTCCTTTTAAAAAACTTCTTGCACACTTTGCTGCTGCTGAAAAGAAGGTGGAGGGAGATTTACTCAACTATTTAGTTCCAGCCAGTCACCACCAGCATTCCTGAGGGAGCCAATTCTTAAGACTATGGATGAAATGCAGAGTAAAACTGCAGCAGTGAGAAATACAGTAGAGTCCTGCAGAGGCTACTGAGAATCTCAGAGATGTAACTTAAATCTGCAGAATCCAAATTTTACAGAGCAATCAGTCAGAAATTTATTACTTTTTTGAGCTGTCACTCTGCAAAAAAGACTTTTTGATTCCCAAAGAAACCATGACATTACTTAAAAAAGCCAAAACAAACAAGCAAAATGATTAAATATATTTTCAGTTATTTCCCACACAGCAGAGAGATCCACCTGCTGACTCAACACTTCTGTTGGCATCCACCTATTCCCATTGTTCTGTTCCCCTCCGCTCCCGAGGCGCCGCGCTCCAGCCCTGTGCATCATCCCCTTACACAGCTGGACCACGGCTCTGCAGCACAGGGATTTCTGCCTCAGCAGCACAGCCAACAAGCCCAGCACCTCCTCCCCTCTCCCCGAAGTCGGCAAGATTCTTTGTATTTACTTCCTAGATGTGGATTAAAACTGAAAGATTCATATCTGCTGAGACACAATCCATCCCTTTCATTCCCAGACACTACTCCACCATAAAATATTTCCCCTTCCCTCCCTAAACTGGGCGTTTCCTCCCACTCTCTTGCCCTTGGTAAAAACATTCATCTTCTTGCCATCTTGAGGAAGTTGGACTCATCTCAAATTTCACCAGGTCCCCTTGTATATCACTTCCCAAAGTCCTTGGGGGGAGGTTTAATCCGGATCCAAAGTCTGGAATCAATCCCAAGAGGCTGCTGGGCTCCAATCAGCGCATTAATCTTCAAGCACGCTCAGCCTTGCCACCTGGGTCCACTTCCAAAGAGAGCAGACGACTGAGCACAAGCCCAGAAATACATCACACCTCGAGCCATCCATTCAAGATACCAACACACACATCCTGGTTAAAACACTGCTCCTTTAGTTGCTCCACTAAGACCCCAGGTGAAACAGCAGTGGCAGGGGATTTGTAAAAATACAAGATATCATTGAGGATTTTTGGATCAACTCCCAGTTGACTCAAACCTAGTACAAATTAGAAAACAAAACCCAATTGGAACAAAAAAAAAATTAAAAAAAAAAAAAGGCCACCACCAAAAAGCTCCCCCCACTCATCTCCCATGTTTTTGTTGCTTGTGTGTGGAGCTGATAAGGATGGCCAGTAATTTAAAATAAAATCATCAAACTTAGATTCAAGTTCCCAAAGAGGATCTAAGTTTACTTGGCCAATGCCAAAGAACTAAAGCTTTCGTGTATCTTATCTGAGACTTCCTGAACAGTTGTTTCTTACTGAGTTTGCTCCTTATATTAATTAGTAGCCTCACAGAAGTAAAACCCCAATCACATTAAATGCCATCCTGCTCTATTTGTTCCTCGCTCAAGCAGGTAAGCTAACCCTGGAAAGCCTCTCATAGATTCTCCTTTACAAGAGAGCTAAAATTCTCCCCCAGGACACAATGTATTTATAAGAAATAGTGCAGAGAAACGTAGGGGTGAACCTTTCTTGTCAGTAGCTCACAGCTGAATCATCACTTGCAAAGCCTTGTATGTTCTGGGCTGCTATACAAAAAGCTCTTTGCCATGGTCTGCTCCTACTGAAAAGCAGCTCTTTAATCCTTCTGACAATTACAGCCTCTTCTCCCAGCACAGAAAAGTTCTGATGGGAAGCTCTGGGAGACTGAAGACTGGAAGATTTCTCAGAAATAATTTACTACTGTAACTGAAGAAGCCAAAACAAAACAGGGAAATTTTTAAGAACAGCAAGTTTATTCATAGGGACCCACCCACATGCCTGACCATGGCTCAGCTCGTGTTAACCTAAAGATCTCAGCCTTGGATAGTTGACAAAGGACTGCAAGGATCATGGCACTGAGACAGCAGAGAATCTAGAAAACGGGCGCAAGGGAAAAAAAGTTGAACCTTAACACCCTTGGAGAGAAATTATTTTCCTCTTAATTCTACTTGATACCAAAATTGACTTAACACTAATCCAGGCCAAGTGGCACAAAGAGCTTGAGCTCACCTCTCTGCTGGAGAGGATGGAGTGAGTGTTGCTGTTAGAGAACAAGAAGCTCCTCTCCTTTCTGATGATTTATGCAACCTTGCTTTAAAAGAGTTGCATTCATTTTATTGCCTACTCTGCACATTCTCAAGAGGCGTTGGAGGCAGTGCCAGAAAAATAACAGGGTTTAACAATGTCTAGCACAAATCCATCGGTGCAAGAGCTCCTTTCTGAAGCGTTTCCAGATTTTTTTTTTCAGTGGGAACATTTTGTAAATAGAATTTAAAATTTGCCTTGAGCCAGGCAACACCCGCTTTTATTCAGCCCTTCACGATAATGAAATAAGTAGTTTCTCCACTAGTTATAACTAATGCCTTCCAGAGGAAAAAGTGCAAAGCAAATGGTTTACACCCTCTCACATCCCACATCCACAGCTTTCCTGTTGCAGATGCCATGTCTTCTTCATAGAACTACTGAAGCTTCTGTCTCACAGTAAACAGAGCTGCAACTGGAAATAAACCCTTCCACCAGGCATAACTCAGCAAATGCAAACCAGAAGGTTGCCACTAGATGGGCAGAAACACAAGGTAGAAAAGGTTCCTTTCTGTTGTTTCTATATGCCCAGGGAGAAAAAAAGAAAGAAATTTCACTTGACTTAACGCTGTCAGTTCATTATTAAAAAAAAAAAAAAATGTAAAAAGAAAGAAAAATAGCTCCTGAGGGAGCTGGGCAACAGCCTAACTGGGATAGTCTTAGAAGAAATCAGAGAAATCAGGTGTTGGAGACACTGTCGAAGATTCAAACCATCAGACCAATAAAAATAACTGGTCAAAACAGCAGTTCTAGTCCCCAAGGAAAAATCATTACCACAATATGGAGATAGATAGATAATTTCATCCTGTCTCAACCAAGGCCAACTTACAGCAGACAAAATGGATCACCAGCTGCAATCATTTCAAGATGTAAAACATCCTGACCACACTGCAATGGCAGCTCTTTTTCATCTCTCACACTGAAAAATTATATTTTCATACTAGAAAATATCTAGTATTATTTTTTTGCCAAATGAAACAAGAAACGGAGATGATCATCTGTCCCTGATTTCATACTGCTTACTAACCCTCCTTTTGACCATGGAAAACTGTAAACCAGACCTGCAATTTCCAATCTGATGTCAAGTGCAGTGACACGACTGCGCAAACCCCAGTAGGTGACCGAGCAGTACCAACACTTCACACACAGCCCAACTGCCCTGATTTCGGCACAAGTACTGCACAGTTAGAGCACAGCAGGTGGTCAAACGTCATCAGGTTTCATTTTTGTGTAGTAAAGCACACATTTCATTCTTTCCACCCACATGCAGGTTACAATCACTTGCTTCTGGGCTACACCCATACCCTCAGACTGCTGAGGTCTCATCCCTCCACCTAAACAAGGAGAGGATTTCTCCAGGTAAAATCCCCAATTCACTGCTCAACACGGGGGTCATGTTACCTGTATTACCACAGAAAATTTTTGGTACCCTACGATAGAACAAAAGGCCACCCATGGCATGACAAACCTGCTCCAGTGAGGAGCTGGATCTTTACTGAAAGCATGCTCAACTCTTGCCCTTCCCCGTGCTTCTCCCGCAGCGTGATCCCCTTGTTTCAGCCGGGAGGGAGATGGGAGTGCACGGCAAGAGGAAGGTTTCAGCTTCCCACTACCCATCTCTCTGGTCGACTTCACCCTCTTCACTGGCAAACACAAACAGGGTAGTAGCATCCACTTATTCTCTCCAAACAAAAGATAAATGCCTATCTGACCTTACGCCTTTCTTCCTCAGATTAAACCTTTGCAACTGGACTGCAGTTTGAAAACCTCTTGGAAAAAAAAATAAGCTGGTTATATAGGGCCTCTACAACCCTTGCAGAAGACCTTTGCAGCCCAAGGATAAAACACATGCCTCTCAAGCCTGCACAAATGTCAGCACATGACAAAAACTTTAATCCCCTAAGTGCAATTACAGCAAAATCGAAGGATGAATGCACAAGAAGCGTAGCTGGAATTGCAGGGATACCATCAAGGAACACAACCTCCAATGCATCTCCCTATTTCTTGCTCCTAATGACAGACTGTGCCCAAACATGTGGGGTGTTGATACCATTTAAATAAAGAGAGGCCACTGGAAGGCATGGAACTTGCATCTGAACCCTGCACAGCTCAGGGAGGTTTCCTTCCCCCGGGATTGGGAACTGTTTGTCTGCTCAAAGCCAGCAGAACTCCGAGATACCATCACAAATAGGAAACCAGGAGAGAGGGTCAGGTTTAGCCAAAGCCTCCTTCCTTGAGAAATAAAGTAGGTTTTATATGGCATCTATCCAAGTGCTTTCATCTTGGGGTAGGACAAGATGTGGGGTTCAGAGGGTACTGCACAGACAATCCTTTTTTTCTGGTACCTCCAGACAGGAGGAAGGGAGCAGGTGGGCTGCTCTCCTGGGCAGTGACCAGGCAGCATCCCTCAGAGATCGCTTCCTTTACCCCAGCTTTGGCTGAGGGCCACGGAGAAGGGGCAGAAGACGGAAAGAGCCTTTGTCAGATGCAGTGATGCTGACTATGCCATGTGGCAAAATCAGCCAAGGAAAGCCATGGCTTTGTCCTCTGGTAGTTCTCAGCCAAATCCAGCCTGACAGTAAGGATGATAAGCCCTGGACACACTTTTGCTGCACACCGATGAAGCTGATGCTCAAAATACCAGCTACATCTCAACCCCCAGATTCTTTAACCTTAAACTAAGGCTTGCTGAACCAATACCCCAGATAGGTGCAAGAAATGTTTCTCTCACTGAGGAGGTCCAGCTCCCTCAGGACATGGTTCCAGGCCACCCCAGAGCCTCACATGCCTGCTCCTGCAAAGAAAAGACTCACGCCCAGGGCACTACAGCTCCAACACACACATCTGAATTATTATTTAAAAGCTAAGAGGGGAAAGAAAAACAAAACCAAAAATGCACCCTTCTGAAGAGGCTATCCTAACCCTTAAAGATATTTGTAGCCATGTGTATATAGCTTAATTTTCAGTGCAAAGGAATGCTGCCAAAAACCCATAAAGCAGTGCACAAGTTCTTTTAGTATAAAACTAGTTTCCCCCCCACCCCTCCCAAACTATGATAAAAATCTTAACGGAAAGAGATTCTTTAATTTGTCTCCCACAAAGAGCAGGAAGATATTCGGGAAGGATGACGGATGTAATCAAAAGTCATGGCACATATTTCTTATCAGTGTTTGAACAAGATGTGTTTATTCTTTTGGCAATGATTTAATTTGATTTTAGCAAGCACTCCAAACTCTGCATCATCACTCGGCCAAACTGCCGAAGAACCTAGAGTCCCTAAAGGGAATCTCTATTGCTCTCATCTCTCCCCACCAAGACGCAGGGAACTTGTACAAAACCAGACAAACTTGCAGATACTCTCCTTCACACCCAATTTTGTGCATGCTTCCCCACAAACGTTTGTACACAACACAAAATTCCACACGTGGAGGTGAGGCAGGAAGACAATGACATTCAAAGAGTTCCTGTTCATCAGCACCTCATCACCCTATTAATAACCACCAAAAGTCTCTGTCCTTTTCACATCTCCGATTCATAAACACACGGGAACAGATCTCCAGGGTCATCAAGTCCAATGCTCTTCCAACAAAGAGCTTAATTGTTCTTACAGCTGACCCAGATCAAACGCTGGGATAGATTAAGCTGAAAAAGTAGTTGAAACAGGTTCCACCTTCAGCCTCTCAGAGCCGTGATTCACCTTAACACCCTTCTCCCCTCTCTCAGCTCTTCTCAAGCAGACCTGACCCATTTGGGAGGAACCCATCTGACCGTGGCGTTCGGCACCACGCTCGCAGGCACGGACGCCCCGGGGCCGTGGGCGATGGTGCGAGCTCGCCAGCCTGACCACACAGCCTGCACTGGGGCTTGTGCAACGGCCCGTTCCCAGGCTGGGAATGCGTTCCCAGGGCAGAACGCACTGCACAGCCAGCGTGAGACGACAGCAGAGCTCGGCATCTGCCAGCAGGCAGCCAGCATCCTAGGGTGGCTGGGAAAAGCCCAAGAAATGGGCTTGGGATGAGCGAGGACTTCCTGCTCTTCGTTTTAAAACTTGATTTTAAAATGGGGGGGAATTACTTCCCCCCTTTAAATAAGCTCAATTTCTAAACCCAAAAGCTAGTCTATACTAAGTTTTTCATGAGTTGGTATGCCTGCCTTGTGACCAACCCAGCAACAGCTCTAAAATCTGAACTGCAATCACCGGTAACGACAAAGTGCTGCTTCTGTTTGCACAGAGAGCTTTTTATTTCTCCTTCTTTTTTAAGGAAACCATGCCAAAGCCTACTTCTTGTTTGCCAGCTTAAGATGGGCGAGGTTCATCATCACCAATATATTTTAATTGAGCATTAATAAGTCTCTCTCTGTTTTGAGACAAGTCATTAGCAAGGCTGCTCTTCCTCAGAAATGAAGCCAAGTCATTGCTAATCGGGTTTTCCTTCCCCAGAGTACAATACTTTACTGGATGAACAAAGTCAGAGCACCTTGTTCAAATCCCAGGAGGTAAGAGGGAGAGTGGGGGGGAATGGGAAAAAAAAAAAAAAAAGGAAAAAAAAAAAAAAAATCAGAGCTAAAGCCTTTTAAAAACCTCCCCTGACAGCAACAGTGATGAGTGGCATTTAAGCGGAGCGAGAACGCTCCTGAGCGCATCGCTTCTGACAGATGAGCCCAGCCAGTCAACCATAGGGACTCCACAGCCCCACCGCTGCTATTCAGCGAAAGTTGATCAGATAGCAGCAGACAAACAACACCAAGCAAACACTCCAAGAAGTGCTCTCTCCACATTTAAGCGTTTATAATTAACCTAGCGGGGAAAAAAAAAAGTCACCCTTTTGGGTCTCCCGCATGGAGCAGAGGCACCACGCGCACACGGGGGTTTGGGCTCCCTGCAGAGAGGGACGGGGAGGGCACGCCGGTTTCAGCTTACCCCTCGCTCTCCCCGAGTCACAAACCCGCCATCCCAGGCGTGCAAGCCTTGAGTATACCTTCAACACACTTTTCCTCACCACCTGTCTCATCTCCTAGCTATGCTTTCGGCCTTTCAATTTCTATTGTGGCTGAGCTGCTGTCTGCTTTGGGGCTCCTACCCCGTGCCCCCCGCTTGAAGCCTTTTCTCCAGGAATACACACACACACACACACACACAGAGCTTTGGCTGCTTTGCCATTCTGGCAAGTGTCAACACAGCTGCTGTCTCCGCTGGAATGTAAACCAATATTGTCGTTAGATCTCCCTCAACCCCTGGTAACTTCCTCCAAGATTTGCACAGCGTGTGGCAATCCTCTCCATTGCCACCTTACAAAGCATCGACCCAGATGGTTAAAAGCAATTAAATAAATAATTTTAAAAAATGAAATCAAAGCTGCACCTGAAGTTTGCGTCCCGCTCATGCCCATGAGGTGCAAAGAGCTGTAGAAAGCAAAATGCATCCATTGTACACACATTTATCCTCATATAATATGCTTATATGAACACCCTGTGTAAAATACCTCGCTGCTGCAAGTTATGAGGCAAGGTATTAACAGCGCTGAGTAAAAGAGGTATTGGTGTGGATGCTAACGCAGCGGAGAACATTTGTTTGCATATTATTTTACTTTAAAAAGTAACCCAAGAAGGGATTTATAGCACATTTTTAGTTGTTTCCTAGATACCATCCACTTTTAACCACAAGCAGCAATTTTGGCAATAAAAGACTCGTAAAAGAGTTATAATGCAATCAACACAGATAGTATTCAGACTGCTACAGGAATGCAATCTGTGTGCATTGCCCACCATAAACAACTGCCTTGCCTTGCTTCTCCAATGAAAGAAAATCATGTTTGGCTGATCAGGGTTCCCAAAACAAATTCACTGTCCCAAGCGTAAAGACTCGAAGTTCACTCTCATTCAGATATTTAGCACAGCAAACTCTGCTTCCCATTGTAAAATGCAAGTCTCACAAAAACAAGTGTATATTCCACACCTAACTTCAGGGGTGAAGAAATCGCACGTATTCACTAAAAATAAAAACACATTAGCGATATCACAGCTCAGACCTAGAGTCCTTACCTCGCTATACTGGGACTGGGCATTGTTTTCCAGGTACAACATGTTAGCAGTCAAATTGATCAACGCTGCTGTTCTTTCTTCCGGCTCCAGGATTTTGACAAACACCTCCCACCCCCTAGAAGACCCTAAAAATATGTGATGCTACTGTGAAGATAACAGGACTCAGAGTGTGCCTCTCTGCATAATTGAAGTTTCCCTTATATACCTAACTATAGGCAAGGAGGAGGAGGTGGGGCTCTCCTGCCTTACCTGTCCAATCTGTCAAAGTGCCACCTGGAGTCCTCCACTCCAATGGAGAGAGGCCTCTCCCAGCTCATTAAGTAGTTAGAATTCCTTATCACCAATCTCTAAAAAGCAAAGGGAAGGGAAGGGGGGGAAAACGACCAAAAAAAGAGAAAAGAAAAAAAGGAGACAGACAGGGAAAAGAAAGGAAACAATAACTTTCCCCTGTCACTTCTCTACAAGTTTAGGAAATCAAAAGAGAGCCATGAAGTTGCTCTAAAGGAGCTGCTCAAAGAAACTTCTCCTATTTATTTATTTTCTGCAAAGGTTGCAGGGCTGTTTTTTCCCATGCACAGACTTCGCTGCTACTAAGAATCAAAAGGTTCAGGAAGGAATTGAGATGGTATGCTCAACACCGGTGGTGCAGTAAAGCAGCCAAGTATCTGGGCTGCTGCTGTGTGCAGATTTGGGACAAAACCCCCAAGGAGCTTTCTGAGAGTCAGCTACTGGTTTCATGCACCATAATCCAGTCACATTCTCCATCATCTGTGCTCCCATCCACACTCACAACAAGCAAGTCCTGTGTTTGCAGGGCATCACTCCAGCTACATTTTTTCCCCCCTTTCTCCTTTGCAGTTGCTTCTAACTCGCATCATGGTTAAAAAATAAGTACAAAACCCCAACTCGTCCAAAGAAACTCACAGTGTTGAATTAATGCATGGGAGACGTTTTTGGGTACCACTCAGTAAAAACCACCTGGACACAATGCCCACGGCAAACTTTTCAAAAGAAAGATAGAAGAACAGCACTTAGCCGAGATCTCCGGGAGAGATCCCCACTGTGATTTTACTCTGGACAAGGAGACAAAACGCCTTATCCTGCCCTGGCGTCCCCCAGGGAGCCCCCGGAGCGTGCCGGGGGTGCGAGGTCAGCGCTGTGCTGGCGGCACCCGAGCCGCTCCGAACACCCCGAGGATCCACCGCCCGCCGGGACAGCGGGATGCACGGCACAACAAAAGGCAGCTGCTCCCGAAGCACCGCCGAGCCAGGAGAAACAGAACACCTTTCCAAAGGGCTGGGCAGGGGGAAGAGAGGAAACCAAACATCCAGATCAGAGCGCGGCCGCCCGCTCAGCCTAATGACAGCGCTCCGAACTTTATTTTGAGGACCTGTCGTCCGGCAGGGCTCTGCCGAAACGCGGAGCACGGACTGCGAGCGCTGCCGGGGAACACCGAGCCTCGCACTGCGGGAGGGCGAGCGACCGACCGACCCACAAGGGATTTGCAGGGAAGGACAAGGGTCCTGGGCAGGGCTGACACCCACACACGGCCTCAGCACCTCCCCGCAGCCCCGCTTCTGCCTCGGGGCTGCCGCTGCTCCTGCCACGCCTCGGCCCTGGGCATCACTTAACCCCAGCTTCGCTGGGCACGCAGGGAGGGACGCGGGCTCACGGGGAGATGGAAGCGAGCGGGCTGTGCTGCTCAGGGGGCTGGCGGCTCCTGGGCTGCCTTCCTGGCACAAGGCAGCTCTGCAAATTAAGGGACACTTCAAGCTCACCAGCCTATTCCAGGCCGGAGACAGGCAGCAAGTTCGTAAGGCTGCCCAACAATAAAACGGGGCAAAACCACCCTCAGGCAGGAAGCAAAACAAGAACAAATACAGAGCAGAGGATTACAGTGTCCCCCTTCCCCTGCAGCAGCCCCTTGTCACAAGAAGCAGGGTAGGGGTCTGATTTAGCTCTCATCCTGCAAGCACAGCTCACCGGAGCTGCTGGCTACAAGCAAAAGGTTGGAAGCATTTCCAGTGCACTTTCCCAACTCCTCCTCACCGAGCACCGTGCAAGGAGGCACTTCTGAGAACAGGCTGCAGAGAGGAGCACTGAGCCCTCCCTACCTACCACCACCAGCAATATCCCACCAGGTCGGGGCCACATGCACCTTCAGTGCTCCTGAGCTACCAGCAAGAGCCTGCTGAGCACACAGCAGGTTTTCTACACCACAGGAACAACTCAGCAGACCACTGCCACAGCCCCTTGCCCTCCTCTCCATCCTCCCCAGCACCACCTTAGACCAGGGGCTGTGCCTGCTGTACTTATCTGATCTCAGCCGATATGGGCACAAGCCAAAAAGCCACACCAGTGCTAATCTGGAGATCCAGGCAAAGTTTGCAGGGAGCAGCCACAGCACCGTTAGCCAAACGGGGCACCCCGCAGCACCACTGCAAAGCTTACACAGAGCTGGACATGAAGCAAGAAGTCACCCGTGCATTCTCTGTTGTCTAACACTGACGAATAGTTACACTGTGCTCAGATGACCATTTTGATCCCTAAATGCTGTCAGGTTTTCGATACTGGCCCATGAGTTCAAAAACTATGGAGGGGAAGGAGAGAGCAGGAGAAGGTACATACATAAATCTCCCAACCTCAGCAGGTCATTGCAAAAACCTCTTTCATAGCTATGCTATGAAACTCAGAAGATCCTCCTTTTCCAGGTCATTAATGCAGCATTGTTGTGTGAGGTATCTGCCATCTTCTGCCCCACAGGTGGCTGGAGGTGGCTGTGGGTGAAGTAATACCCAGATAAAGAGAGATACGTGGAAGTTTATCCAAAGAGATCTGCATGTCAAACATGAGGAGAGGTGTATATAGCATGAATAAATTGACATGTCAGCACAAATCCCTGCCCTCTGTACACACAGCCACGACCTGGCTCAGTGTTTCAGATGCATTACCCTGTGTGGTCACCTTGAAGCAGATGCTAGACAAGTGGCTTTTTGCAAATCCGTCATCCACAAGGGACACAAAGGAGGACACCACCACCCCAGCAGGGGTGGCAGGAGGTAACAAAGAAGGCAGCAGACACTGCACCCACCAATGCTGATGCCAGCCCAGGCACAACTGCGTCCTTCTCATCACCCCAGGGACCCAAACTTTGTTTCACCGGCTTTAGACCTAAATGCACTCTCCTCATAAGATGCTCTCCTGTCTCACAGCCTGGTGCCATGCCTTGGATAGTCATACTGGAACCAGTGGCACAAGGGAAAATTGAACACTTGAACCCTCCTACCTTATCATGAGGAAGAAAAGTTCTCAGACCCACATTTGATTCTCTCCTTTTGCAGATAGAAAATTTTGGTATAGATGAGCCACCAACAATCTAACAGCAGCCAGGCAGCATCTCTCTGGGGTTCTCAGAGGAAAACTTGATTTCCTGAAATACCCTATGCTTAAATGGTTGAGTCATAAAAGCAGAAGGATACCCCCACCTCCTCACACTGCACACTCATTTTTCAGCCATGAGATGGTGACAGTTCTAATTTGTCTGAGCCTTCTGGACAGGTCTCCAAGGGAATCATCAAATGTAATGGTCTAAAGTCATGGCAAGACAATCTTTGTAAACAGAGACACTGCCTTACCATACCAATTAGCCTAATCAGAAAAAGCAAACATTCAGGCAAAGGCCCTCCTTTCACACATTAATAAGAATTACTTCACACTGAGGCCAGATGAACAAGGTTTAACTCTTTTTTTATAGTCCAACAAGCTCTCCCCACCCCAAACAGAAAAAGAATAAAGTAGAAAAGAAAGAAAACAACTCAAAGCATTGAGAGAAAAACCTGGCACTTATGCTCTGGATGCTTAGTTGGATTGAAATTAAAAAATAAAAGGAGCTCAGCCTCTGGAAAGGAAGTCTCCTTAAAGTAATTTACCTCCAATACTGTAGGAAACTAAAAATAATAATTGCTAGTTAGATTTGAAAGTTTCAGCTGCAACCCTCCCAGGTCTGACTCAGATATTCTAGACAGCTTCTGGCAATGCTTTGTGGCTCCCGCTGGTATGCCGAAGAACAAAATAAAACTCAAACAAGACCCCTAAGTTTCCAAAATGAGCTGTCAGCCAAGTCAGACTGCTGATTCAGATTCTTTGTTTGAATCCTCTTTCCCTGTGCTCTTACATGGTTCATCCCAGCCCCTCTCACCAGTACCACGTGGGAGTTCTCAATAACCCTCCCTGGTCACAAGTAAGTGCGCAAAATTGTGACGATTAAAAATGTCATTACCACAACTGCAGTGTTAATTGGAGATTGTGTAACTTCTTGTAGAAGGGAGGTGTGTGCATGCACACCTGCCTGCGTGTTAGGCGGTTCATGCAGAATTTCCTGCAGATCGAATAAAAAAAAAAATCTGCTCAGACCTCTCCACTCGTATAAAAATAGCACCTGGATCGACCACGTCACCACGGACTGTGACATTCACTTAACTCAGAAATGTTTACAAATGAGGACTGAGATAACAGGAGGAGGAGGGAAAAAATAGAACCTAGTTTTTGGTGGGTTTTTTTTTTCTGTTACCTCTGAATAACTGCTGAATGCTCAAAAAACAAGTCTCTGCCAATTGGCTCTGACAGTCTTTCCAGTGAAGATCTTACAGGGACAGATGTGTAACTCCACGATAGCAGGAAGCCAGGTTAAAGAGCAAAAAGAAAATACTTTCGAAAATATGCAAAAATCAACCTGCCCTCTTGAAAACTCATGCAGAGCTGATCTTCATTGCTCAAACCACAAGGAAGAGAGGGAAAAACAACGTGGTCCCTGAAACAGGGACTTTCCTCTTTTTTTGTTTTTAATCCAACCATTTACGGCAAGACAGAACAAATAAAAATTAAAAAAAAGAGATGAGGTATAAAAGGCAGCATACTACTTGCTGCTGGCTGGCTACAGCCTTGTGTGCATCCGAGGCAGGCTGCTCCAGAGCACTGCATGGAACTGCAGGTGATCCACATGCGAGAGAGGGACCAGGCACCCCCAGCTCTCAGAGCAACCTCCCTGCTGCACCCAGGAACACCAATCTGACCCTCCTGGCTTCCTCACCACTGACTCAGGGACAGGTCTGAAGCCCAGAAATTCCTTTGAATCACACTCAAATGTATGAACCTTCAAGTTAGAAACATGCGCCGTCTGCAAGTGTTTAGTACTGAGGACCAAACCCTTCTTCCAAGGACTCCTAACTGCATTTTTTTCCCCGCATTTTAAAAGTGCATGGTAAATAGCTGGACTTGCCAAAGGCAGGAGGAGAGCCCAGCTCCCAGCTCTGCCCATGGTGCAGGTTGGCTTCTCCTTCCCAAGGAACATGCCCTCCCCAAGGCAATCGCCTGTCACAACAGCCCTGCCCTCCGACCCTGGGTAAACAGCTGCGCACGCTGCTTATTTGAGCTCCTACAGTCTCGTTATCTCCCCCAGAACACCCCTAGGGCTAATTAGAGAGTTAATGGCATCATGTCAAGAGATAACGCTACATGGTGGGGGAGCAGGGAGAGGGAAGGTGGAAAGGAATTGTGAAACAAAACCAGTTCCCTTCACAACCGCTGTGCAATATTGGTTTAGGAAGGGCGCACGCAGCCCCTGGGGCCTCTGCCCTCCAGCTGCCGAGCTCCATTTAAGGAGAGAGAGCAAGACACTCCTCCGGAGAGACTCAGCTATCCAGCCAAGGTGATGCAAGGTCCCCACACCTTCCCCACCATCTGCACAACCAAAAACCCTGCAACCCCATCGAGGGTCATTCCCACCGAAGTGCCAGCACAGTGACTCACCTCCCACAGCTGGTGTATGACATAGGAGGCAGACAAAGCATACAGATCAGTTATCAAAAAGTGTTTCTGTTTATCCCTGTTTATGCTCTTTTTACCTAGTTTTCCCACTTTTACTAGTGATTCTTTTTAAAAAACAGTTGCTTTCACTATGAAAGCTTGCAGGTAAAACCGTCTGGACACATATCTTGGCAAGGTAGCACATAAACCCTCAAACGAATAGGCCAGCAGACACTTTCGCATTGATGAACACAAACCCATGGGTCAGTAGACACTCAAGCATGGAGATGTGACCAGGGGACTCAGGGGGTTCAAGCCAGAGCAGCTCTTTGTTTCGGGTAACAACCCTCAACATTCAAACTGCATTTCTGCCACATGAGGATCTTGGATGCTCAGCACAGCATGACTGACCACCCCCTCAACCCCCCATATTTATAAAATATTTTTCAGAAGAGAGAGGAAGTTACACAAGAAAATTCATGCAAATTGCTCCTGATTGGCATAAACAGTCCCATCCCTCCAGCTGGAGGTGGGGCAGGGTCACGGCCCAAATCTGCACCCCAGAGACCAAGCGCTCTAGCCAGGGAAAGGGAGAAGGAGATAGCGACAGATTACAGAGCTTTTGTTTTCAACTAGAGAAGGGAGCAACTGTTGACAGACCAGGGCTGTTCTTGCACAAGCAGCTGAGGGGAAAGTGTTGTTCTTCCCTTATCTTATATAAACTACAGATTGGACCCATGAAATGCACAACTGTTTGTAAATGCACAATCAAAGCAGCTCTTTCCAACCAGCCTCTGCTCTGCTGCCAGCTCCCTCCCACCCAAGCCCCTTTGCAATAAGCCAGTATTTAAAAGAAAGTTACCAGTTTGCAATAATTCGAGAAGAGTCTTCCAAACCTCTGGTTACACCCTGACCCTGCAATCCACGGCCATTCACACTTCTCCTACTAACACATCGCTGTTCCCCCATATTGCCCAGGTGCTTTGGAGTGCAACACACTTCCCAAGGCAGGAAGCCTGGAAGCCTGTTTATGCCTTTTTTCCTATGAAGAAATGTTGCACTTTGCAGGGCTAGTCTTCCCCAGAAGATTGTTTCAGACTGGTTTAATTTTAATCCAGTCTGGACATCACCATGAGGTCCCACCATACACCATCCATGCTCTCAAGGAGAAATAAGAGCTCTTCAGGATACCTTTTCCTTCTGTTTAAGCAGGCTGGAGATACAAGTCCATGCTTTTAGAGTGACAGTTATATTTGTTACTGAAAACTCCTTTGATCTTTCATTAATCTCTGCAAATTCAGCTGCTGATTAGAGAAGAGTTCAGTCAGCAGTGAGCAAACGAACCCAGGCCACAAACCACTCCTTAATCTATGCTTCAGAGACTGATTTAATTTTTTGTGACTGCCTGACAATTCACTCCCTCATTAATTTCAGTGCTATCAAATCAGTGACAGTGAGGTGGAAAGCAGATGGTAGAGACATTCAGCAGAAAACATTACCTAGGCCAAAAGTCTCCTCGTGAAATACTGGAGGAAAAAAATAATAGTCATTAAGAGGACTGTGGGCAGGATATGCAGAACCACAAAGCAACAAATATAGTGAGACTTTGGATGCCTAAGACTCTCTTCAAAGCAAGAATCCCAATTAATGCAAGAGAGGAGTTTTAAAACAAAAGCTACACCCCACAGCTGGCTGCAGCACAGACACTTTGGCTGTGCTGGACAAGGAAAGGGAGCAGGACACTCCCAGGACTGTGCTCCAGGTTTGTCTTAGCCTGGAAGGAGAAACCCCTCCCTGGCATGGTCAGCTCTGCAGCTGGAAACAGCACTATGAGGTGCTTCCCATCCTCCACTCATCTCACCCCACAAAGAGGGGTACGACTTTGACAATTTTCACTTGGCTGGATAGGTACAGTCAGTTCATCATCCTACCTCCAGCTAACAAGAGAAAAGGACCTTAATTTCTTTCTTCGAACAACTTGGTTAAGAATAAAAAAAAAAAAAACAAAAAACAAAAACAAACAAACAAAAAAACACCACAAAAAGAAAATGTCCAGAGGAAGGTGAATTTTGGGGAAAAAAAGAGAATCCTATCAACTAGATAGAAACAATGAGTGAAGTTCCCATCAAGATGCCATAAACCTTAAACTTGCTCCAGAGGCAAAGGTGCCTACCATCTATTGCCTAAAGATCAAGATGCCTTTTAATTAAGTGTTTGTGCAGACCTTGTATAGATGTAAAATAAGCACTAACGCATTATCGCTCCATACTTGCTCAAGGAGCACATGCAGCACCACAGAAACCCTTGGAGGCAGGCCTACCACCGGCTTGAGGAAGATGTGTTCTGAAGCAACTGCTCCTTTTGCTTGGAGGCATTTGCATATAGGCAGAGAACAGGACTCCAAATACCACACTTTTCCACTTCAGGTGCTAGAGTTGAGGAGTTAAAGCCACCCCTCCTGAAACACCCCATCTCACATGTGACTCTC
Source organism: Machaerirhynchus nigripectus (assembly GCA_013397975.1). NCBI lineage: Eukaryota > Metazoa > Chordata > Aves > Passeriformes > Dicruridae > Machaerirhynchus > Machaerirhynchus nigripectus. The sequence continues at coordinate 713,548 of VZRQ01003115.1, read as the reverse complement.
TGCCACTACATTTGTACTTTTCAGCTTAAAATTAGTTTATTCCTTCCCAAGATGAACGTACAGCAGGATGCTGAAAGGGAAGAAATATTTAAGGGAATTTTAAATACGTTTCCAAAATGATCACACAGCAGACAGATCACCCACTCGTTTTCTTCAATACCATCGAGAATCCTGGGAACTGACATTAAAAACAAAACACTCAGTGTAAGGATACTGCTCATCAACTGGCTGCATTCCTACAAGAAGAAATGCAGCCATCCCTGGTCTGCAGCCAGAATGAGGGCCAAAGAGCACAGGAAAGGGAGCTAGGGAAAATTTATTTTAAAGAAACATAAATATGTCTTTAGAGCCCTGCTACACACAAGATGAGGGAAGTCTTCAGGCTTTGGTCAAACTGAATGTACAGATACATTCTTTACATTCATTCTTATCTGAAAGAACTGACCATTTCTAGATCTGAAGCCCTAAATGTGATGATTAGGTCATCTGGAGGGACCTACACCGCAGAAGATTAAACATCCAGCAGGATTACAAAGCCAAGCCTAAATTAGGAGAGCTTCTGAGTTCAACTGCAAACAGAAGAGGTGCTGGAGGGAAGCTTCCAATAGAATAATGCCTTTGCTCATTATGGAAATGCCTTTGCATAATCTCAACTTTCTTTGCACAGGTATGGAACGAATAAATAACCACAAAGAAGAGAAACTTGGCAAGCATCAAACTCTCAAACAAAAACCAGACAGTAATAAAGGCTTTGATCACATCCCTGTGCTGTACAAAGTCCTTCCTGCCTTTCTATAGTCAGTCCAGGATTACTTAGGCATGGAAACGGATGGCCACACAAGCCACTTTGCTGCATCTCCTTATCAAATTGGCCTCATCCTCCAGGTGCAAAACCATTTCCGAGCAAAATGCAGGGCTGTGGCAGCTGCCAGAGCCTGTGGCAGCACACACCATGTGTTAGTCAGTCCCTGCACTGAGGCACTATTCCTGCACTGCTCACCACATCAGCTCCCTGCCCTGTTGTGGGTGCACAGGGACATCCTTCCCATCCCACAGTTCCACCACCCCATAACCAGCTTTCATCTGCTTCTTCAGTCATTACCTTGCAACAAGTGGAGCTCTCTTCTCCTGACCCAGAAAAACACTTCTAAGGAAGCAATTAAAATTATCAGAGTTTAGAGCCTGTGCTTTAATATTGAAGTGTTGGATTAGGATGCAACAGAGTCGTGCGGGACAGCAGGGTGGGGGCTTTTTGTGTCTGTCCATCAGATGCACAGCTGATCCTGACCACAGCTCCCAGCTGATGGGGACCAGGAATGGAGTGCATGGCCATCAAATCTGAATTACTGATCTAGATGGTGCTAAGGCGGAGAGCACGCACAAGAGAGCCAGCAGCCACCTTGGGCCAGAGCAGCTCCTCTACAGCTTGCTGGGCTGCAGCATGGGAAGGTATCCTGTGCAAGGTGGTTTGGGTGGCTCCTTCATGAGCCTACAGCAGATTAATAATGGGAAAGGTTTCTTGTATCCGTTGGGAAGCATCAAATACCAACTCTGAGACGCATCACTGGTAAGAAGGCTGAGGCTGAGAGTCTTGATGCCTCCAGTTCCTACACAGGATACATGCACTGTGTCCTGCAGTTATCTCTGCCTCTGTGCACAAAGGAGAGCAGCAGAGTCACCCAGCTGAAGCTCTCAATTTTCAAACTTTGAAACACATGTTGCGCTTCCAAAATTTCTGTAACTACCAGGCTTGGGGCACCCACAGCACAAGAAGCTGTACACCCCAACCCAAACCCAGCCCTATACACACCACAATCCCCAGGGCAGAAACCCACCCCACAGCCTGTTCAGCACTGCCTAATCAAGCCACACACGGCAAATCCCCACGATTATTTGCAGAAGATGAGGGAGAACAAATAAATTTTTAAAAAAAGGAAAAAAAAAAGGCAAGGAATTCTCTCTGCCTTTTATGGGGAGGGATGGATCCAGGTTAAGAAAACTCTGACCACGGCACTGTCTGGGGAGCAGGCATTCCGCTGAACTGGTTAGGCAAGGGGCTGCGGGAGGACGGCTCGCTCAGGGGCATGACAGGGAGGTATGCACAGGGGGAGGGGGCTGAGCTGCTCCATCCCTGGGGACAGCACTCCAGCTCCTGCCAACAAGGTCCCTGCAGCCCTGGCCACACTGATGGAATGGTGGTGGCAGACTTACAGACCCTGCAAGCCCCTCAAATAACACTTTTACCAGGATGCTCTTGCTGAAGTCCTTAGCCCAAAGCAGCTTTGTTTGGGTCCAGACCAGCATCAGTGAGCAGTTTACAGGACTTTTGATGGATGGTAAAAGAAATCAATTTTGCACCTTTTAGGGCAGGCTGACAGTACTAAGAGGGCTCCAGGACAATGCAGGGGTTATTGCCTGCTCCTACAGAGAGACCTCCAGACCCCTCCTCCCCGTTGCCCCAGTGCATTTAACCAGTCAAGACACAAATATAAAATTGCTCTAACATTACTAATTTCTAGCACTGCAGATTACAGGCTTTGCAATCAGTGTTCATCGTGCATGCAGGGAGCTACACATCACCCCACTACACCCCACAGTTGCTGGCTACATCCTTAATCAGAGTAGAGGCTGGGGACCACCTTCTTTGGTCACTTAATGAATAGCAGGAGGCCCCCAAGGACACACACACAACTTACCTTCCTGGCCATCTGCAGCTCCTTCCCACACCAGGGCCATGTCAGAAACTAAATGTTCTCCACACCCAAAGGGACCACCAGCCCTTCACTCCAGTTATGCAAAAAAGGCAGATCTTTGCTGGGGTTTCCCAGTCTGCCTGTGGTTCACACCAGGGGAAAGGAAAGGCCACAGCCCAGGGGACAGGATGGGCCACCCAGGACATTGTGAAAGAGCCGGTCACAAGGCACATGGCTGGGCAAGGTTGCTGACTGTCTAATGTTATACCAGACCCAGAAACCTCTTCCTGAACCCCCCCAGATCTTTTCATGCCAAGGCAGTGCAGATCACCAGTTTCTCTTACCCCTTTCTTACACAGGCACAGAAGATTTTTTCTTCCGTAGAACAAGTGCGTGAGAACTGCAAGGTCTCAGCAAGAGACAGGGCTATAGCCCAGACGAGAGGGGTTTCTGTGTCACCCAACCTTCCTCCCCAGGTCTCTCCCCAAACAGCTGCATTTTCAAGGCAAAGACCACAACTGATGGGTGTTCAGCAGGGCAGGACTCGTGCTCATTTTCCAGCCCACTGATGAGACAGTGTCTTCAGGCACTGCAGCTCCTTCCCCACTGCTAGCTCTGTTGTGAGCAAGCACCTGTACCCCCTAAAATCAAATAATAATTTAAAAAATGAAAAAAAATCATAGGTCTCACCAACGCAACTCTTAGAATCAATGATGGACATCTTTTAAAACTGTGAGTTTCATTTTTCAGCCATAAATTGCAAGAAGGTGCAAAGCTTATTTTAAAAGCTGATTGGAATTGCTTTAAAGTCCACACAAGGACAATTGCTTTAAATAAACCACTCTTAATTGCTCTGCACCCATTTAAATCTCACATGGTGATGCATTTTGGAGAAAAACTGGCCTTGCTTTTTTCCTGAGACAAATGTAATACCATAAAGCACTCTGCCTTGATCTCAGTGCTCATCTCCCAGGGCCTCTCTGTTTCTGCTGCATTCCTTTGTGTTTATCTGCCCTCTTCAACCCTTTGCTGCAATCAGCTGCGTGCAGCACCTCGTGTCTAGAAGTGACATGGCTGAGGTTACAGGAGAGACAGGTGCAAGGGAAGCTCGTGCCCCAAAGCTATCCAAAGGAAAAGAGAAGCTGGAGGGGAAGAGAGTTGTAAGGTATTTCAGATTAAAGCAAACACCTTGCCCCAGGCTACACATTCTCTACCAATGAAAGCTGCAGCCGCTTCGAGCCCCAGAAACAGCAAAGCAAACACAGACTTCTCTGCAAGGGGAGTTGTCACCTGTCAGGGATGTTTGCAAATTTATAGGGAGGTGGTGGTGGTGGTAAGGGGAGTAAAAAGAGCTTTCCTCATTTTAAAAGACGGGCTGTTTGCACAGGTTTGCAATGCATATTTTGCTTTGTGAAGGCTTTTGTCCAGCATTCAACTGAGAGAAGGTGCTGTCTTCCACTGAAGACAAACTGGAACATTTATTAATGTACATACATTAATGTACTCCGAGCTGCTGCCTTTACAGTAAGGGTGAGGATGGGATGGAATTTCCCCGCTCCCCCTTCAGCTTGTCACATCACCCTGCAACCTGGCCTCTCCATAAATGCCTCCTGCAAGGCTGGGATCAAACCCCTCATCAGCAAGAAGTAATTGCACAGAGAAAGCTTCTTGTCCCCTTCCCAGGCAACAGCACTCACCTCAGCAGTGCTCAGAGAGAACAAGGGAAAGGGACTTTCCATTCATGTTTCACTGCACCACTGACGGGAGAGGGAGACTCTGAACAGGCCTTCAATGAGCCCAACAGCCACCACAGTGCTCTGCAGACAGCGTGGAGGAACAGGAGATGGGCAGCTGAGCTCGTGCTCAGTGCCACAAATCCAGAGTTAAGCACAGAAGGAGAAATGTTACTGCTGACGATCTTTAAATCACTGGGGATTGTTTTTTAGGAGGACATAGTTCAAACAGACGATTACTATCCACTTTGAACATTAGAAGTGCCTGTAAACATGGAGAATCTTCTGGGCTATTGAAGAGACACCATTTTTACTAGAGCTCTGCTGTAATGGTAGAAAAAGCCAAGATCCAGATGCTAATGGGAGGCTTGCACCCCACCCCTCTGTGCCCCACCAAATGCTGAATCAAAAGATAACCAGGCTTGATGTCAGTCACCTCTCCTTGTGCACTTGGATTAGCCTCACCACATTAGCCAGGCACATACCCAACCTCAAACTGGCTTTTTAACCCTTTACAACCTTCCTGGAAAGAGAAGAGCACTACAGCCTCCCCAGCAGTCACACCAGAGCAGCACTAACAGGTCAAACCACCTGTCACCAGAGACTACAATCAGAATGACCCAGGAGCTCTTTCCTTGCAGACAGAATCCTCCAGGTCACAAACACTACCAGGATACAGACTGCGAACACACCATCACTGGGCACATTAAAAATTGTGGTTGATTAGCCAGGGAGTTAAATGACAATGGTTTCTCAGGATGGAAACAGTACAAGAAAATTTACAGATACCAACACAAATTTCAAACTACACTTTATTTTTACCCCAAAGTAAACAAAACCCAGGAAGAACAGAAAAAGGACATGAGCAACTCAAACTCCTGAAATACCTCCTGCTCCAGCCTGCAAGAATAGCACCTGGCTTCTTCAGAAGAGCTATTGCTAAGAAAGAGCCAGTCTGTTTGTGCCAAAGGCAATGAACCAGGAACCACCAGTGCCTCATGTACATTCCAGTCTTGAGCCATATCCCTGAGACACCCATGGCCAAGACTCATTACACTCTCTAGTCTGAAGAAACAGGAGGGGAAAAGAACCCAACTATGGTCTGAAAACAAGTTTTCATTCATATATGACCCTCAAGAGAAGAAAAACCAGTGAAGAACCTCTGGCCCTTGTCAGCAAAATTGCAACTGTGCCCAGAATGCAAAGTATTTTAGCCCTGAGGTCACACAAACTAGCCCTAAGCAGGGAGAGTACAGGGATGGTTGAGTAGCCAGTGCAAGAGACTCCTCAGCTCTCCTGCCAGTTTAGCTGTCTCATCCCCCTCTCCTGCCACTGCTGCTGCAGAAAAGGAGGAGCAGGTGAGGAGCCAGCCAAGGTGGGAAGATGGCCCTGGGGCAATGCAGCTGGAATAGCTCCTGAAAAAACTCCTCATCTGCCCCAAAGGTTAAGGAAGTTCCTCATTACTCACCCACATTGGGTCGTTCAGCTCCGTGTCCTGCACCCGGACACAATCCATGCTGATCTCAATTTTGTTTGTGGAGCCATCTTCAGATGGGCCATCGATGAAGTTTAAATCGATTGGCTGAACTGAGCATATCGGCCTGGAAAGAACACAGTAATGAAGTTAAAATTGGCCAAGTTCCATTTTCCACCACCCCACCTTCTTTCCCTTCCCCTGTGCCCAGGACTGCAGCATCACCATGAGCCAGTCTCACAGCAAAGTTGGGAATTACTAAGGAACAACTACCTCCTCACCTCTGTACTACAGCAGCCCCTGAACAGGACAGGGCCTGGAGGGACATTTCACTTGCTCTGAGGCAAGAGCACAAGAGTCAAATCACTGAAAGACAGAACTCATGGAGTATTTATGGCAGTGACTGTTTCAGCATCAGTCACGGCAAGTCAGGAATGGGAACAGAGTCAGTTTTCTTTCATTCAGTGGACCTGACAGGGTGAACTCTGCACCATCTTCACCTCCTCTCCCTCCCTGGCATCAGCAAGGGGAAAACATGCAGCCTGGACACAGCATGATGAGCCCATTTCCTGAGGGAAAATGCCAACCATGTGCCTTAGGAAGCAGCCAGCTCAGCCACCAGAGGCCTGGCAGAGGGTCAGTGTCACTGCTGACCGCTGCATTTGGTCCCCACAGCCTGTGTGTAGAACCTCTGGACGGCTCAAGAGCTGTCAGTCACCACAGACTGACACATCCAATCATCACATCCATATCTAATCAACAAGTACAGGAGACTCCAAACTTCCCAGCGTCAATCCCCTGAGCAGCTGGATCATAGAGGCATCCTGTCCTAAAACACCTTCCATATATTCCATGTAAGGGCTACTTACTGTTCCAGGAAGTCCCAGATATGCTGGATTACCTCTGGGCTGAGGAATTCCCTGGGCTGAGAGCTCTGGGACATGGTGGATCGGTAGTAACTCTCCTTCCAGGAGAAGGGGCTCGGAGTTTCTACAAACCTTAAAAAACAAAAGCAANAAAAAAAAAAAAAAAAAAAGAAAGAACAAAAAAACAAACCAAAAGAAAACACATACAAAGACATGTTGAATGCATGAGTCCAGCTTGATGAAAAGCCATAAATAGAAGCTATTGTGTGAAAAGGGAGACACGCTGAATGCCTGAGACATTCACAGCTGTACAACACACATTCCACACTGCTGCAGATGCTGTATTTAGATGGTAGAGAATTTGGCCACCCTTCCCAGTAAGTTAAATAGCCCTCAGAGTCCACTGGGATGCTGTGTCATAAGAATCCCAGAACAGGGGGAAAAAAAAAATCCAGTTTCCATTTTACCCCCAAATAATCAACTTCCCATATGAAGCAGGTAGTCTTTGCAGCAGGTGAAGCAGCTAAGCAGCATGTGATTCCACTGTCCCAGGCTGTTTGCCTGTCTAAATGGCATGCCCTTGCATGATTTAGGCAACTTCTCCTACACCCAGCCACGGCAGCTGAGGTCTTGAACTAAGTATTGGGTTGATTGTTTGTTTGTTTGGTTTGGTTTTTTTGGTTGGTTTTTTGGAGATTTTTGTTTTCTTTTTAAAATTTGAATAATAAAAATAATTTTAAAATAGTATTTGTTTTCTTTTCTACAGAAATAAGTTCAATCACATCAGATTTTACCTGCTTGTCAATTGCCTTCTCACCTCCAGCAATTTCTTAGCCAGACCAACTGATTTCCACCAGATCCGCTAATTACCTTGGCCATTTTTATCCCCTTAAGCTCCCACAAGCCTCACAGAAATAGGTGTGCCCAAGAGGAGCAGTGACAGAGCTGGAGCACTCGTGCCTTCCACAGCTGCACATTCTCATCCCACTGGCCAATTTCTAAATTCAAACACAGCAGCTTTTACACCCATGTCAAAATACTTGACGGCTGTAGGGATGTAAAGGGGGTGGGAGGAATTTCTCCAGTATATTTGCAGTTGACAAAAGCTCTCAGGCTTCAGAGTATGAGGCAGGTGACCACCTTTCCTGCTGCAGGGTTGGGGGCATTCTGCAAAACTCCCATATAAAAGAGTTATTTCAGCACAATGCAAGTGAATGACCACATTCTCTGCCAGGGGAACGGCTGTGGCAGGAGCCAAGGTTATAAATGGATTCCATGGAGAACTGGACTCATATTTGGTTTGGCACATATTGATCCTGTTTAACACAATGGTCAAAACAAATTGCACGGAGGACCCTAATTTATTAAGCTGCCAAAATTAAGAGTGTTTCAGAGGGAGGATCACACTGTAGTGCTTTTACTCCACTTTTCCTGAAGTACTTATTTCTGGCTGCTGACAGAGAGGTATCTAGCTCTCTTTACTGGATTTTTAAAGCCTCTTATGTTTTGAGGACGACTGTCTGCAAAAAGCAGGGCTTTCCTCACCTCTGCTGTCCACAGAACTGCATGCTCTTAGAAAAGGACAGACTGCTATCGTAAGCTAAGGGAAATCAAAGTGGCTTAAGCCCCCTGGAGCCAAAGCTGGGCATGCCTTGAAATAGGTGAAAGTATCACTTCAGTTGCTCATCCTTTTTGTGATTAAGAAAAAAAACCTCCAGCATAAAAAGTTTGTGAATGTAAAAGTTCATGAACAGCCAGAGACACAAATGAAATGCAGAAGTGCACAGCTAATAGCTCTGCCTCACAGATGTGAGCACATGCCCACACTACATGTAAAAAAATAATCACAAATCCTCTGAGAACAGCAGTTATCCCACAAAGTACCCAAAATTACTCCTTTCAGGCTTTCAGTCTGGTAAGACACTTTCAAGAATGCCATACTGAAACCCAGAAGAACGGATCTGGTCTACAGCCTGTCACAAACTGCGGGTCAATGCCACCACGAGCCTTGGAGGAGCACAGTGGGAAGCTCTGCAACCTGCTCTGCTGCTAAACCCAGATGACCACAGGCATTGCTCAATACCCTCCACCCAGTCCTGACCGCCAGGAATGGGCAGAGAAATCCCACAATGGGTTCTCCCAAGCCACCAAAGTGCTCATTGTTAGCAATTTTTGGCCACTTATCACAACTGCTCTTGAATTTTACCACAACTCTTCTTGACTTGTACACTAAAAATCACTTTTCATTACTACATAAACAGGAAGTAACTTCAATGAAAAAAGAGTTATAACAAAAAAGACCTTCCCCAGAGACCTTTCCTTCAAAAAGTCTCTGTGCAGCAAGGTTCCTGCATGCCATGGCATGCTGCAGCTTTGGATGGACAGATGGACAAAGTTCTCAGTCTCAAAAAGGCAAAGTGCCCCAGTTCACCCTGTCTGCTCTGGCCCTCATTCTCCTGTTCAGCAGCAATTCTATAAACCTGCCCCAGCCAAGCAGTGCAGGAGAGGCAGGAGATATCAGCTGCACAGACGGGTAAAGCCAGGTTTGATGCTCTACACCTTTGCAGCTAACAGAGCTGTTGGAAAGCACTGGACCAGTTAAGGACACAGCTGGTGCATCCCTCTACTAAACACAACTCTAAATTTCTCCAAAGAGGGATATTTTCCAGGTGCATCATCTTTATCCCTGTAGCCAGCCAAGTTCCTAGCTTACTGTTTCTAGGACAAGCATTACCAGATTTTACCTGATGGCCAAGAAGGCATGTTTCCCTATAGCAAGCACAAGGAGTCTCCTGATCAATGTTTTCTTAGAGACTGCTTCAACACTCTCTGAAACGCCTTTACTACCTGTACAGCTCTATTTCCAAAGGAGGCAGCAAGACTGGGCAGTCAGCCTTGGCAAGGCAGCTGTGAGAGGGCCGTAGCATTACAGAGGTAGTAAACATTACTTTTTACTCGGTGCACCCTGTTCTCAGGTAGGAAAGGGCTGTCAAAATGCAAGAAAACCAACTTCAGCTCAGCACAAAGCTGCACACAAGATAAACTGTCTCCTTCCCTGTGGTCTTAAAAGACCTAGTGCTATTTTCCTTAACTAACAGCCTTCAACATAGAGGAGAAGCTTCTGTCTACTAAACACATACTCAAGTGTCTGAATTTCCACCGGAAAGTAACAGCTAAAGCCTAAGCAAAACCTGTGCATAAATTTCACTACTTTAGTTAATTGTCTTTCCCCAAATTAGCAAGTGCTCTACTTTCAGTAAAATAATCTCTGAGTGCCTAAAGTTAGTCACAAGATTGCATTGCTTAAATTGCTTCTACGAACCAGATGCTTTTTTTATTAACAGACATTTAAACAACATCCCTTTTACCAATAACTGCTCATCCCAAAGGCCATCACAGGACATGGCACACTAAACACAGCCTCTTACACCAAAAAACTGCCTACAACAGAACAAAGCGTGGCAGTAAGTCTTGTCTAGGTTGCCTCTGCTTTAAGTCTACAAGGTAAGTATCAACTGCTGAATTATCTCGGCACAATGCTTTTCACAGAGAGCACTAACTGCACCAGGAACTAGAGGGGGATTTACAGCCCCCATCAAACTGCAAGCTGAACTGAACATTGCATCCACAAACCCCTCCTTTAAAAACCACCAGGGGATTATTCATAGCAAGTTAAGTCTTCTCAGAGAAGCAGCACCTCACCAAGAGCAGTGTTCCTTTGTGCAGTGCTGAGATGCTGCTCCTGAGCTACTGAATTCCACGACAGGTTTCAGACAACAATACCCTTCCACTGAGGTCTGGGTCAGCTTTATCCTATTTATCTGGCTGAAACAAGAGCAGCCCAGAGTCCAGGTGAAAGCACTTCTCCAAATTCACTAGATGGGCTGGAGCCTCAGGTACGCTGATTGTTGTGCTGCCTCCTGAGCACTCCCCGAAAGAGCTGTGTTACAGCCCCCTGAGTGGGGCTGTGTCCCAGCTGATCCCCCCTGCCATCCTCCTGATGAGTGACATCTCTGCAAAACACAGCGATGACAGCAACATGTCCCTCTAGCTGTGCCCACACAGCACTCCTCCATTTCAGAGTCTTCCGGAAGGCTGGGAATGTTAAACTTTACCAAAAAAACCCCCAAAACCAACAAAAAAACAACCAACAAAACCAAAAACCAATTCACCCTTCAAAAAACCAATGAGCAAAGCACAGCAGAGAAGACTGCTATTGCCACACTGCTATTGCCTTTCCCTGGAGCTGAGGATCCCATCACAGGAGGAAATGAAGCCCTGACTGCTTGGCCCAGTGTGACATAAACGTGGTGGTGAAGCGGAGAGGAAACAAGACCATTTCTGCTCCCACTGCTCACTCTGAGCCCATCCTTCCATTCTTCACCACACTTGCCCCTTTCCTACCTTCATATCAAAAAGATTAAAGATAAAGCAAACAAACCACTCTCCACCCCAGGAAAAAATGACAGAAAACTATTAAACTCAACCACTGCAATACAGCAGCACTTCTCACCCAAAACGCCACCTCTCACTGCAAACAATCTTTCTTAGAAAGGGCTGAACACAAAACAGCCAGCTTTGACTTACCACTGGGGAAAAGCCACGAGCTCCCGAGGAAAGCAAGACCCAGGCTTGATACTGAGCATTGACAGCCCAGCCCCTCCTCTGTAGCTTTGAACCTTAAAGGCAGATGCCACCTGCTTGCACTGATAGAGGGTCAAATCTGACACAGGGTGCAGCCCGAGCACCACTGGGGCGCATGTGTGAGTCCAGCAACCTCCTTCCAAAAATAAAGACTGTCGCAACCAAGAGGTAGCTGGTTTCCTTTGTTTTTTCATCCAAAACGGGCTTGGTGCTTCAACACTCTGAACTGCTCCCAGGGCAATAGCATGGCTTATGAGGAAACCAGAAATGAATAAAGTATTTCAGTGAAGCTGCTGTGTTGGGTTTCAAGAGGTCCAAGCACCTCCTGTTCTCCTTAGCTTCCCTCGAAAGCTGGAGCTCTGGGTTGGTTTGTGCTTCTCCTGCACAGTGTGCAAGTTCTCAGAATCTTATCAGTATGGTTTACAGGTGCAGGAGTTCATGGCTTGATGTTGGTGTAAGCCACATGTAAAATTTTATAACATGAAATCTTTCACAGCAGGGACGAGAAAAATGATTTTGAGCTTTTTTTCTGCTTGTTGCTAAAACTACAGGATGTTGGTTTCTGCTTCTCCCCACGAGATGTCTATCAATGGTGTACAATTTTCTGTCACTGAGCCTGTAGTTCTCAGTCAGTGGACATGCAGAGGGGGCCAGAGAAGCCTTTCTCTGTAAGCTACAAATTTCGCTCTTTTTTCACAAGGTACCATCCCACAAAGAATATGCTAGTGGAGTACTCAGGAAACCTTGATGCAGAGAGAACATCTGTTCTTATGAAGAAAGCACTTCCACAGTATATGAATGTACCAAACAAATGATTAATAATGTCTAAATAATGATATCTAATGTGGCTCATTTTATTCATAGTTCTCACAGTGCTCTACAAAGGAAGACAGTGTGATTACTCCCATATTACCTGTGAGAAAACTAAGACGCCAGGAGGTCACAAAATTACCCACCATTAGTCAGCAAGCCATAAATACAACCTTGGTCACCCAAGTCCCAATCTAGTGCTTGCTCTAAATGGAACTAGTGATTTTGGGTGTTTAGATAGAGAAATTCAGAAAGGCCTTAATTTCTTCAGGTCGAATATACACTGTACCTCCTGCACTAAAAAACTCCCAAACTTCATTTATCTTCAAGCACCAAAATGCTGATGCCCAGGAATGAAAATCAAGGGGCTGCAGAAATGCTGTGACCAGCTTTTAGACACACACAGAGTTCAGGGTGGAAGTAGAATGCCAACCCAGACTAAAACATAATCTTTCTTCCTGAATTTATACAGCATATAAACCTTTAAAATCATGTGCAGATTAATATATTAGCTCTCAACCATCACAGGGTGTGAGCCAGGTAGAAATTTAAGTCACAAAGAAGTCGGCAGCTTCAGCTCCAGCAATCCCAATCCACATGCTCGTCCCTGCCTTCTCCAGTTACACCTTGAAGCGCATCAAAAGCAATGGTAAACAAACGATTTACAGTTCAGGAGCATTACGCCTAAATGCCTGAATCTCGGTGTCAGTTGTATTTTTAGTATTTCAGTGGGGAGGGGGCTCCTTTTCAGATCGCACCGTTAAAACTGGAGGAACTTGGCAGCCCTCATCCTGCTGGAATTCCCCCTGCTCTGCATTGTAACACTGCAGTGATTTGTAGACATCGGTACCTAATGAAGCTCACAGCTGTGCAAGAGGAGAAGGATGCGGGGTCTGGCAGCACGGGACAAGCGTGCGCCTGGCAGGCAATGTCATCTGGAATTCCCCGACCTGCAGAGCACTCTTGTCCCCCGTGCCTGGAGCAGCCACCCTCAGCCAGCAGAGCACACCCTGGAAGCACCCCATTGTAACCCTTTTCCAAAGGTTAGAGACCTTTGGAAATCAGGCAGGTTGGTTGCTACCCCCTAAACAGGGGGGCCAAAGTGAAAGCCAGATGGGAGCAGGCTCTGCACCCGCTCAGAGAAGACTGCGGTTGAATTTCATCAGCCTCTATTGCACCTCTCTCTGTCTACTTCATCAACAAGCAGCCTCTCTTCCCAGCATGAATTGCACTGTAGAATGCATTTTCCTGCTTCTTTGTCTGCCTCATGCCATATTCCAAGGCCTTAGCTCACATGAGCCCAAAAGAGACTGACTCCCATCCTGGCAGAGGCAGGTTGTGGTGAACTGAGCTCACAAGTGTTTATTTTCCTTTCGATTTTGAGCCAAGCTTTCAGGTTTAGCATTTTAAAATTTGGATTTCCAGCAACTTTTTTAAACCCTTCAGATTCTCTTTGCACATAATGCTGCTCCTACGTGTCAGTCCTAGAAAATAACTCCAAAAGAACGCTGACAGATGGATGGGTTGGAAGGGACAAATGTAAGGAATAACAAACACCAACACAGCATTCTTTTGAGATAGAATATAACTTCCACCTATGGTTCAGGTTTTTTTCCCGGTTCCGACATTTGTCAGATGTTTCACAGATCTGGTGTCTCACAAAAAAACGTGGACAACAGCACGGTTTATGGGGAGGGGCAGCTGTGAGAAAAGTGGTTGAGTGGCACAAGGGATATGCATTAGAAAATGAAAGAAGCTGACTGCCAGAAGGATGAACCCCGATCTCAGAAGTGGCCAGCAGCCACACATGAAGGAACAGGGAGTGGCAGCAGCAAAGGGCTCTGTGACACTGCTGGTGTCCTATAGCCTCTGTCAAGGACAGACCAGGGAGGACTGTTAGCTTCTCCTGTTCTCTAGGCAAAGGGTGCTTGTACTGCACACACCCTGTTTCAGCTGTGAGCTGTATGTTATTTAGAGGAAATAAAGCAATCTGGCTCACAGGAATGCTGAGTGTTCTGCTAGGCTCTACTTTAACAGTGCGTTCTGATCGCCCTGTAACTTAGATTTGTCTTTTGGAAGCATATGTGTGCAAGATTAATGGAGAGGGGTAGGAAGGGATGGTTCAGCTTCCTGGTTGCTCTTTACTCAAGTCTTCAGAGCACAGGCAACGCTGACCTATATCAAAGAAAGTGAAACTGGCTGTACAGAGTAATCCTCCTAATTCACCATGCTGCAAAACACAAGGGGGATTTTTCTCCTTTCATCATCTCCTTTCAGTTAGAGTCACCTTGAATAAGACTGTGCCTGCAGTGGATACAACATTTGCAGCTTTGTGGCAGCCCCTCAGAGCACATTATACCACTGCAGCCCTGTGCCCTGCACCAGTGCCCTGCCCCAGTGCTGGCTGCAGAGCTCCTCTGGGAGAAAAAGACTCCCTCTGTATTCCCACTGGGGTTTGCAGCACGAGCACTGCATGGCCTGCTCCCTGCAGACTGCTGGGAATGGCTTCTTGAAGCTGAACAATTTCAGTACCCCCACAGCCCTGGAACCCACTGCATCTCCTATCAACATCTCATCTAATCAGCTATCTACACATCATCATTGTCAGCCTGACAACAGTGACCACTTTTACATAACAGAGGTATTTCTTCATCCTCAGGGTTCCAGGCAGCTCAGCACTCCACCAGCACCAGAGACACTCTCCCCTAATTGTAACCCCTAATTTTTTTTTCTCCTTCAAGGTTTCCTTCATCATCTTGTGAACTTTCCCAGATGTCTCTTATCTCCCACTCAGCTTTTGACACCCCCTTCTCACCCATCCTCAGAAGCTCAGCCACGGACATCCCCCTCCGTTCTGCTCAGCCCTGACACCCACTCCCTTTCTCAGCCCTGGCCAAGGTGAGGCACTGCCTCAGCAATTCCTCCACCTGCCCACTGCAACTGGTGCTTTCTAGTCTGGGGTACAAACTCCTCATAACTCGCAGAAGACAACCCAGGGACCTGAGCACCCTGTGTCGAGGAGCCCAGAGCTAGAATGGAAACCTGGAGCTCAGGACACCCAGGCTCAACCCCCAGCCCCTGGCTGACCTGTCCAGCTTTGTTCTTCCATTCCTAAGGTATAACAGTATCTCCAAATTTGTAAAGCTCATAGAGACCTGTTAACAATCGGTGCATCTCTAGGACAACATGGTCCCAAGACTTACCAAATTTAGATAATAAAAGAAAATGTAAATAATAGATTTTAACAAAGCACTGAACCCAAACCCAAATTAAAAGCAGTTGCATTATTTTGTAACTCACTTTTCCAGTCAATCCCTTTCCCAAACCTACTGTATTAGTGCTGAAAAGCAGTGCCCATCTGGAGAGGGAAGAGTCAGAGCTGTTGGGCAGAGATGAGATCTTTTACTGCAGTAAGTGAGAAAGTCTTTTCAAAAGCAGCACAAGTGGAAAATCCAGGCCCAACCCCTAAAATTCTGAGGTATTTTTGGTCCAAGTCCAAAAATAAGTGTTGTAAGAAAAACTTTACAGGCAAACTGTTCAGAAGTCACAACACATTTGCAAGTCCATTTAAAAAACAATAAATCTCTTTGGTCTGAGTAAAAGATATCATTTGCTGTATTTCAAATACCCATCTGAGAACATGTATTTGGGTCTAACTTTCGAAGTTGATACAAGAGTTTTTGTAGCCAGACAGCCCTGGTAGATTAACAGCAGGACAAACTGAGCCATGCTTCCTCCTCTCAGGGGAGGAGAGGACAAGCACAGCTCTCTGCTGGGTCAGTGCTGCCTCCAGCCCTGCTGCCACATGCCAAGCTCTTCAGCTTCAACTGAAGACAACAGAGCAACAGAGACCGTCTTTTGTCTCTCTGGGGTCAGTGCCTAACCCAAAATCACTCCATGGCCCACTCATCCACCATCAATAATCTGCAGTGGGTGCCTGGGGGCACCTAGGGAAGTAGGAACTCGGACACCTCTGCTGTTGCATTCTGCTGCACAGTATGGGGAGGCCCTTCATCTTTCCTGAAGGAGCAGCGTTAAATGCCCAATCTTCCTAAACCAGTTAACCATATGCTTTCCAGATACTCAGATCTCTGCAGTGTCAGGGAATATTAAAAGAAATAAAGCAACAGCCCCAGAAATAAAAGCAGGCAAGGTCATTTTCAAGAGGTGTCAGTCATGAGAAAAATACAGCTATTACAGGTCTTCCTCACTATTCTTCTCTAGTGGTTTTAGAGATTTAATAAGGAAAATGGAAAAGTTCTGGAAAAGCAATGGCCAGAAATCTGACCTTCCTGAGGTTTGCTAAATCAAATTCACCTCTTTTGAGATCTGGTCATCAGTATTTTTCCTGCTATCACTGCATTTACCCACTAAAAATATCTACCCCATTTCATTGCTGCCTTTTTTTTACAAGGAGCTTGCAGTATTTCCCACAGGAAATAGGACTCACTTAATTATTGTCTGCCAAAGTTTTGCAGTGTTGAGTGCAATCTGCATCCTTAAGGTTTCACTGGTCTACCTCCACCACACCAATACGGACACCACAACACAGAATGAAAAATTACTTTATTTATTACAGATGGTAAAATAATTCATCCAAGCAGATCAGAGCTTCAGAAAGGCAGTCAGGGTGTCAGAAAATGGTTCTGGATCTAAAAGACTCTGAAAGAGGCCAGAGCTAAGGGAAAAAAAATAAAAATACAAACCTAACAGAAAAGTTCCACTTGCAGCAGCAGTAGAGTGGCAATGAAAGACCTCAGCTACATCCACACTGCTGCTCTGGCCAGAGTTCAAGGTCTGGTTCCTGTGCTATCCCTTACCTGCATGCAAGCATGTTTTTGAGACATGACCCTGGCCAGCTCTGAGCTGTCTGGAGAGGAAATGCCCATGAGCACTGTTAACTCAAACCTCTCATTTTATGTAGCGTAGGCAAGTTAGGCACAGTCTCAGCTCAACTTCCGACAGTCCAGTCCACCACCAAACGTCCAGAGCTCATCTCTTCCTAAGGACTGTGCACCCTCAGAGCAAGTGCCAGCTGCAAGCAGTACCGGACCACGAGACCCTGAGAGAAACCCCAGATCAAGCATTCGTCAGGAGTGTGGCTGGGCCCCCAAACCAGGGACCTGCTCTGGGCTGGGTAACTGCAAGGGAGTTCTCTTTGGGTTCCTGGCTGCCCTGCTTGGTAACACAGTACCTGGAGATTACATGGTGCAAAGAGCAAAAGCCTGCAGCCCCGATGGCTCATGATGGGGTTGTAGCCGTGCAACACGCCCTGAGCTCTGCTCAAAGCCTGGCATGTTGCCTGCAGCCTCTTCCCTGCTTGCACCATAGCACTCGCAGCAGTACGAAGGGCATGTGGTCGCCAGGACAGTAACACACCGCCAAGAGTGGAGCTTCTTTTAAGCTTGCTGAGATTTGAACTTTTTTGATGTGTGAAGGAATCAGATCGTGCCTCTGCCAGGGTTGCCCCAACAGCTCCTGGGATTTTTTTGCCCAAGTGCTTGGTGTGCTGCACCTGCAGCCTCCAGGAAGGCGCTGGGCACCCCTGCAGGCTGAGCAGCAGGTGGTGAGCTGCTGTTGTCCCAGTCCATACAGGACAGGCATTTCCCAAATTTGGCCACTCTGAGGAGGCGGCAGGGAGAGACTGGTGAGAGGACATCCCACACGGGCCATCTCAGCATGCCCCCCCCCCTCCAAGAGGAAGCAAAGGAAGAGAAATCGTGCAGCCCACGCTGGTTTTCAGCCCCAGGAAACTGCGTAGCAGGGCATTTAGTCACACAAATACAGTGAGAAGAGAGGGACAGACAGGGAGCACGAAATACGTGGTTCTTTTTTAGAACAGGAGGGTTCTCTGCCTACTGCAAAGGGCTTGTGACATTTTGTGTTGAGCCAGGTAAGACACTTGGCTCCTTAAGGTACCCACTCTTACAAAAGCTGCTTCTGTCTTTAGTTACACAACTCCTTATGAACTGCTCGGGGGACTTATAAAGTCCCTCTCTTAAGCTGTCTCTCAAAGGTTGAATTTTAAAAAAATATCAAATAAATCATCATGATAATACAGAAAGTCCCCAGAACTCTTTAGAAGCAGGAAACTGTAAACAGCAACATCCTGAGTTTCAGTAAATAATTAAAATGCAAAACAGAAACACCAGCAAAGCAGATGTTAGGTGCAGATTCCTGTAACATGAATTTGGTTGAAGCTCCCCAAACTTGTTACCCTCCAGCCAAACTGTGAAATCTGGTGTGTTTTGGATACTAGACATTAACTCTTATTCCTCACCCTTGCCACCAGTGGTACTCCAGCAGAAAAAGGAGGTCTTCTGATAAATACTGTGTGGGCTGCATTTCTCAGTGTGCAGCAACTCCGTGGCAGGGCAGCTATTCCTAAGCCCAAGGGCAGAGAATCCTTCTCTCAAAAACAAGAGCACTTGCAAAAACCTTTCTGTGTGTCACAAAATAGCTCCAAGACAGGGCAGATGAAGGACAAAGAATTAAGAGCAGATTATAGTCCTGGAAGACAGGAACAAATGAACTGTTTGTCAGGAACACTGCTGGTGTGTAAGGGAATGCTACCTGGAGCACTCACAGGATCTTTGCTTTTGTAACTATGCCGGGTGCTAAGAAATTACAGGGTTGGCTCCCTATAATTTTATCAATACATTGCCACACCTAATGTGATTTATGATTTTTGCTTGTGATTATTTTAAAGCTGTAGCTACTGTAGTGCCATGAATACACAGCATCTCCCTTTTCATCTAAAACAGGAATGACATTTCCAGCCTGTATATTTTAAGAAGAAAATTCACAAATATGAACAACCAAGCTTGAAAAATTGTGTAAAGAAATTTTGTTGTTTAACATGGAGGTTTTTAACCCTGTAATATTGGACCACCTAATGCCCATGTTAACTCTCAGAGCCAGCTAACTACAGTTTCACACCTGTCACAGCCACCTCGTGTACCCCACTGACAGCAATTCCAGCCATCCCACTGTTGTGCCCCCCAGCTCCTGCTCCCCAGACACTGCTGGCAATACACATTTTGTGTATTGCCAGCAGTGCCATTTGCACTGCTGCCATTTGCAGCATCCAGCTCACCAGCACAGTTCAAGCTTTTTTCCATGCATTTGTTCAGCCTGCAGTGACTTTTGTGCCCATCAACATTACTAAACCACACAGGCACTGAACCTCTCAGGGCAAGGTTTTGTAAACAGGCTTATTTTTATGTTGCAAAGAACCTACTGAAGCCCTGATCACTTACTGCAGGGTTTCCCCCTTCTCACTCGGGGAGGTGGCTGTTCTCTTTATAGCTCCATGCACTAACTGAATTCCCCTTGCTTATGGTGTATTGGTATTTATCACATCAGACCACCTGTGGCATTTAAACACCTGATTGGAAATGACTCAGCAGCAAAATCCTGTGGGGAGATGATCTGCTACACCAGAGTGATTGTAAACAGGCACCAGAAACTCCCAAGTAAGCCCTAAGAAGAGATACAGATGTTTTCATGAAGCTATCTAAGCAGATGTTACCTATTATCAGCAGAACTAGTCAAAAAACCTCAGAAATCTATTACAGCAAAACATTTTCCTTCTGATTGTTTCAGTGTTGATCATGGACTACAAAATTTTAAGGTAAACAGAAGTGAAAATTTGTATGGCAGAATAACCACAGGCTCCCACCACAATGTCCATGTTCCCAGGAAGTTTTCACATTAAATGCAAAACTAACTTAGAGCCAGGCACCAAAGTGAAAACCAAGTTTCCTTGATTTCTTCCCCATCCAAGATCCTCCTTCCTCCCCCATACTTTATGACCCATATTAAAATTATTTTATAAGGGTTCAATACTTCTTTGGACACATATTGAACAGCAGAGGGTTTTATCTTTCCCCAAATTGAAGCTGAGCCTTTTTGCTTTGTATCAGGCCAGAAATCCTTGTGTTTGTTGAGAGGAGCTATTGCAAATTAGCTTGTAGCAGAAGGCATAATGTAAATCAGCATGGAATCAGAACATGTGCCATGAACACCTCTGAAGAGATGAACTATTGAGAACTTGCTTCTTTAATTTCTTCAGGGTTTTTTTTTTGGAAGTTGAGAAAGGCACTATGAATTAGGTGTCCTCTGCTCACAGGACAAAGGACCCCATGAATGATTTCATATATTCTCCTTGCAGTCCTTTGGGATCTGAGAAAAAAAAGAAAACAGTTGGTTTGGTTCCACTTTAATCCTGTAAGCAACACTAAAAGGACCTCCAAGCAGACAAATATTTTCTTGAGAAGCCTATAATGTTTTGAAGAGGAAAAAGTGCTGTCCCTGTCAGTGACTGTGGAGCAAACAGGTCCAGCAGGGACAGAACAGAGGAGGGCAGCAGGGATAAGCAGACTGGAGGGGCTCTGTCAGGAAGAAAGAGGGTTTAATGTGCAGTTCTTGAGCACTGTTTTGTGAAGATTCTATCTTCTAAACCCATCCTCTGGTGAGATTGCAGTACAAGAACAGGACAGTGACCAAAGAACAGACTTCAAAGATGAGATAAATACCCTCCCCTCCTCACCACCAGCAGCACACATCCCTGGAGGCAGCTAAGAGGTCCCATGCTGGCAGCATGTCCACTGCAGAGCTGCTCTGCAAAGCCCTCCTGCCAAGGAGGCCACTCTGCAAGAGTTGTTTTGGCACATGGAGTGCTGTCCCCTCATGTGCATCTGCCTCCAGCTGCAGTCCTGCCCTCATGGAACTTTTACCAGGGGCAGCAGCACAGCTGTGAAGGTGACCACCGGCCCGCAGGAGAGCTCACAAAGGCCAGGAACAGGAGCACCTCCACCTCTCCTCCACCTTTCCTTCCTGCATGGAGCCAATTCTGCTCCCTCAGAAGACACCAGCTGCTCTGAGCACACCACAAACTGCTCAGAACAATTTCTGGGCCCTCTCTGAGTCTCTGGAAAGTACCTGCACCATCACTGGCTGTTTCTGCAAATAGATCTATACCAGGTCATGTGTCTTCCTTTACTTGACTTCAGGTCTTTCTGCAAACACAGAAATTTGGGTTCCCATTCCATAGGTGAAGGCAACTGAAATTTGTCCACTCTGTCATAGCAGGAGTTCAGTTATTCCTCAGCAAAGCATAGAATGAGGAAAGAGAAAAAATGTGCAGTTGCCCAAATGCAAGAATTCTGCAGAGCCTGCACGTGGGATGAGATGCTCCTGTGGGACATGACCCTGTGACAACTTCAGCAAACCTCTGTCACAATGTCACCCAGCTGATACCCAAGTGAGAGCTGATTACTCCAGCACTGATTCACAACCATGAGGGGACACGGCACTCTGCTGCCTGTAGCCAGCACATTTTGTCTGGCTGTGCCCCCTCCCAAGCCAAGGGAGAGATGCCTGCAGTCTCATTAGTGCCTATTGGCAGT
Organism: Machaerirhynchus nigripectus; assembly: GCA_013397975.1. Lineage (NCBI taxonomy): Eukaryota > Metazoa > Chordata > Aves > Passeriformes > Dicruridae > Machaerirhynchus > Machaerirhynchus nigripectus. The sequence goes on along the minus strand of VZRQ01003115.1, from coordinate 691,918 downwards.
GATGAGCACAGGGTACAGTGAGTTTCCACCTCTGTGCTGCACTGCAGCATTAACCTTGGCCAGACTCCTGTCTGGTAATTGCAGTCCGTTCACCAGCCCTGCTTGATACCTGTGGGAACCAGTGAGGGAAGGTGAAGTGACATGCAGTGCTCCTGATGAAAGATCTCTTTGAACCCAGGAGCTCTGGCTGGCTGGAACTAGACCCTGCTCACCAAAATCCATCCAGATGCAGCACCCAATAGATGATGCTTCCATGTCCCATTACACTCCCCTCCTTTCCAACTAATTTCTAATATCCTCTTCAAGTAATTTCTGACAGTTTTCCTCATTCTCTTCTAAAAATAGACTCTGCCTACTTGGCTGGGGGGTTTTACTTGAGTTTTTGGTTTTAGCAACCTCCTCAAAAGTGAGGACCATGTCTGAGAAACCAGGTTTCCAGCACAGGTGCTGCAGAGAGCAGAGGATTTCAGGGTTGTTCCTCTGTTATTAGTGAGAATTGGGAGGCTGGACTGTATCACACTGTGCTGAGAATACAAAGTGAGAAATGAAAGGAGAAAGAGCAGCTTGTGTGAGAGCCCTTTCATTCAGAAGGGAGGAGTGAGCCACAGTGAACACCTTCAACACAGCAACGATGTGAAATCCTGAGGCCACCAATTAGCCTGGGCATGGGGAGAGGGAGGAGCAGGGCAGGCAGTACTACAGTCCAGTGCACCAGCAGGTGCCTTCCCAACAGCCCCCAAAGAGGAGAGCTCCTGGGTAAAACACAGCCTAATGACCATTATTTCCAAGAACACAAGTAACTTATCTGTAAACATCACTCCCCCAACCAGGCATTAGCTGAAAAAAAAGCAGCTTTGGGGAGAGATACTAATTACATAGCTCTCAACAGCTAGACTTTGATCATAATTACAGTGCCTTCTTCATCTTACATTAGTGGCTTTCAGCTGCAGCTAGGTGGGCACTTCTTGGAAGGTGGAAATCCCGCCTGTTTCAGATAATCAGCTCTTTTTATGACTCAGAGCTGACCTGGGTTTTCTGCAGTGCAGGATGAGCTCCCACGGTACCATCCCAGCCAGTAATTCTTGGGGGTCAGTGGCCTGGCACTTCAGTGCAGGTGCTTCTTTCATTACAGCAGCACTTCCCCAGCTCCAGGAGCCAGAGCACAGAGTGTGTGTATTCCCGATTTTGAGTATTTCCCTTTACAAGGGAAGTAGAAGGAGAAAGATTTTGAGGCCTGCTGAAATTTAGCATCTCGTAGCTCGTTCTATTTAAGAAGAACAAAGATGAGCAGACTCAGGATACACCTGTCCAAACAACCCCACTTCAGTCACAAGCTACATTTGCATCCTTCACTTCTGCATAAGGATGTACATCCCCATCAGCACCCAGTGCCCCTCTGCCCCCCTCTCAGCTGGGCTGCAGCTCCAGCACTGCACTCTAGCACACAGCAAGGAGTGAGGTTGTGAAGAAGGAGGCTGCTGCCCTGTGCCCCAGCTGAGTTCTCTATGAGTTTTTGTGATGCTTTGCTTTGATACCCACATTCACGAAGAATTCAGTAGCCTGAATGAGGGATATGGGCTGTTGAGACAGAGGCTGGAGTGGCCTAAACAATCACACATGGCACAGAGTCTGGTCACTCAGCTATTTTTCCTCATCTGTGGCACTGAATTGCTGTGTTGTTTGGATACACCATTTCACAGTGGCCTGTGAAATGACGGGCGTGAAGCATACGAGCATCATAATGGCACAGTAGCTACACAGCAGGGACGAGAAATGTGTTCACCTCTCGACAGAGGAGATGTTCTAGCTGCCTCCCACGTGTCCTGCCTGCTGGACACCCCCAATCTGAAGAGATAAATAGATGGAGCAACAGCAGAGGGTAAATCAAAGCCACAAATCTTAGAGTTAACTGGAATTTATAACTGCTTCCCCCTCCACACTGAACTACAGGGAGAGCTGTGTGACACACATACCCTCCCACCAGTTTAACAGGGTTTAAAACACCTTTCACTATTGGTTTTTTGCCAGCATACCTCAGCTCAACATTATCAGTTTGCCGATTAGATAATTACTAGATGTAATTTTAAGGCTGGAAAGAAGCACACTGGTATTAGCTAAATAAAGTATTTTGACCACATCAAAGCAGAAGTGTTTCAAACTGTGTAAAATAAATGCAATTCTGAAACTACTGAATTTTGTTAAAGCAGTCAGAGAAATGTCACATAACACATCCTGAATATGCAACCAATGCAGCTTGAAGATGAAGACTGTTTATGTCTCAGATACTGAGAAAAGTATTTTTGGGACCAGCTTTGAGCTGATTCTGACCTGTGGCAGAGCACAGTCACTAATAATTGAACAAACGCCACTCTTGGCTCATGTAAACAGACATGCATAACAGCTGGGACATGTTGTTACTCTAAGCTACATCTCAGACAGGTTTTATGACTGAGGGGTGTCACAAATTCTATCTGTCCTGAGGCTTCCCACACTGCAATGGTCACTTAAAAACTCATCATGCTGCTAAGGCATGTGGTGAGGAGCAGCAGTTCTACTGAAAAGCCTGACTTGCTGAATGAGGCAGATCTGAAGGGGTGAAAGGCTTATTTTAAAAGTTCTACCAAATACAGCCAATGGATTCTTTTTCTCTTTAATTCATGCTCCAGTTGAACTTTTGCCTGAGCCACAACACCAATTTTCTGAACCTGTTATTTGACATGAGATGGGATACAAATTGGCAGGAGTTCACAGGCTGGGAAGCTGTCCCAGAGCTCAGGTACACTTCCCAGTGCATCTTCACACTTTGCAATGTCAGGTTTTTTTCCCTTTTTTCCTTTTCCTTCATTTTCCATTTTGGAATTTGCCTGGCTGGAAGCCATGGAAACATTAATCTGCTAAAGACTCCACTGCTGCCAGCCCAAATCCACCTTGCTGGATGGGCACTGTTCTTGCACTGCTCTTCTCCTGGCCACAGGCACATCCCCGCCAGGGTCAGCGGGGCTGGGTGGATTTGCAGGAGATCAGAGCGTGGCTGCATGTGCCTGGCCAGCCCTGGGGCTCGTGCTGTGGAAGGTCTCACTGGGGAATCCAATACCCCCGGCTCCGTTCCATCTTCCTCTGCCCCGGCAGCGCGGCCAAGGACCGTGCGCTATTTCCCAGCCTCTCTCCTTTCCCTCTGCTGGCCCCAGCCGCGGCCCCTCCTCGCTGCCAGGTCTCCACTCTCCTCCCCAGGACCTTCACACAGCAGGGGCACCAGACACCCGGATTAAAGGGGGGATAAAAGCCCCCACAAACGTTGTAACAAATTACAACAGCGGGGGAAAAAAAATCAGAGATCACAAAGCTGCCTGCAATGCCACGGGCTGGGTGATGGTGGCCAAGCCCTTTCTCCAACACCCTTTGGAGGATGCAGAGTTAATAGTTAACTCTTCCAAGGATCAAATGCCTCCCTGAGACCAGCCAGGGCTTTTCAAAACACAGACAGAAACCAGTCTCAAAGGAGCTCAACAAGTGACTGTGCCCAGAGGATTTCACCTCTCCAAACTTTACGACTGGAAAAATACCATCTACATGTCATTTGCATGCTTAAATATAGTATCTTCTATTGGGAGAAACAAACAAACCGACAATGTGATACTGTGACACCTCGTGTGGACATGCTCTTTTATCTGCTGGAAAGTTATAAAACTCGGCGTAACAACAAAGCTAAAATAAGAGTGGTTGTCAGGCTCTGACGCTGGCAGTTAGACAGAAGGAAAAAATATTCCTGGAAAATTGCTCTCTCTTAGAAGGGCAGTTTTTTCCTTCTCTGAATCTTTTAAATTAATTATTTATCCTTTAAATTCCAAAATCTCAGGATTTAATAGTTCAGATCATATTATTCCCAGGAGTTTTTTCACTTAAACAAACAAACAAACACACCACAGAAAGCTAAAGCCATTCCTGTACTACCCAAAGCACAGTGTAACCTTCTGCTCCAAGACACAGGGGAAAGATACTATCAGCTTTCGTGTTATTTATCATATATTTTTTTCCTCTAATGCCAAAGAGGAACAGGGGATATCTTAAACGGATGCCTATAATTAAACAGTAACCTGTTAGAAAGCCAAAAAAAATAATAAGCTCCACTGAGCATGAAGAGAGCGGCACATTTTTTCCGCGTGCAGCCCAGCTGCCACCGGCCGATAGCAGGAAAGTTAACAATTACACAGGAGGCTCCGATCAAACCTGCGATAGCACAGTTACGTCACGCTCAGACTCACCGCTGGATGCAGGGATCAGGGTAGTACGGCAAGGTGGTGAAAGGTGCTGCTTCGAAATTCATTTCCTTCCAGCCCCTCCTTGGGGACAAACTGAAATAAAATAAATAAATAGATATAAAGCCAGCAGGCTAAAAGCAATAAGGTCAAGTGGTACACGAGGTACAACTTTAGAGATTTATTTTACACTTGTGGATGGGTGGGACCTCCCGGGGACTTGGCCAATGAGACTCATCCAGTTACCCGAGCATCACCACCACTCCCTCCTCGCCAGCTGGGCATCTTCTGCACAGATATTTTCCCCTCCTCTCAACATCCTTAATAAACTTTGGTGTACGCTGGCCACACTTGTTGTTGGGAGCTCATCTGGGGCTTCTCTGAACTTCTGATCTCGCCGGTCATTGGTTGCCTTCCCGCCTGACTTCACAGTTTAATTTTGGCAGCTCTTGCAATTTTACAAACTGCTGTGGCTGCTGGTCATCCTCGTCTCCAGATGGCCGGAGTTTCCTCTGCTGGGTGCAGCGCCCGTGCTGAATTTCAGCGTATTTAAAAAGCTTTCCTTGTCAACTCTGGAGTTAGTACCTGCTTATGGTTGCCCGGGGAATTTTTCAGTCTCTCTCACACCACAGTTCAAACAGTCTGTTGTGGTCACAGTTTCAAAAGCTGAATGACAAAATATGGGGAAATTCCTCAATTAAAATTAACTCTGAACTTTTGCTCCTCTGCCTCCCCTTCCTGCCCTCCTCCCTGCAAGAAAACTATCTATTTGTTAATGTTTCCCTTTATAGCTTTTTACCATTTTTTCCAAAACAATTGAGATTATACAGAAATCTTGCATTGTTCTGGTGTTCTGTAAATAACATATACATTTTCCACATTAAAAAACCCCCAATATTTTCAATTACCTTGAAAAGAAAGTAAAAGTAAGAAGATAAAAAATCACATCTTTGTCAGACACTAAAACCTAGAGAAACATGAGTGAAGTCCACCAAAACAAACTACCAACGATGAAAAGCAGATCTGATTTTCCTGAAGGAACGTGAAAGCAAGAAAGGATGGCTTTAATTCTCTCCCTACCACCTCTATTTCTTTTTTTTTTTTTTCCTCTCTTTTGAGTCATACAGAAGATCATTCAGGAAACCAACCTGTTTTGTCCCCCTGTGTTTTTCCCCTCCGTGATTTATCCAAATAGTACAGACTGTAAACCTATCCTGGTTTTGTGGGTTTGGAGAATGAATGAAATATGAATCAGGAGCTAATTTAAAATGGATTCCAGCAGGAAAAAAATAGCACCCACATATCTGTGCATCAGAGGGATTGCATCTTCAAGCAGACCTATAGGTTTGTGTGGACGGGAGTGTGAGGGACTGCCCTATAGCTCACCTATAGTGCATATTTTGTGCTGATGCCAGCACAAATTCCAGCCACCCCTGAGCAAAAGCCAGGAACCCTCCAAGAGGGCAGCAACTGCCTCTTGTTTCTCCCCTCTGTGTTTTCCTTGTAGGAAACATTGGTTCGAAGAATGTCACGTGGAAACATTTTCTTTGCTGCCTGTGCCAGGGTGGCAGGAGAGCTATTTCAGACTTGACATTCTCCACCCACACTCAGCCTGATAGTTCCTAACATCTGTGAATTGTGAATCCTGTGAACTCGGAGGGCTGATCCCCAGCCAAGTCCAAGCAGCTTTCACTAAGTGGCACTCACCAAGGAAGAGAGGCTGGAAGTGAAGGATGTGTTTATTAACTGGAGTTAAGGGCTCCCTACTGCTGGACACTGCTTCCCCTGCCTGGCCCGTGGAAGAACACTAATATCAAACACCTTTCTCTCTTAGGCTGAACCCTGGACTAAACATCAAACCCTGTAGCTTGTGTCAGTGGGGAAGAGGTATGGGAATCTCCAAATCTGCTGGGGAGGAGAGAAGAAGAATCACACCAGGGCTTGCACACACACAAAGCAGCCCAGGGAGAGCTTCAGAGTGGCTACATCCTCTTCTGCTGATGAAAGTGGGGCTGTGGGCAAATACCTCCAGGGAACGGGCAAGGAGGGCCAGACAAATTCATGGTCCACGCTGCCAGCCTGGTTTTGGGTCTGTCTCCAGATGGGAGTTATTCCCTGGTCCCAGTGCACAGGCCCAGATCACACATCCCAAGGGCTTTGTGCAGTAAAACTGACAGCTCCTGACATTGCTGCTGCTGGCCTGGCCCCGGTCTCTGAGGGTGAACGCGGCCTCTGGTTTTACACTGCCTTAGCTCTGCACAGCCTTGGTACCCCAGCCACAGTAAATACAAGTCTGTAACAGCTCAAACCCCCAGTCCTATGATTTCTGTTTGCAATGCTGAACACATCTCGCAGCACCACAATCAAGAAGTGGTAGTCTCCGGCTAGCAATTCACACCAAAAGAAAGAATGACTTCTCCTGAAAAAAAGATTAATTAAAAAAAGCAGCACCACATAGGTCTGATGAGAAATAGTGGCTTGTAGCAGGGCTCTCTTCTCACTCACAAGGCACGGATGAGAGGGGGTTTCTAGCAAGGACATTTCCACAAAAACTTCAAAAGGGGCCACCAGCTGCCCAAGACCTGTACCTACCCTCATGCCTGGGGGCTTGGCAAATGCAAATTGCTCATGGTTTGGTTCGCTTCGGCAGTGCACACAGCACCTGCTGGCTTTTCCCAGAGAACTGGACATTTTCAGCCTCCCACGGAGATCTGGACAGGTTCTGAGGCAGGTCAGAAGGTCTATCTTTTGCTTTTCCCAGCTGAAAACCTTTTTTCACAGCTGGGCTTTTCCCAGAGCCATGGAAACCCACTGGCACTAGTGTACAAAAGCCCCCTGCAAAAGCCAGCAAGTGTCCTGATTTCTCTCCTGCAACTCAAACTCCCTTCCTCCCTCCTGCTCACAGCCAACACTTAGCTGTGGGTTGATCGACCACGAATTTGGGCAGAGATATTCACCAGTGCAGTGAGGTTGCATCCAGCTCCTCTCAGCTGCAAGGCACTTTGCATAGCACAGTCGGCAGTGGAAACACAAGCACAGGGTGTGTGCCTGTGTGAATTGCCAGTGCCCCATGCATAGCTGGGAGGCTCTCAGGGCTCAGAGGTATTTGGCCAAGTTCATTTGCACTGCCTTAAAGGAAACCTACTGGGAGATGGACCTTGAGATATTTAAGAGTTGGGAATTTCAGAGCGGGGACTGAGTGGGTACATGAGGTCTAGTAAACTTCATTTAGGAAGAAATTCTTTATTTAGGGAGAAATTTTTTACTTTAAGAAGAAATTCTTTGCTGTGAGGGTGGTGAGGCAGTAGAACAGGTTGCCCAGAAAAGCTGTGGACAGACCATCCCTGGAAGTGTTCAAAGCCAGGCTGGATGCAGCTATGAGCAACCTGTTCCAGCAGAACAGTGTCCCTGCCCCACAGCAAGGGGCTTGGAACGGGATGATCTTTAAGGTCCCTCCCAACCCAAACCAGCCCGCGATTCTACGATCCTGGGAGCACAGGCAAAGGGGAGCTCCTCGCAGTGGCAGACCTCATGGGGAAAAGGAACGTGCGACATCCTCAGCGCTGGCCGCCCCTCCTTGGAGGTTCCCCGGCTGGCGGTGAGCGTGAGCTGATGGCCGGCCCCAGGCACGTGTCCCGCAGAGCGGGGCGGAAGCCGGGCTGTCAGGGATCTGTCTGGACAGCGGATTTACAGCCGAGCCCGCAGCGCTCGCGGCAGGCCGGCAGCACAGGAGGCATGTGTGTAGGTGGGCAGGAATGCGGTGCTTCGCTCCGCTCCGCCGCTGCTGCTGCTGGTTCCACGTCTGGGAGAGACAAACAGCCAGGAAACAGCTGTGGAATACTCTCCCGTTACCCCTCCGTGCACCCTCTCTCGGCTTGAGCTGTCACCGAAATGACCGGGAGATTATCTTTTAGCAGGGGAACACATTTATATCCCCGGGAGGAGACTGCTGCGGATTTATAATGGTGTCCCCACCGCCACCCAAGGTCGGGGCCGGGATGCCTGTGTGCAGCCCCATCCTGAAAAGGGCACAAGGGAGAGGCAGTTTCCTGACATCTCCGTGCCTCCAGTCCTGCTCTGTGGGTCCGGGGACCTCTGAACCACTTGGAGCTGAAGAAGACAGGAAGATGCCGGCTTTGCTCTGAGCCACCTTTGCAACTGCTGGCTTCAGGATTTGCCTGAAATCACACCCACCCTTTACGCCAGGGGATGAAACGTTTCGTTCACAGCTCGGGGTTTCCAGGGGAGTGGTTGTGGTCGTTTGTTGGTTTGGTTTTTGGTTTTTTTTTAAAGTTAAAATTAATTTCTTTTAAGAGCAAGAAGTCTGTGAGATATTTGGGGAATTTTTGTTAGAAAAAGTTGAAGAGAAGGAAATAATTCCCTCCTACCAGCAATAAAATGTTTTATCCAAGGGAACAGAAACCCACATCAATGTGCCTTTTAAGCACATTTTTCAGTTTTAGTTAAATATTAGTTTAAAGGTTTTAAAGGTTTCAAAGGAATTAAGGTTTTAGGAGTTTTATGAACAGAAGTAGGCAAAGACAACTCTTCAGTAACTCCAGTGAAGGGAAGGAGGAAACAGGAGCATGACCCTCACGGGATTTGGCGGATCTACCCCAATGCTGCGATGGTGGTAAAAGCTTCCTTAAGAATTCAGATTTTGCCTCCAGCCAATCTGTGATCCCACTGCTCCAAAAGTGTCAAATTTCTGTCTTTTGGCTCATAAAAGCCTCCCCTCCCCCCCCCACCCCCCCATATTGAGAGACCAGGAACAAAGAGGAGAGCAAACTTAAAAAATAAATTAATAAATAAAAATACCACAATTCTACACACAATCCTGCCCATTCCCCCCAGCACCTTTTGTCCCTAGTGCCAACACAAAGCAGTAAAGTAGGGCACTCATACCCTAGGCACCCCAAGCTGGCACTGCCCTGCCTGGGGAGCACAGACCTGCTGGTGGGGCCTGAGGGACTGAGCCCAGGCAGCAGCTCCCAACATCTCTGCAGGTCACGCTTAGTCACCAATGGCCAAGTGTGGGCCCAGGACTGATGACCATCCGGTGAGCAAGCAGTCCAGCACAACAGGCACATCTAGAGAGATGACAAAGGTGTCTTAATGTACCACTCCCCATATCCTTCTCCTCCAGCTAAGCCTGAACACCTCAGTGCCAACAACTGTGGACTTTAAAATACACAGCAGCTTTAAGCTGCCATCTGCGAGTAAATACCACACACCTGGAGCTCTGCACAATCCTCATGTTGGCCATCAAGTGTTTAGGCAGAGTCAGGAGGAAACAAAGGACAGGGCACTGTTTCAGCCCTGCTCAATAGGACAATGGGAACTGCTTTCAGAGGTGTCTGGTTGCCTCACCTGTCTCCTCTGTCACATCTACACATCTGTAGTGTCAGAGCATCATCCACTCACAGGAAAGGTCAGGATAGTTTGGTGTTTTCCTTTGCAGGGATAACAGATGTTTTCATGAGGCACGAACCACTTCTTGAGTGTTTGTCCCCAGGATCTTGTCTCAGCAGGAACTCAGATGACAGGGACTGGAAGACTGACTGCCTCACAGGGGAAAAGCTGAAGTCTTCCATGTTCTCATCCCTCACCATCACCTACTTTGCAGTTTCTTCAGGACATGCCTTAGTTCACTGCTTGAGCAACCCTGAAATGGTTAATACTTTCAAGTCACCCGGAACAGCTACAGCAGGAGTTTCTGACTGCCTCCCTTTCTATTTCAATCCCACAGCTTCTAGCAAAGCACTTTTTACTCTTTTCCTGTTCTCCCACATGCTTATGGAGACTTCCAGCTCCCACGGGACACTTAGTGGCATCCTTTGTTTGCTTTAGGCTCTCCCATATTCCAGGTCCCAGGGCAGAGACTGGTTCTAGGAGAAAGCCCAGAGCACCCATCTCAGCAGGTTAATTGAGGTGTGCTCTCCCGCAAGCGCCGGCTCCTTGGGTTTTTGAGCCATCACACCAAGCCAAAAAGCTTGCCTGAGGCCAGCCTCACTTCTAACCCTCACTTCTAATCCATCAGCCTCTTTATCTCACTGACCCCTCCATCAAATCCTCAGAGCTGTAGTTTCCTGTGTCACAGTCTGTTGGTTAAGCCTCAGTACAGCTGTGGATGTCCCATCTCCTGGAGACATTCCCACCACTGAGGGCCACACTGCATCTTTTTTCTCCAAAATTGGGGGCAGCAAGAAGTTTTGACCCTTGTTTTCAAGTAGCTGGAAGGAGATAGCATAGGAGCAGACTTGAAGCTGAAAGTGTGTTTTGGAAGCTGCAGTCTCCATTTCCTCACCTTGAGGAGTCACCAAACAAAACTAACTATAAGGGTAGTAGCATCAGCAAAGAGCAGATATGAGCACTGGAGATGTTTCTTTCCACTGTTACTAAAAAAGAGGGCTCTTCTCTCTATGAAGAGGGAGCAAAAGGAACCAGGTCTGAGAGACTAAATTTGGAATATTGCTCCATTTCCCTTGCCCAGCCTTATGGTTCTTCAGGCACATGTGAAGAAGGTAAAACACAGAGCAGCAACTATAATCATAAATCAGAAACAAGGCCAAAAGGAGGCTCTCTCCCAGCTCTGGCCCCAGGAGAGCCTACCCTGTCCTTGAGAGCTGGCAGGACACTGCACAACTCCCACGGGAAACTCCTGCCACCCTAGGCGGGGAGGGAGGGAATTTCCCTCCCTGACGTCAGTGCAGCTGTGCCACGTCTCCAGACGTTCCTGAGACATAGCGGGGCCACAGCCTGGGCTAAAGTGGGTCTGGAGGCCGGAGCGGCCCAGGACAGGTGGCAGCACCCTGCCATGGGGTCAGGATTGCATATCAAAGGGGTGGCAGGAGCTGTGTAGGTGGAAGGCTTGATCTCCCCATTCAGCTGCCGCACACATGTCTGGCATTCTGGCGAGAACCGTGCCACAAATACACACAGTGTCATCACACCCTGTAGGGTCAAGCCCAGGTTGGGGACAGGAACCTTGGCGACCACATCCCTTGTGGGTGAAGATCTGCCCCAGTCCTGCTGTGCAGTGGGGTGGGTGGCAGAGGAGGGCAGGACCACGAGCTCCCTGCATTTTCCCATCAGTTTTCTAGCACAGGCTCACACTCATCCTCTCACCACAGACCCATCCCAGAGTTTTCTCACGCTCTGCTCGTATCTTCCAGGTGTTCACATCAGAAGCCGCAGAGGCTGGTTCGTGGAATTCCAGGATATCAGCTTCTGAAGTGCTGGTGACAGCCAGCAGCACCAGCCCAGCAGCAAATGAAAGAAGAGGTTTCCTCTATGTCAAACAAAGCAAAAGATTTGCTGAATCAAGTTGTCTGTGTGGAGAGACTGACTCAGAGAGAAAGTTCCTAACAAGGAGAGCATTTACTGTCAGCCTCGATGGAAGACATTCAAATGCAGTAAACTGAGTTTATTGCTGCATCATTCATCTTTCACAGCCTCTAACTCTTCCTTGTGAGTCAGAGCTGAACTGTAGCAATGTCATGTTGCTGCTATCAACCCTGCTGCTCCTGCACTTTCCCATCTCCTGCATGCTCTGCAAAAGTAGAAACCCGTCTGGCCTTTTGGTAGCTCCAGAAAATAAATCCTCAATGCAAAAGCATTGGTCTCAAAAGAATTTCTCATTTCCAAACAGGATACAACAAAAACTCACTGCTTGGCTGGCAGAGCTCTAGTTCCCAGCATTAAGGCTATGTCTCTCCTGCAATCCAAGGTGCAAGCACAGCTCCTGCAGGCATACCTGAACTAATGGGATTAAAGCCAGTTCAAGAACAGTAGCAATTAAAACAAAAATCCCTAAAGCATTAACCACTAGCAATGGAAGCCCTGGCTGCAAACCTGCACATCCTCTGCTAAAGCCTGCGCTTCCACACCTCCCCAGCCAGCAGTACCCAGCTCACCATTAAGGTGGGTGTGTTCACACAGGTAGTAATTTCCCTCCGGTCTGTGCTGGAGATAGAGCCCAAAAATGCCTGCATTTAGGGGCACAGATCCTTTTCCAGGCATACAGTTTGAAAAACACTAGGGATGGGACATGCTTAACTCTGCTAGTTGGTCCATCCTCCTCAGGATGGAGCACAAAATCCACTTAATCAGTGACAGTACAGTACATGGGTATGAAATAAGAGTTTGGTGTCACTGAAGTTAATCAAACCTTCTTTGAGAAAAGCTGAAGAGCCAGTGTTTCATGTCTTTGTGGAGAAGATAACAACTAAAAGAGTCTCTTGCATTACCCCCATCCTTGTGCTTTGATGTTAATAACCATACATGCATCCCTGAAAAAAAAAACAAAGCCTCACATGTGATATGATCAAATCCTTGCACCTCACTTTTTCCAAAGTGAAACAATTTCTGCTGTGACTCAGCCTAAGCACGTCATACACTGCACCCTTGAAGAAGGCAAAAAGATAACTCCCTGTCCCAAACTCCCAACTCAGCCTTCAGCTTTTCAAACCAGGGTAATTTTCCCACGGCCACGGGATGGCAGAAGCCAGTATTGCTCATCCTTAGGAAGTGAAGCTGCCAGAAGTGACACCACCGGCTAACACAGCTAAAAGAAGAGGCACAAAAAACACATTTGTGTTACAAATGCAGGTGATCCTACATTTTTAGAAGCCCATTCCCTCCTTCTGAGGGGATCAAACCACCCCCAGGCAGCAACACAGCGGGCAGACTGAGAACCAGTAGTGGATTTTCAGCAATAAGCTGCTTAAAAACCTCAGCAACGCTGCCTGTTCTGAGGCAGCGCCGTGCAGGAAAGTGAGTTATTGCGAGTGCGCGTAACAGTGCCATCTGGTGATCCCTGCCCTCTGGTGATCCCTGCCACCAGGGATCCCTGCCCTCTGGTGATCCCTGCCATCTGGTGATCCCTGCCACCAGGGATCCCTGCCCTCTGGTGATCCCTGCCACCGGGGATCCCTGCCATCTGGTGATCCCTGCCACCGGGGATCCCTGCCCTCTGGTGATCCCTGCCATCTGGTGATCCCTGCCCTCTGGTGATCCCTGCCACAGGGATCCCTGCCCTCTGGTGATCCCTGCTCTCTGGCGATCCCTGCCATCTGGTGATCCCTGCCATGGCTTTATTGGCAGCTTGGCAGTGGCAGCAGCCACCCAAAACTCCTGGTACCAATGGTGCTGGCTCCGAGGTGCTCCCTTTACTGCCAAGTTTCACTGCTGTTGTCAGGTCAGAAACACTCAATTTCAGAGCAGGGATAAGGGTGAAGGAGGGTGCTTTTTGTTCTCCCTGCGTATAAGCTTTCCTGAAAAGTCCTGCAGGCATGAGTTTTAGCAAAACTGAGCTAGGTCCCTCTATTCCCCATCTCTGCCATCCATCAAAAGGCTGAGTGAGCCAAATCCTGCCCTTTGTGGTGGCCACTAACTTTCCATACCTTTTTCCAGGGGGCTGTTCCAGATTCACTTAGAGACCATGGTCTGTGTGGGTGTGAAAGCAGCGGTCAGCTCTGTCTTGCAGGAGTGCACTAGCCCTGAAGAGCAAGGGTATTTTAGCCCCTAGGTCCACATTTGAGACAAGTGTGGAGATGGGAAATATTCCTGCTTTTTTTTGTTGGTGGTTTTGTTTGGTTTTTTCCCCAAGTCACCCTTCTTAAGGGTAGGGCTCCAAAGCATGGCACAAGTTGCTCAAACAGCATCAGTTCAGAAACCTTAACACCATCTGCCTCCTGCTCAAGGATTCCCAGCATTAACTGCACTAAACATAGCATATTTTGCAACTCGTGTGGAGCCCACAGAGGATACACACACCTCCTGCACCAAAATCCTCTGCAGCTTAAGACAGCACTAAGGGACAACCAAAATGCAAGGGATGCTGATTGGCCACTGAGCACTTACGGGCTGTCTGCATGCCTATAATCCACAATAAATATCAAGTAACTGGCATTCCCTGTTCCCTTCATGCTCACTACGAAAGAGATGCTACCCAAGTCCTCCGGGGACAGGTCCTGAAAGAGCAGTGGCCACTCAAGGCTGATGACAGCTTTGAGAAAAACCTGTCACTTAACACAGCTCTTTCCAGCCTGCTGCAGAGGGAGGAGGGGACACCTGTAAAACCTCTCAGGCAGCTGTAGCCCCAGCAAGTGCATCATCAGTGTAGTAACAGACGTCCCAGTATCCCAACCAGATACAGGTGAACCTTTCCACTAAGCTGTCTCAGAAGATGAGGAAGGGGAATGCTCATAAGAACTTTTCCTCTGATGTTTTCTCAGTCTCCAGGGATGGTCCAGAACTGTTCATGTTCTCTTTCTGGGAGAGCTGGCTTCACATACCTCTGGTGGGATGTACTATAGACCCCCCTCTGCTCTAATAAAAATAGGGTGGAAAAAACAACCCCACACATAAAAACCATCTCCAGAGTCTGAAAAGCTCACAGTAACACCACTCCGTGTTTCTTCGCCTGATGCTGACTCCTGCCTCTCAGGAAACGAGAAGCTTATTCAATTGCTTCCAGTTCTCATGTCATATGGTCTCTACTTGAAAGTGGTGTCAAATGTGATTTAAATGATATTTCTGAAAGCTTCTTTTAAAACATATTTATAAATAAAGTATGTTCCTGTCTAACAGCACCTAATTAATGCCTCTTTCCAAATACCTTAACCTGAAGCATTGGCAATCAATTACTAGGCAGACAGGTTTTCAGAAATTCTCTTCTAAAATGGATTGCAACATACAGAGTCTGTGTTGTTAAAACAATTCACATGCCTTTTTCACACATGATTTCAAGTTACTGAGGTAGGCAAGACCACACAATATAACTTAATACATAGCAATCAAAAATTTCCACACCATCCTTTAATACAGAGCCATGTCCCTATGTAATAAGTGATGCAACAGCTCTTCCCCGAAGTCCCAATTCGTACTATTGAAGCTTAAGCCCAGCAAAGAAAGAATTAAAATTCTTTGGTTGCTACTGAATCACCGGCTGCATTGGGTTATTTTCCTGTGCATTAGACTTTAATTATAACTAAGATTTAGCCATCTGTTCTACTCCCTAATTACAGATGCAACAAATATTTCACAATTCCAGCCGTTAAAGAGATCTAAGAAAGCTCCATCTGTGGTGTGCAAGGCTGTCTTCACTGGGGCCCTTTGCACTCCTTTTTAAAGCACTGAGGAAGAGGAAAGGATGCTCTGCACACAGAGCAGATCCTGTTATTAATTTCAGGAGGCCTTCTCTGTGTCAGCTTTCAGATCTCCTGGAGGGACTGTGAACTTCCCTGTGCCAGGGCACAGAGGGCCACAGCAGTGCTGCCTGCTGGTGGCCTCTAACCCAGATGTTCCTGTCCCACAGGTACTCGTGAGAAGGATGAGCAATTCAGAACACCTGATGCCATCAGCAGTTACAGCATTGGGAAAGGACTCTGGCAGATAAATTCTGGGCTTTTTTGGTGTGGATGCTAAAGGTGCTTCAACCTCAGTTGCCCACCTGGTTTCTCTTGCTGTGGTTGTTATCACACCACACACGACCTACTAGGATAAGTCCCTGTGAGTGTTTCAGCTTTATTGCTTCATGGGCCAGTTTCTCACTCACATGAAGAAAGGTGGGACTTTAGACATCATAGTGTGGTCAGCAGCATCTGAAGGCAAAGCCCCCACTGTGTTCCATGCCTGCTGCAACAATAATTATCTCAACAGAGAAGAGGGTTGGATGAAGGTGTGATAGTGCCCCAACCATCCACAGCAGCACCTCTGGCTTTGCTGGGAGCATTGTTACCAACTCTCCCCACACAGCTGGGGCTGGCTGTCCCTGCCCATAGGCTGTTGGATAGCCCAGGTGGAGAAACTTGCTGCAGACTCTGGGGCCTCTCAGTCACCTTCCCAACAGCTCTGCTCACTGTCACGAGACACAGCTGCAGTTGCCTGAGCTGCCACCACCACACTCCCCTGTCCTCAACCCTGCCCTGTCCGGAGCCTCCAGCGCACTCATAGCTGTAGGGTTGTGCTGGTGCCTCCACCAACCACCTGGACAACTGCCCAGTGTTTTGTAATTGCACACGCCGCCACTGACCTCAGCAATCCCTTCACCAGTCATAGTCAGATGCCTGGTGAGCTCCAGAGCTGTTATTCATCACAAAAAGATCTGGTTTCACAGCAGCTGCCTGCGCCTGCGTCCATGCCCAGTTGTGGAGAGGAGGGCATGTCCTCTCCAGGTACATGCCATGGGCTACTTTTTGTTTGTGTGCATGTCTGGGGAAAGCACAGGCAAAGGGGATAGGAGAAGAAAATATTAAATTCACAGAGCTGAAATGTGAATGTTTATATTTGTTAGTATACCAGAAAAAATAAGAGCTTTTTAGACAAAAGAGAAAGTTAAGAAAGGGTGGAGTAACCCAGAAGCACATACAGTTTCCATGGTGGGATTTCACGTAGTTATATTTAAATTATCTCATCTCCTACATCCACAGTAAGCTTTCAAATGATATCCAGTGGTTTCTCACCACAATCATATGTAAGACCCTCTTTACATTTCTTTATACATTAGGTATACGCCCAGACTTTCACTCTGAATGTAATGTTAAAATGAATTTTTAAAAAGTAATCAACCAACACTCTTCTGCTGTGCTTTGACAAGGACCCAAAACCACCACGTTTCTTGTGGTTTTCTTCTAAAATCATTATGACAGGGCAGAGTGGAATCACGAGGCAGGTTTGCTGAGTGGTTTGGTTCTGAGAATATAATAGAGTCCAGAGTCAAAGTATTTATCTCTGGCATCAGGGCAAGGGATCACAGTGTTTCTGTGGGTATTCATAACCGTGTGCTTGCATGTCCTAGCCTTTGGGTGATTATATATCACACAAGGTGATAACATGCACACTGAGAATAACCCTGCAGGAGACACCATGCATGAAAAGAAGCCACTCTCCATGATGATTTCCTTGAAGTTGGTCCCAGAGCCAGAAAATCCTGCTCTGTCATTCTAGTTCAACTTCAGGCCATAAGGAAAGCAACAGCAGAATAGTATCAGTTGCCTCAGCCTCAAGGAAGAAGCAGAACAAAGTCTAGCATTCTCCAAAGACCTCCTAAAGCTTTCCAGAGCCGTATGTGGAGTTATGCCCTCAAGCAAAGCAGTTTTATTTATCTCTGCAAAGGTCCTGAAAACTGGTGTCTTCCCTGTCTGCCACAGAGGCCTGTTTGGTTTGGACTTTGATGCTGCATTCAGGAATCATTTGAGAAGTGACCAGAGCCAAGGGCATCCCATGGATGAGAGTGCAACATGAGGTCCAAAACCTAAATATAAGCAGCAGATGCTTAAATGGCCTAAAAACAATATAAACAGGACACGTGGATCCAGGTCTGGGCTGAAACTGTCCTTATTCAAGTCACAAAAGAATTCTCACTGACTTAAGCAAGGTTTTTGCCACTGGGATATTGTTTTCAGTTTAATTAACAGGCTCCAGCTGTATCTTTCCCTTTTTGGTATTTTCCCACTTTTCATGCCCTGGGGAGCACTCAGCAAGCAAGCAGCCTGGGGAACAGGTATGCAGAAATCACTCTTAGCACAGGAGTCAGAACTGTGAGCAGCTTTCCCTGTGCTTAGGCTGACACAGACACTGTGAGCAAATGCCTGTGAGGAAGCCAGATTAGGGGATCTGCTTAAGGAGATTAAATAATTCACGGTGGCATTTTTCAAGAACTAAGTTAAAAGAGAAACAATCCCTTCATTTGGATGATCCCCCCTTACATAAAAGGATAAAAACCTGTTTACTCGTCTTCCCACACACAATCACCTTTATTCAGTATGATTTCTGTTCCTGATCTTCCTTTTTGCACCCCTCTGCCAGCCAGTTCTGTACTGTAAGCCCTGAGAAAGGAGGAAAGCAGCACAGTGAAAGACTGCAGCCCAAAAAGGAGCTGTGTGCTTTGAGTCAGATGTCTGTTCTTACTCACAAGATATAGCACAAATTCTGAATCAAACCCCAGGATTTTCCCCACCCACCACCCTGTATTCACTGAACATCCCAAGCAATAAATTAAACATGTCGCTTTGGGTCGACAAAAGTCAAACTTTTCTGGGTCGAAAGTTCTGGGTCGAAAGTTATGGTCCCTGCATAGCAGGGACAGCTGCACTGCACTGAGGATACACTCACAATGTAGAATTATATTGATTTTGGCTGATCTCAACACTGATGACCTCAAGATGTGTGATGCCAGATGAAGATTAATGGTGAGGAATCTGGATGGATCAACTTCTAGATTCTGTAGACAAATTTGCCATGTCTGTGGGATGTGTGTGTTGAGTTGTCCTGCTGCTCTCTGAGCAGACCCATGGTGAGCTCAGCCCTGACCAGGTAAGATTCAGCTCAGGACCCAAAGCTGTGCAGTTTTTTGAGTCTGGCTGAGACCCCAGACCAACATACCCAGCACCAACATAGCCACAGCTCCGTCCAGTGCTGGCTTTTGTCCAGGCGGGACGGGGGCTCACATCTGTCTGCAAACACTGCATTGCCATCCTCTACCCAGCCAGCTCTGATCCTGCAGGGCTCTGTGCTCAGAGTGTGCCTCATGATGCACTCCCCATCATCTCAGGTCAGACCAGCCGTAAGCTGTAGGAGAAACTCCTGCATTTCACAATGGTCAAGAACTGTGCAAGCCAGGCTGGGGAAAACACTCAGCAGATTCAGGCTGTCCTTAGGTGATGCAGCTGACCAAAAGCAAGTTATTTGCAGGTGACTGGACAGTAGTAAACAAGTCATCCTGCCTGCAGCAGCAGAAAGCATCACAAATATGCAAGTTACAGTAACTTTCCAGAAAAGGAGAGGGAGGAATAGGTGGAGACCTGCTCAGAGGTGATTAAGTGGATAGAGTCATATGCCCTAACCGCAGTGCACCTGCTCTCAGGCTCTCCTTCTCCAGCCCTCGGCGGCACCCTCACCTCGCCTTCCCACACTGCCACATCAATGCAGGCCCAGTGCACCTCTCCGTGCCCCAGGCAGCTCAGGAATTCCCAGCAGTGCAGGAACAGGAGCAGGGAGAGGGGCAGAGCTGGCATAGGGAGATGGAAAGGGTAAGAGAAAGGGCAAAGAGCCCTGTGGTCACTGACTGTTTGCCTCATGGAAAGGATCAAAGGAACAGCAGCCCCTTTCTGGAAACGTCCCCTGCCCAGCAAGAGCCATATGGGCCAAGGTTCCCTGCAGCAGGCACACAGCTGGTGTGGCCACAAGCATGGCTTTCTTGGGCTCCAGTCTCAATGAAATGGAGAGCAGACCTTGCCAGGACTGCCTTGCCATTTTGGCAGCCAGATAACACAGGCGACTGCCTGTGGTTACAGAGTGCCCTAGAGGCAAGAGCACCAGATGCCTCTTGTGGGGAATTTCTGAAGAAAATCCAAGAGGTTTGGACCATCTGAAAGTGTAGAAACAGTTTCATAAGAGTAGGAAAAAATTAATGACTCTGTCAGGGAATAGGAGAGCAGCCCTTAAGCAATGAAAGATAAGAAAGCATGATTATAGCAGACTGCATTCAGCACAGACAGACCCCAGCAGAGAGGATAGGCTGCAGTCCCAAAGTCAAGGCTGTAGGGATTCTCTGAAGCTGTGTTTCAGCACAGGTCTCCTCCAAAGCTGAATATGTAGCTGTAGAAACTGGAGTTGGCAGAAATGGATCAACAGTGCATTCCCTGTTTGTGCTACAGGTCCCAAATATGTGCCAGTCTGGAACAGCCCTCTGGGAAAAGTTTTGCTATGATCCTGGAAAGACACTGGAACATGAGAACGGATCTTCAAAGATATGGATGGGAGGAAAAAACAAGAAATCCATCTAGGGAGGCAGCAGGGTGTTATCCTGACAGGGACACGCTCTCATTGCCCTAGCTTCTATCGACTGTCAGTATCAGCTATTCCTTTTCTTTCCAATAAGGTTGGGTCACCAAGAAGTCACAATTTTAATTTTTCTGGATTAATGGGCCAAGCTGGGGTTGGAAGTTTAAGTACATACACTATGTCAATGGCTTGAACTGATCATACAGCCATGAACTTGTACCAAGCACAGCCTTCAAAGACAGATTTTGCAACAGAGAGCACATGCACATGGGTGAAAAGTCTTGTGAATGTCACCAGGTTTCCTTGCAGACCCACAGAGATGCACACCCCAGGCATAGATGATGTACATAAATGTGCAGTGAGGTAGAAAAGAAAGCACACAAAACAGGGCAAGGATGGTCCTCAGAAAAATCAAAGTTGTTCTCATCTATGTGCTAACTCAGCTGCCAGCAACCATGAAGCTCTGTCTTGAGCATCACAAACGAAAAAGATTCATCAAGCACATCCTAAGAAACGCTGGGCTCAAACACCAAGTTTGCTTTCTAATGGAAATGACCTGCTAGATATTGAACATTGTGGGTTATTTGCTGGTGCCAATGGGGAACGAGTCACACAGGACTACTTCATAAACATCAGAACTCAAAATATTAATTCTTGGCTTGCAAATGGATGTCACTTCAATTAATGAGATGCTGCCTTGTGTTTGCAAACATCAGAGCCCCTGAGGCTTTTATGGGTGTAAGGATCAAAAAAGCCAAGCTGTTCTGATCCAGTGCAGTGGTACACACAGGGCCACTACAAATGAACAAAAAAGGACAAAAAAATCTCCTTCTCTCAGAACCAGGCAGCTAAATATTGTGGTGTGACCATGCTACTCTGGTAGAACGAGGTGAGGATAAACCACATGAAAGACAACTTGTCCACACTGGAAAGCCAGCTGGAGCTGGCGTTGTGAAATGCTGTCACCTGCCACTCTGCAGTGGATCCCAGCTGGCCACTGTGTTCCTGAGCAAAAGTAGCTTTAGCTCTGGGCAGTTCAAAGACAACTCGTCATCCTGGGCAGCTTCTCTTCTGCTCTGTACCCATAACCCATGACTTGGACAAAGTCTGCCATTCTAAAGCAAGATAATTATGCCCAACATCATTAGCAACAAAACAATTAATTCCTAGTTCCAAAGTGCTTATACAAAGAAGATGAAGATAAGAGAGAGAAGAAACCCTTTGCAAATTCAGCAGAGCATTGACTGTCTGCATATGCCTCACTTAATTACCTATTCAAAAGGAACAAAGCATCTTTCATACTGTGACTCCAAAAATTAATTAGTCTCAGATCCCATTAAATAAAGATCCAGTTCAACTCTAATTAAATTAGGCTGCCTTTGACAATCAGCTGCAGTCTAGCTATTGAAGGTAGCAAGCTACTTTTCCTTGCATCTCTCCCAGGTGTCAGCAGGGACAGGGATGCTGGCAGCATCCTGCAGCCCCGGCCCTGCCACCAAGCAGGGAGCATGACCAGGATGTCCACAGGCCTTGGGAGTATCCAGCACACAGGAAACCTCTTGGACTTCATGTCTTCTGTTTCAAGAACCAATGCCTCGGGGAGAACCAACTTCTCTGCAGCCAGACAACACATACTCAGCTTTCTATTTCAGCATGTTCTGCTTTTTGTCACTGCTGTGTTCAGCCCCAGATGTTCCACATAGCCCTGCAAACTCTCTCTGACTGCTGGAGGAGATTTAGCCTGGCTCAGCATTTGTTCTCTTCAGGATTTCCCAAGGACAAACACAAGGCAAAGACTTGTGCCCTGGGCTTCAGCTAGAGGATGAAGGACAAGGAGGAGATACAGCTTTTTCAAAGAAAGAAGAGGGGGGCTGAAGTTTATTATATCACCCTATCACCACTGATGCTGACACAGAAAATCTGCCCTGAAACCCAGCTTTCAATGCAGGCTTCCTTCTGCACCACTCAAGGATGGTGGGATCTCAACCACAGCAAAATCTTTCTTGCTGAGCTGCAGCCTTGCAAATCTCATTATCCTGCAGCTGAAACAGGACAATTCACCTCCCACATTTACTGCTCTTCTCTCAGACCCTGAGGAGAAGCTTAAGGGAGAGGGACCAGGCCCACCCTTGTGTTAAGGGGGTGGGTTGCAGCACACCAGACTCACCAGGTCCCTACCTGCAGCACTTCATCATTCTTTAATGATTTCCAGCTTTGGGAGACCCCAAGTCAGAGATGTTAACATCACATTTAGTAACCCAGTCATATATCTTTCATTAGTTACCTAATTTTAAACTGGAAGGACCTTTTTTTACTCACAGCTTCCTCTGTGAGTAAGTTACACCATGTAATGGCTCAGTGTGATGGGAGCAACTCTGATCAGAGGAAAGAAATGCCCAACTATGAGTTGCAGGCACTCTCCTTTGGGTTTTTCTGCACTTCACAGCCATCCATCTACTTCTATGCTCCAGCTCCTGAGAATAACTGAGCAGGAAGCATCTGGATAACCTTCTCCATGTCACTCACTATTTAGTTGACTCCTCTTCCCCTTTCCCTCATTTTTTTGAGGCTGGAATTATCACCTCCTTAGCTGTCTCTTTTATGGAAACTGCTTCTCTTCTTTACTTATCAATTGGTTCTTTTGAATCTTGACTAAATTACCAGAAACCTGAATGTTTCCCAAAAAATCACTGGGAAATATAATGAGCAGAGAACTCAGGGTAACTGCCACACCAAAATAGCTTTTACACTCCTGTAACATTTTACATCTCCCAAGAGCAGGAAAATTTATAACGGCAAGGAGATTATAACTGTGAATAGATCAACAGTGACAAACCACAGATAAGCACTTCTGAGAATTTGCATAATAATCTGTGTGTCATTGAGCTGTCAATAAAACCTGACCGAATAGTAACCTTGTAAAATGAAGTCCAACTCTTCAGCAAATAACTACATTAACTTCCTCAGTCAGCATCACTATCCACTTCAACCTGAAATAGCACCTCTGCAAAAGACCACATGCAGATCCCCTTGTATCACTCCAAGGTGGCTATTAGGTGCCAACCACTGTCCTTACTCATTTAGTAAGTGCCTGCTCCAGCAGAAAGGCAAATGGACCTGCTGATTCCCCTTCTCATTTCCCAGGCAAGTATTGCAGCTCCTAACCCCACCAAACATCCATGCTCAGATCTGTGGAAACTTGTAGTGTTCCAACAAGTTCAAGTTACCCTGAACTCCCTGCAATCCGAGAGCTCCCAAAGTGCCCCCACATTAAGGAGATTACACAAAAATGTGAAATGCTCAAGTCATTTGAAATTGCCATGTGATCAGCACAGAGTAAAGGGACATTACTGGACTGCTTTGGATGGTTCTGTAAAGCCTCATAGCTTGGGATTCAAGCAGCACTAGGAGATGCACACACATCCCTTAAGAGGTAGCAGGCAGAGATGGAAAGGGGCAAAGAATAGCTGTAGTGGGGCCTTGGCTCAGATAAGTGTGTGCCAACCTCATCCAGATGCTGCAGCTCTTCTTACCTGGTAAGACCTTCTAGGAATCAGTGAATGAAACCCATTCTGTGTAGGAGAGATATGTGGTGGTGCTGGGGAACGGGGTGGGAAATGTAAGCCACTAGAGAGAGACAGACCTGCAGGAACTGAGCCATTTTCTCAAGCATAAGTAAAAAGAAGTATGTGTTCACATTTGCATCCCTACAGCACACCTGCAGAAACCCCCAGAGAACAGTTAAGAAGCCTTTCTTCAGGGTCTGGTGCACTGTGACACTGTGACAATGTCTGAATGCTTTGTTCCCATTTCTCCTTACAAAGATTTCAGTGGAAGGTGGTACTGTCTTTGCAAGAAAGCTTTTAAGAAGATCATAATAACATGCTTATCCTCCCTCTGCCTTTACAACTTACCTGCCAGTTTCCTTTTGGAACTGGTGAGTTCCCACTGCTGCTGACAGATGCTCAGGAAAATTATCAATTCTCACAAATCTTATGCTGCCTGGTGATCAGGTAGGTAGAAAACACAAGTGTCCTTTGTTCTTTAAAGGGAAGCATGCAAGAAGTAGTTCAGCCTTCATCAGATTTAAATTAATCTTAATGAGAACATCTATAAAACTAGGATGTAGGAGGAGTAGCCATGGGGGAAGCTATTTTATTAAACAGCAGAGGATCCCCTTGTCCATCAGGGGATCTCTCTGCTGTGCATATATAATACTCATTATTACATTGCAGTCCCAGTGTAATGAAGTAGGGGAAAGAAAGTTCTGGGGAAAAAAAAAACCAAACAAAGCCAAACAAACCCAACAAACCAGCCCTTAATTATCCAGCAGACAAAGCCCTAGGAAATCTGACTTCATTGTCTGCCCATCACAGAACCCACTTCTCCGTTGTTAAAATTGAAAAATGTCATGGTCAGTCTCAGCATGGAAGGAAGAGAGCCTGGAAAAGCACTCGTTTTACAAGCTTTGCTTTCCCACTGGCGTGAGAGGGAACTGGTGGTGGTTTTGCTGCAGAAGGAAGCAGCTCTGGGCTCGTGTCCCAGAGCCCGTGCTGCAGGGACAGAGCTGGCCCGGGGATGCACAAAGCAGATGTGCAGATGCAAGGAAAGCCCTGCAAAACACAAGTGACACAAGGTGAGTTTTGTGATTGCAGCTCTGATTGCAAACACTTGTGCATCACTGCAGTGAAACTACCTACCTGAGCTGGGCTTTGGGAGGGACACACGTGGCAATTGGAGCTAAACATTGCGCTGTGCTCCAGGGAATGGCCACAAAGATGTATCCCTGGACCTCAGGGACACTCACCCTGTCACTGAAAAAAGCCATCAGTGGGCGTAGGATTAGTTGCTTTGGAGATGTAAATTTGGACAAGCTCGAGAATGGGTGTGTTATTTTGGATGCCAAGTACCTTTTTAAGTTAGTATCGTTTTTAGTGTTGCATTAAGGGAAGAGGAAGCAGGGGAAGGGGAAAACCAAGTTCCCTGGCTGGAGCAGAAATAGAGCTTCTCAAGCTGAAAAATGACAGAATGTGCAAGCAGATCCCAAATTCAGAGCAGGCTGGGGGGAGCACTGCTCCACACTGAATGCTCCTATTTGAGTGGGGTGGGAGATGCACAGTGTATTTCTGTCTTGGACCATGAGTGAAAGACCATGTTGCCAAGTAAACCAGCAGACGGCAGAAGCCTTTTTCCCTAAGAGCAGCTCTTGGATTCAAAGCCTTTTCAAAGCCAGTGAAAGAGGTACCAAGAGCTCAAATTTACACAGCGATGACAAGCTGCAAGAGAAGGATTCCACTTCTTACAGTGTACATATTAGAATTTCAAGGGCTTTTGACTTTGTCTAATCAAAACCCATTTTTGCTACAACACTCAAAGAGTTTGAATGATATCAAGATAATTCCCTTGCCAAATTTTCTCTGAGTAAACTATTTCTCCTCACGTGCCAAGCTGAATAAAAAGAAAGAGCAACAAGTTTTAACATTTTTCTCTGCTATTAGTCAGAGAGGAGAATTAAACCATTGAGCCTTGAGTTTCCA
>VZRQ01003115.1:588565-666327 GCA_013397975.1 Machaerirhynchus nigripectus | reverse complement strand
ACAAAAACCAAAAAAAAAACCCCTCTAATGAAACAGAAAAAATGCATAGCACATTTTACCAAGATTCCTGGAAAAGGAATGGGGATAGAAAAGCTAAGACAACTCAAGCCAAATCAGGGTCTTCTCATCTCCCACAGTAAGTTCTGTCTCCACGACTGAGGTGTGGACTTTGCAGAGGTTCAGTCTGAGCTGCAGACTCCACAGAGTTCCCACAAAGTAGAAACCAAAGCAAGAATCTCTCATGCTGCTTGTGCACATTTCTGCAAGGCTGCAAGGCAGTGCCTCACCCAGTTCTTAATAGGAAGCTTCCCATTAACAATAAGAGATGGATGACGAATGAATGCTTACATACTCTCCAAACCCATTCACTTCTAATTGTTTTATGATATAATCCATGCTAGTCACACAAGTTTTTCAGGGAACTTTTGTTCTGTATGTTCAAAGTGCACCGGAATGGTTCTGTGGCACATCTTGCCCCAGCACTGCACTGCAGGCTGCACAAAATTATTTGCAGGAGGATGCTCTGGCTGGCTGTTGCAAACAGCCTACACATGCTCTGGAAAAATCAAACCCGGGTCTGCATCCCATAGCCACCCTTTTCACATAGCTTGTGTCAAGTACTGATAGAAAGGGGAGGGGGGAAGTAATCAGCCTTCTGCTTGGGAGGGATGAATGCTAAATCACATCTGATACGCTGAGAACAGCCCCCAAGAGCAACCCTACACTGAGGAGCTTGTAGGAATTTCCCACTGACCACCTGCTCTTGAAACTGTAGGGGGAAATCCCACATGCTCTGGGATGAAGGGAGTTCAGTTAAAAACAGCCCTTAACAATTACAGCTGCAGGTTATTTTAAATTGAATTCAGATGATGAATGTGAAATAGATGATTTCAAGTGAGATAAGTGGGGAAATACTTGATCTTGTCAAGAAGGTAAGGAGCAAACAGTTTTCCCAACCAGCCTACATAGGAACTTTTTAATCACTGAAAGAGAAATAATGTATCCAAACTATCGAGATTTATTTTAATCCAAATAAGGCATTTGATTTAAAGTGGCTCAAAATCCAACTCTATTGGATTATTTTGAAACTGCAGCTGAGCCTGTAAATTGAAGGTCTTCGGTGCTCAAAATAGCCACAGGGTGAGTCACCAGGAGGTGCAGGTTTGTGTCTCTGCACAGACCCAGAGGGCCTTGAGAAGCTTCTCTGTTGAGGGACTGACCACAGAGTGGGCGCACAGCTCTTCCTGTCACATCAACACCATGGCTGGGACAGTCGTGGAGAAAGGAGAGGGGTGATGTTCTCACACTCACTGCACTGCAGTTCAGAGCTCGCTACAGACTCCTCACACAACCTCAGATGCGCTGATGAAATTTTCTGGGCAATAGTTCCCATATTCCCTTTCTCCCACTCTTTGTCTTGTCCATCTATGTGATAAGTCCTTTTGCATGTAAAAGGTGCTGCGAAACAGCAAAACAGCCAGAATTTGTGGCAATGAACAAATACTTGTAACTAAACTGTGGCTTTGTTCCTGCAGAGCTGCCAGCTGCTTTTCATGTGTCACTGTGCATTCGGGTGGGTAATCGGATGCTGAAATTAAAGCTGTGCAGGCAAAATGGATGTCCCTCAGCATTGACAGAAAATAAGAAGAGATTTGATAATTTTGGGGTATTTTCCATAGAAGCTGACAAAAACATTGATCAAAACTAGGGACACCATTTGCCAGACTGAATAGTAACAGAGCAATGTGGACATGTGCCCAAATGGCCAAGATGGACATCTCCCACCACCGCCACCACATCTTTTACTTAGATTTTGAGCTCATTTTCCCCGTGCACATGGCAGAGCTGTACAAAAAGACAAAGAAGTCTTTTCTAGGCTATTGTTACATGAAAATACTCCAGTGGAACTTGATCAACACTAATTTCTAATATAATGAAAAGAGCTCACACACAGCTCCTCCCTTTCCCTCAACTAGAGACCTTTGCAGGACACTACTTCCATTAGAAACAGTTAACTGTAAGTGCTTGTGTGCAAAAGAAAGGGATGAGCAGAGCTGGGGAAAAAAATCCCCATGCCTAAAAGCATACACACTGTTTCACAAGATAATTGCAGAACAAATAGAAAGCAGAGCCAGATAAACACAGCCAGCCTGTGCCACGTTCTCATGGCCATCTCAAAAGCATTTTAGCACAAAGAGAAATGGAACAGGAGATTTCTACAGAGATATTTTCTGGTATCTCAAAGATTAGTAAAAATAAAAATTAGAGTAGAAGCACTACTGAGTAGGCACAGGTGTTGCACACTCTGTGCACGTTCGGAGTCAATGGCTGTGTGCTTGGAGGAAGATACAGCTCAGCAAAAGATGGAACCAGCCTGTTTTGTAGAAGCACTCCACAGCTGCCACATGGCGAAAAAACCTCACTGTGACCCAGCCAGGTGGGATTTGGGCTGACAATCTCCCTGAAAACATTTTCACAAACCTTTCACTACAGCCTGCCCTTCCATTCTCTCTCTGAAGAGATGCAAGCTAGATGGATAAGTTTTACAAAATCATGCTAGCAGAAGGAAAGGAAATCCAGCAGTTACCTGCCACAATTTAAATGCAAAGTAACTGGGAACTACCATCCAAAGAACTGGAAGAAGAAATAATGCATCCCGTGGAGCACCATTCCCGCCTCCGCCCCACCCAGGTTATCTCTTGGCCAGGAGAGCCACCTCCCAAGGGGAGCATCATTGTGCTCCACCCTGGCTTAGCCCTGGCCTCCAAGGAACTGATCACTCTTAGCTTCCCAGGGCTCTTTCAGAAGTGGCAGGCACTTACCTTCCCTCTGGAGTGTAGGCTGATTTGTTAACTAGCTATTGAAATTAGTAATCCTCAGTTGAGTCAACAGTCAGGCAGTTGCTTATATCACCTTACAAGGAAAAAAATATTGACACTCTTATACTGTCAACAGATCAGAAGTAGGCAAATATAGAAAGAGATAGAGTATTCAGATAACCTGCCAACCCCTGGCAATTGCAAGCAAAAATATAAACAGAAGGCTCTCTGCTTTATGAAGATTTGCAATAGGGCAGCAGCTACATAAGGAGCCCAGGAAGCATTTTCTGAGCTGAGTTTCAGACCAGACAAGCATTATTTTGCTAACTCGAGGACTTTGGTTTCTGCCCAGAAGAGCTGCTGGTCTTATAAGCTTGAGCAACTGGGAAGTGGTGCCTCCATCCCTCTGGCAGATGCATCAGGAGTTTACAGATTCAGCTGCAGTTGCAAAATAATACGACAGAACTGGAGGAGTCTGGATTTTGAGCCATTTTAAACCAAAATTCTGAGATTAATTTAAAACAAATCTTGGTGTTGTCCTGCTCTTTATGGCTTACTGACAAAATGGACACAAATATCCTCAGTCTAGAGCCCATCCCAGATTTCAGGGATACAGTACACAGCCCTGTTCTTCATCACTCACCATTTTCTCCTATGGCTGGTAAATGTCAGAAGATGTTGAGCCAGCAAATGCTTCTGATTATGCTGTCAGAAGCTGTTCCCTTTTCTGTTCCTTCTCCCATTGCTCTGTGTCCTGTAGCTCTTCTTTCCATCTGTATACTCGATGTCCTCCTTCAGCCACATTCCTGCAGGGTCCTTTCCTTGGTCATCTCTTTATTACTGGGCCATCCTGTGCCTCCCATTCTACATGATCTGGGAGGGACCAACGCTTTAACAGGTTACTTCCACGGAAGTAACTGGCAGAAGATCTTCCGCTAAATGGCCAAGTGTACTTTTACAAAATCTGGCTAATTGTTCTTCCTCCTAGAGCAGCTGGGACAAGGGCTGGGTGAGCAGCTTGTAACCCTTTCAGTAATGAGTTAGGGTTAATACAACTGAAAAACAACTTTGTTGTGCAAAGACCAATTCTTTATGGAGGTGTAAGCACCAGAATCCCCCTAAGGGCAAAAATAAACCTCTCCATACAGCCCCTTGCTCTATTTTTTCTGAGTCAACTCAGAGGAAGACTATTCAATCCCTTTCCTCATAAAAACCACACAGACTCTCCAACAATGACAAGTGGCTGCTTAGGCTAACCACATGCATCCCCACAGCCCCTACTTTCTAACCCCCTCTTGGCAAAGCCAAAGGGACACATCGGTTTGTGGTCCTGTGGGGAGTAAATCTCTACTGGAGGCCTGAAGCCCACACCAGTCTGGGATAGGTGTGCATGGAGTAAATGCTGGCTGATGTTCAAATAATCAACCTCAAGGTGGGGCAGAGGGGCAAACATGCAGGAGAAAGATTTTAAGATACCATCCATACATTTCTCAATGTCTGTGAAGGTTCAGCTCTGAGGACAGACATATTCCAAGCTTAGGTTTCTGAGATGGAGGAAGACAAAATTTAGGCTCAGCCCATCAAGAAATGGGCAAAGGTTCAGTCTAAGCTGCAGTTTCTTCTACCTGAACCAGTTTGCCCAACCCTGGAGATGCTACTCAAGATATTAGGTTTCCTGAGGTTCCCACCTGACATCTTTCAAGGAGGGCAGAAAGGCTCAGAGAACCCTAGCTCCACCTTGGCTTATAAACCTGCCAAACATGTTTCTTGGCAGGGTAGCAGAGTCATTTCCCCAAAGGCATGGTGGTTTTGCTTTGTCTTTTACCAGGTTCTAGCCCTGTGGTGCTAGCAGTTGTCATTGGGAGACAATCGTAAACCAAGAAAGCAAAGCAGGAAAAAAGTAAATAAATAAAAAACCAACAAAAAACATTAAGACCACAACTACAGGCAAAAAGGACATGTTGTTGAGCAGACAAAAGCCAAGACAGATTAAAACAAAAATTACTCATTTCTTTTCATAAGTTTTTTGCTTGCTCCTAAGTAAAACCAAATGGTGGAATAAGTCATTTCCATTGTGTTTAGCTGCCCTCTGTGGTTTTTACCAGTAGCCACAATTGTCTGCGTTGAGTTAACTATTATTTATAAGGTACAAGGAATGAGTTGTGGAAAAGTTAACCAGGGATTGGACAAACTGCAAGAAAGAAGTTTTCCTAGTCCTAACTGTGCCTGACACTCACCAGCACTGGCCTGTTTCTGCCTCTTTCCCTTTTCTGTGCTTGATAAGAGAGTTTTGTCATTTCATCCTATTCTGTACTACAGGCTGAGAACACCTCAACATCAGCAGTGACACGCACTCATCCAGCAATAACAAGAGGAAGATGCTGGCACTTCATTTGAGAAAGCATTGGAAATGGAAAAGGGAAGAAGATTGTTTGATTCTCTAGGAGACCCGCAGCCACCCAGGCTGCAGTGTGACCGTCACTCCTCCCACAACACAACAGACACAGATGGGTCAGTGCAGTAGGTGCAGAGATGCCCAAGCAGGCTCTGCATGTGGCAGCCTTGGGTTGACAGGACCCGTGAAGGCAGTGCAGATACTCCTGTGCTGATGGCACACAACCAGCTTTAGTCTGGAGGTGGCCTGGTCACAGTTCCAGGCACTGCTGTGCAAACCCAGCCACTTTGTTTCTCAACAGGATTAACGTGCTGAAATGGCACTTTTCCAGCTGGCATGTACTGTTCCATGTGTCCAGTTGACCATTTTATGCTCTGCCATGGAGAAACCACATTGTTCCTCCCATGACAAAACCACTTGGTCCAGACCTCCTCACCTTTCCTCTTGCCTGTCTTGACTCAAGTATAATTTGAATTGGAGTTTCTAAGCAAACAAAAACCTTTCATTTTAAACCAACTTTTGAGAACTGCTTCAGAATCCTTAAGACTTGCAGATTCAATAGAAGTTTCATTTTAATCAAATATATTACAGAAGTTTTATAGAAGATATCCAGATCAACATACTGTACTTAGTTGTTAAAAACCCCCTCATTATTTCCTGAATATCTTGACAATGTTTCTCCCTCTTAGGATGAATGAAAACACATCTTAGGGTTTCCCAAGAGACAGAAATATATTATCACATCCTCTGAACCTCCCTATTAGAACATTCCAGGCTTGCACAGTTTGCAGGAACATTTTTTGGTTTTGATCAGCACAAGACACACCAGCTGCTTCTCTTGACTCACCTCCTAACACGGTGATTTTAGTCTCAAACTGGGGCAGAAGTCAAATTACAGGCAGCATGATTCACGTGCCTCTCACTTCAATCTACCCTCTTCTTCTCGGAAAATGAATTACTATTTGCTTTGAAGTAATATTTCACTGAAGTTAACTTCTATAGGATTTGCAACCTGCTTGCTGACTTGGTTAGGCATAAATTGTTGTATTGCTGGGGTAATCTCGCTGCTGAATGCAGCAGGGTGGTGTCAAGAGGAGCTTTCCTGCAGCAGGGCCATGTGGTCCTTGTGCATTTGTCTCAGATTTGTTTTATATACACTGCAGCAACTCTACTGAATCACAGAATCACGGAATCAGGTCACAATCTTCGGGGAGTTGTAGAAAGGGATAAGGTCCCTCCTGAGCCTCCTCTTTTCTAGGCTGAGCCCCCAGAGCTCCCTCAGCCCCTCCTTATAAGACTTGTGCTCCAAACCCTTCCCCAGCTTCATTGCCCTTCTCTGGACTTGCTCCAGCACCTCAATGTCCTTCCTGAACTGAGGGGTCCAGAATCAGAATAGGGCCCCAAACTGTGGCAAACTTTTGACCTATAGAGACTGGTCTGCTGCAGAAAGATTGACTCTGCATGCATTAAGACAAGACTAAAGGCTCTGCAAACTTGAATAACCTCAGAGTGATCCTTATCCTGTGTAGAAACTGTAGTTAATCTTGTCTATTGTTAATTAAGACAAATAAGAGAAAAAGAGGTCCAACTCCAAACCCAAGGAAATCTGGAGTAATTAAACAAGCAGCTTCCTTTTCTTTGAATCTTGCTGTTTCCATACTGATCCTCTCTACAGTTGTCTTGACAAGACTTCTCCAAGCCAAATTTTAAGCATATCCTTCAGTATTCTCTTTCTAAAGAAAGATACCCTGCCCCGGGGCTACCAGCCTCTTCGATTTGCACTGGTCCCTCACCAGAATCTAGAGAACTGTCATCAAATTCCCTGGGTCTCTCAAGCCAGCACTTGGTAATGTAGATCTTGGACTTTTTGAAATTGCATACATAATCTTCATTGGCTCAGCCATTCTTAAGCCATGATTAATAATCAAAATAATAAAATTTTTTAAAAAAAGGTAATTACACCCATGCTGGTAACTAAAGTGAATAGATCTCTTGCACACAAAACAAATCCCTGTACATTGACTTCCTCTGAGTCACGCCCCAATACACCCACGCCTCGCCTCACTAAGGTATTTCTCATGTCATCGTAGCCTAAAGCAAACACCTACACTCTCTCCGAGCCTGCAGAATAGAGAACCCAACCTTGCAGCACTGGGATCAAAGGTGTAAACGCCACCATCCTCCCCAGGATGTCCTGCAATTAGCAGGCGATAACCTGGAGATGGTGGCATGGCCTGAGGTCATTTTTCTCCAGGGAGAGGGTGTGTGATGGCTTCTGGTGTAGCAATAAGCTCCAGACATCGGGCCAGGTGCAGCAAAGAAACATCCAGCTCCTCTGGCCTCAGACAGTTTGACCCCTCCGAGGACCACAGTTTGGATGGAGTGAAATGAGGCTCTTGCACAACGTGCCTGGTTTCAAACTGGGGTTTGCGGAGATGCGTGGACAGATGCGCATAACTCTGCACCTAAAAAGCAGAGCAAAAGATGGAAAAATGGAAGAGAGGACAGACAAGAGAGGAACAAAGGGGTGGAAAAAAGGAACAGAAAAACCATGAAGACTGAAGTGTTGGAAATGCTTTCAAGAAAACACAGATTCTTGCTCCTCTCTGGTTTCTTTTGTTGGGTTTGCATTTGTGAATGCAGCCCTGTCTGACAGCTCCAGTTTCTGCTGCAAAGCAACCCTGGGCTAACAGTTTTGCAAGGTCCCACTGCATGGGCAGGGTGTTTTACAGATGAATGTTCTTTTTGCCTTCCACAAAGCATCCTTGCATCAGCTCTAGCTCCTGAAGAGTGGTGTTTCCCACCAGGCACAGAAAATTTAATAAGTGTTCATGCTCTTGGGTTACAAAGAAGGGCAGGTCACGTTACGGTCACGCAGTGCCCTCAGCTTGCTGTGAGCCAGCCAGGCTTGAGAGCCTCAGTGAATCTCAGCCGCCACAGAGTGACCTCAGGTGCCTCTGGGCTGCAGGTGCTTCTCCTCACTGCCGTGTTGTGCAGTCTCAGCTCCCTGCAGAGCCTCCTGCCTGCCCTGGTTGTCCTTCTGCCAATGCTGCAGCTTGGCTGGACACCAGTTCCTAAAGCTGGCAGCAGCAGTCGTGGTCTCCCTGCCACCGCTGCACTGCTGTCCCCCAGCACACCCTGGGCTTGCCCAAGCTGGCTGCAGCTTCACCAAGAAGGTCTGGACATCCCAACAGCAAGGCCCCACTCTGCTCATGTGTTCCAAATACCTGCTGGAGGCAGAGCAGAGCACACTGGGACTGTGCTCTCCCTGAGGCCACCAGGCTTGTTGAGGAGGGATTTACTGGACCAAGTACCCCACACTACCTTTAAGCAGCTGCAAACCCCTCAGCTGAGGCTGGAGCTGACCCTCAGTTCTGACTTATACATCAGCTGTGGGTTGGATGGTCTTGTACTGGGCTATTTTGGGCAGCTCAATCATTATTTATGCACGGCAAGACTCTTGTAACCTCCAAGCCTGAAGCAATACCTTTCACACGAACAGGGTTAGCAGTATAACCAGCTCCAAACCCAGCATTAGCTACAGAAAGGACACCAAGTGATCAATCTTCATGGCCAGTGTATTATCTGCAAGGCTTTCCAGACTCAGAAGGCAGAAGCAGAAGTTAAAACTGAGATCAACAAAATGGTTTAAGCAGCATTCTCCTGTCCTGCACTGTCTCCTTACAGTCGTGACCAACAAAGCAAAAGCTGGGGCCACTGAACTGGATTTTCAGCAATTGTGCCCTTGAGACACAAGAGGAGTTTGGAGGACCCTTACCTCCTTCCCAGCTCCCATGGACATCCTACTGCATCCCTGACTTTACAATAACTGAAAATCCCAGGAGACTGAGAGAGGTAACGTGGGGAGCAATTACACCCCTGTCAGTAACTGTGGGCTGAAGTACTTTCCATGTCAGCCACGTCCCTACCTTTCCTAACAGTACAGAAAAGGAACATAACTAGTAGCAAACAGCATGCTGATGTGTTTCAAAATCCTTGCTGGAATACCAACACCCAGGCAAACAAACAGAGCTGAGCATGCTGCAACGAATATCTGCCCCATCTACAAATAAGAGCTCTCCCGATTTCAGTAACCTGCAGTGAGGAATTCAGCCTATGGATCTGCCAGGTCTGTGCCAGGCAGACACACATCAGGGCTCCTCTGCAGCAACCAAGCAGACAGAGACCCATGAAAGGGTGATAGTGATGGCACAGTTGGATAGTCCCGAAATACCAGTTTCCCCATAAATAGGCAAATCAATTAAAGGTTACGAAATGCAGTAATTTTCTCTGGGTGTAGCTACATGCTTCTGAGTTTAATGAGCAAGTAAATGAAGCTGGGAGAAAGAAAGCAAAAACGCTCTTAGGGCTTCCACTGTTTTGTTCCTCAAAACCTACGAAAACTCACAAGCCTTAGGTCACACCTGGTGACCCTTTCGGGACCTTCCAGTTGATGCCATCCTGCAAACAGTCACTCCTGCCCACCATCCCCTTGGGCCTGATGTCTCCAGAGAGGAGGGGGAAGTAGAATTGCCTGTCAGGCAGAGATGGGACATTGTCCAACCAATTTTACAGATGGTGTGGGGAAAGGAAAAGGGCTAGGAAAAATGTCAAAAGCAAAGACCTGCAGAGAGAATTAGGACTGGAAATGGACTAAGACCAATATTGCCCCATTTTCTCTTCTTTGAAAAAAGTTTTTGCACATTTCCTTTTCCAAAACCAGATAAGGACCTCAAGCATCCAGAGGTGTTTTATATCTCCTGCAGGAGGACAACCCTATCCCTACAAAGGACAGACACCTGTGTATGATCTTCTATCTCAAAAAGCAGAACAGTTTTCCAGATGAACTTCAGGAGAACCCTTCATAATGCCCCAACTTTGCCTCTTAACTTATAACCTGATCTCCCTGGGGTTCTGCCTTTAAAACTGAACAATTCATTGTTGCTTTAGGGGCAAGTGTCCACATATGCCTATGAGCCTTTAGGCTGGTGTGCCTTGCTTCCTTTACACAGTGAAAATTTCTGCTAATTCAGAGTAACGACTGAGAACTTTGCTCTAATTTCATTCTCTGCTGTACTTTTTTGGGGTCCATCCTTTGCACCAGTTCAATTTGTATAAAGAGCTGGTACAGTGAATCATTCCAAGACTTCCCAGTTCTGGGGGAACAATGGGGACCAGCCCATACACGGGCAATAATAGGCTTTCTGAATCATTCCACAACAATTTTTGGCATTGCATTCTTTGGGGGATGAGATACACCTCCAGATTTCTCCACTCCCCAAAATAGAGGATACTGCCACTCGGGCATATTTAGTAATAGAAAAAGTAAGAATAAAATTGCTGTTCCATTGGAGCTGGCCATGGAATTTCCGTATGTTGGTTTTTGGTACACAGAACCATATTTGGTTGCAATTTTCTGGTTGAAAAGTCACTTCTGGGATCACCTTTGTCATGCTATATGCTCTGGTCCTAAAAATGCTCCAGCCATGGTCAAGGGCTTGGTCCCAGATTTGGGAATGGATGCTCTTAGGCATGACCAGAGATCGGGCATTCCTTCCAGGAGAGGGCAGGAGCCCTCACTCAGCCAAAGGCCCAGAACTACTAAAATCACTGCTTTCCTATCACAGGCAGGTTTGATAATCAGAATGAGAGAATTCTGCTGTCCTGGAATGCAGACAGAAGCATGATGATTTCATTGCACAGCACGTATGGAAAGCAAAGTCTTTGCTTCTGATTGAAATGTTTTGTCTAACCAGGAGAGATTACTTAAAAGAAGTATATAGAAGAATATAGAGTTCAAAGAATATAGAAGTTCAAATACCATAACATAATCTAAAGTGAGAAGAAAATGGTTAGATGAAGAGTTCTTTTTACCAACCCCACCAACTTTAGACTCCCTTTTTTAGATCTACTGTAAGCTTATTAACGTCACAGGATTACAAGTAAACAAAATAATTCAGTAGGATTGAAAATTGGGAACAAAAGAACCTATAACTTTCCATTAAAAAACAGGGACAGACATTTCGCCTGACTTCACAACCATTAAAAAAAAACCTGAATTCCAACGCTACAATATTTGAACAGTGTGTTTAACTAACAGATGCGTCAGTAGGATCAACATGACAGCATTCATGTCCTGGAAAAATTTCAGTTTCACATCGGTTACAGAAGGGAGACTGTGAATGTCATTGTGAACACAAGGCCTGTCCTTGCTAATATTGTGCTCTCCCAAACCAGAACTCAGCTTCTTACATTGGACTCCTCCTGGGGTCCATTTACTGCTGCACAACTGTTCCGTTCTCTGTGTAATGGGACAAGAGGAATTCATATTACTTCTAATAAGGATCCACTCCTCAGCCCTTATTTTAAATTTGCATTACACAGACACCTTTAAAAAGAAGGTGTCGTTAGGCCAGAGGAGCTGGCCCTGCAACGTGCTTCTTTGGTAATAATATCTTCCACATTCTGTAACTTCTGAAATATGGGTATGACATAAACCCTATGGGGGCTCATATCACGGAGGTACTGCTAACCCGAGCCCTGCAGCCCTTCTCATTGGGTGCACGGGGCAGACACTGCAGCCAACCACCCTCCCAGAGTAAGCAAAGATGCTTGGATACTGTGCTCTGGAGTCGTGTCCTGCCTTCAGTGGTAACCTTAGAAAGACTATCTTTTCAGTTTGGTCATTAGATAATCTACAAAAATATCCCATGCTGTGATCTCAGCACAAAGGGCAAACAAGAGCACAGGTGGAGGGAGCTCTCCTCAGGAGGATGCTAAGTGGAAACCAAAGTCAATGTTGATGATGTCAAGGATCCTTCAACAGTATTTGTCTTTCTGAATAGGGGTCCTTCTCCTTGGAGAACATTTACTGGCATTCTGGGAGGTCAGCTCCTGCTCACTGCCTGCTTGGAGACACGCTTCTTTTCAAAGCAGAAGCATGTACACTGGTTTTGGGCTGGAGTGAAATTTTGAGGAAAAATACCTTCAAGATAGATTTGCAGCTACTGTGATGACACAACCACACAAGGATGTCAGGAAATTGGATGGGCTACTTCCCATCTTCCTCCCACACCGGTCAGGATGTGAGGATCTGATGTGTGATGAAGTTGCTATTGCCTAATGAGCTATTGCACATCCTCTGTCATGGTGCAAGAGATTATGTCCTGGGTTTTGCCTGCAGCAAATGAAGCTTGGCTCTCTTTCCTGATGTTAAGTACAATTTGGTGCAAAGTCTGTGGTCTGTGTGCACTGTTATCACATGGCCATGGGTATTGTTGAGCTGCTGTGAAGTGAACAGTGCCTGTGTCCTTTCCTAGGGAGCTGCATTTGACATGGTAGGCAAGAACTCAACCTCTTGAATGAAAACACTGTAAAATTGTGTGGCTTGTTAAACAGGATGAATTTGGGCAAAAAAAGATAGGGAAGGAAAGGTCCCGAAAATCTAAACATCAGTCAGAGAGAGATCTCCTGTCAACTGCTTGTGTATTGAGACTCTTTTTGAGTAAGGCACCTCTGTCTCTCTGCAACTCCATCAGGGAGCTGTGTGCCTAAAACTCAGCAACAGGAGCCAGGGTCATGGGTCCTTCTTAATCCCAGCTGAGCCAATCCTTCATGATTTTGATCAAAGAAATGCAATTCTGCAAAGCATAGGCAAGAAAACCAGATGCATAAAGCGAAATAGAGGTTGAGCTGCAATTCCCCAGAGGCAATAAACTCCCAAATTCTTAGCTTTCTGTTTGTAAGATACTCTCCCTACAGAGAACAATATGGACTAAGCAGTGTCTCATTATTGGGCTGTCTTCCAGACTAAATCTCACCTCTCCTGAGAGTGTCTCAAAAAAACCTGGCATTGCAGAACAAGGAATGTTTGAAAGTTGGTGCCTCTGGGTGCTTCTATGAAGCCTTAGATGCTTAAATACCTGCATCTGTGATCTTAAATAAATACTAGATTTCACAGAACTATTTTGCTCCAAGTGCATTCACTTCATGAACAATGGAAAGCATTTTTCCTTAAAAAAAAAAAAAAAAGTAGGGTCTTTTCCTTTGGCAAGGTCCTTGGAGAAAGACAAGGAAGGTTCACAAACACTTCACCGAGGCACATTTGCCCCGAAAGTGCTTGTGCGGGCACCAGGAAAATGTTGTGGGCTTCAGCTCACTGCGGAGCGAGAGCTGTGCTCGTGAGGCAGGTGACCGATGAGACACCCCTGGGAGCAGCTGCTGACTGGTGCACAGCCAGAACAATCCCTGCACTGAGGAACATCTGAAAAACCAGCAGGGCGGATACACAGCCAGCAAACTCGGGGTGAATAATTCCATGCAAACAAATTTGTAAATCTGTTTGCACAACATGACTTCAGATTTCAGGACAAAATGTGGTAATAAATTTTGACCGTTGAGGTGAGAAATGATGGCTGCACTGGATTTTGGAGACGAAAGGAGACATTTTGTAAGAATCAGTTTTCTATTTGAAGGCCCCCTTTTCCTCTGCCAGGTCCTGACCTGACATACCTCAACCTCAGCAATGTTCTGACAGCTGTTGGAATGGGAAAGACCATGGTCTGCCAGGTAAGAGCCATGTTCCAGGATCACATCTAGGAGGCAGAATATTAGGAAAAAAACAAGCAAGAATCTGCCACACAACGGCAGTGAGATGTGCAGCGTTGGACACTGAGGACCGGGGTCATCAGCTCAAGGAAAGGGCAGTTAGATCACTAAAAGCATAAACGAGTGGAAGAGGTGACCAAACACATTCATGGAATCTGCAGCTATTAAGTGTCATGAAAGTATCAGGATGGTCTGGGAAAGCACCTGGTTGCAAGCAGCAAGACGTGTCCTGTTTTCAGACTTATTCCGAGCCATAAATGGGTACAGCCAGACACAGCGCTTGGGTTACTCCAAACCTTAGCCTTTAGCAGATCTCTGGGCTCCTGGAGTTCTCCTCTTGGAACAAATTCCCTTCCATATAAATGCTCAAATGTCCATTATATTAAAGTACACACATTATAGTTCACTGGCCAGGGCTGGCAGATGGTATGGAAAGCTTAAACACAAGTTCCCTAATTCTCTCCTGGGTTTCAGCATGTGAAAACTCCTACTGTCATTGCAGTGACAGACCAAATGACACCATCTTGAGACTCCCCAAACTGTGATTCCCCCCTCAGCAGCTACAATTCTATGAAATGCTGAGTTAGCAAAAGGTGCTACAGTATTATAAGCTGATGAAATCACCCAAGACACTGGGAAATGGCTCAAAGGTCCCAAGCCCTATTTGCTGGTAACCATGGCACTGCAAAATCTGTTTGCTAAATAGTGGCCCTGAAGGGAAGGCAAAGGTGAGAGGCTTGCAGGAGGCAGGGTACAGTACATGTTGCTAAGCCACTGAGCAGTAACATGTTGTGTGTTTCATGGGTGTGATGGCATCAGTCAGAGCAGGCATGTGACTCAGCCTCACCAACACTGAATTGAACCTTGTAAAGCACATGGCTAAATTATCTTTTTATCTCTAGGGGATACCAGAAGAAGAAAATAAAAACCCGCCAAGAAAAACCTTTCAATTTACTTATGTTCATAGAAGTATCAAAAGATTAAACTGCTAAGCAGGGTAGTTTTTCAAATGCTTGATACTTCCTTGATGTAGGATAGCCAGGCCTTTTTGAGTTCATCCATCAATTCTCAGTCAGTAGGAGAAAAATTAAGTTCCCAGTCACCAGGAATAACCGCTCTCAGTCATCCCAAGCTTTGGAGTTGAGGCTGGTTTTGGACAGGAGAGCATGTAGTGAGCTGATCCTTGAACCCTTGGGGCCTTAGGAGCCCAGCTTCCATTAATGTCCCACTGAGAAGCAAAGAGCTTTGATGCTATGCAATAAAACTCAGCACAGAGATCTTGGCGTTCATGAAATAACCAGTGGGAAGTGGCCTGGCCAGGCTCTGGCAGTGCTGGAACCAGAGCCCAGCAATGGGGTAATGGGTTCAGCCTCTCTAAAACTCTGCACTACTTCGTGAGGAATGTCCTTTGGCCAAAACCCCCTTATACCCCCACTGGGACAATGTGACTTTGAAAATACCACCTTGCCTATCCTACAGCCTGAATGTCAGCCTGGAAAAGAGAAGGAAGGAAAGCAAGGAGCCACCAAGTGTTGCAGAGTATGTGCTCTCAGCTGCCACTCTGCTGAGCCATTTCTGTTCTCTCCAGCAATCTCGGGTTTTTCAGGGCAGGATAAGGCTCTCTCCATTCACCTCTCTTGGTCACCCTATGCAGGTGTTCCTTGCAAGTGTGAGTGTTGAAGAGCCTCAAGTACTTCTACAGACACTAAACTTCATGTGGTTAGTCAAAATCATAATTTACTGATACCAGCTGACTCCTGGGATGAGCAGAAACATGCTGGGGTCAAGCTGTGAAAATTAACCCTATTAAATTATTCTTCAGAGGCTGCCTGTGCTCGTGAATGCAGTGTGCACATAACTCATGAAGGGAGCTGTGGTGAGAGCAGGTAAAGGGGAGGATGAGGCTCCTGCACCCCATGACTGCAGGGTGGTAAATCTGGGAGGCACCAGGGCAAGACCTTTGTTGAGGAGCAGCTCCCTCACTGATGCTCAGAGCGCAGGAGAAAACTCACATCAGGAGTTTCACTTCTGCCTTACAGCTGACAGCTGCTCAGAGAGACGAGGTCAGGGATCAGTGGGTGGATTGGGATGGAATAAAAGCAAACCCTTTTGATCCCTTCTCCCAGCTCCCCACAGCACATGAAACTGTGCTTTGGAAAAGTCTGAATTCACACTCTCTAAATCTCTTGATTCCTACACACATCATCTCTGTTCTTCTCCAGCACTGTAGCATAACCTCCAGAGACCTAGCTGGGTTTTTGGTTTTGGGTTGTTCTGATTTTTGGGATTTTTTTTCAGCAACTCTACTCTCACAAGCATTTTCAATTCAATTTAAGGCATTGACACAACCAGCTCCTCTTCTGGCACCCAAAACTATTAACCAGCAACCTTTCTACCCCACGTCTGTGACAGTTTCTGGGATAGGTCAGCAGCAAGCCTCTCATTTAGAAACTGACTTTTTTTATAACATATGGCTCAGACTCAAAGGCCTGCATACAGAATTGAAGTTTGACCCCATTATGTCAGTGGCAGTATTCTCATGCTTCACAAAGATTCCCTGAGTTCTGAGCCTTCAAATGCACGTGTACTACCCACAGCAGAAAACCTGTCCCAAGGCTCAGTAGCATTACACACCCAGTGTGCAAGGTGCACTCACTGCATCTTCCACTGGGAAATCCTAGTTATGTATTACACGTACTGCTGCACATATGGGTGCTACCTACAGCTTTCTAACTCCATGTCTTCATTTCTGTCTCAGGAGAGGTCTTTAGCATCAATGAGTGGTGTCCACAGGCCTCTGTGGCTTATAGATAATGCAGGTACTAAGCACAGTCTGGATGCCCTAAAATTACTATGAGCTAGGAATGCTTTTTCAGAAGATGCTGTACTAAAGTTTAGATAGAGCAAGAGCATGCCATGGACCTTAAAAAGATGGCAGATAATTCTTCAAAGTGTGTGAGAGAGACACCCTAGGGTGCTACACCTTGT
Source organism: Machaerirhynchus nigripectus (assembly GCA_013397975.1). NCBI lineage: Eukaryota > Metazoa > Chordata > Aves > Passeriformes > Dicruridae > Machaerirhynchus > Machaerirhynchus nigripectus. The sequence continues at coordinate 649,518 of VZRQ01003115.1, read as the reverse complement.
CATCACACCAGCAGCATTTTCTGTAACCCCTGCTTGGTCGCCTTCTTGCAAAGATCCACTTGGCAAATTGAGAGTTTATAGAGCTAAAGGTAGTGCAAAAGGAAAGTCCATACTCTTCCCTCCTAATTTTTTTTCAGGACCCAGTTCAACCATAATGCATGCTACTTTGGACTTAAGGGAGAGATTTGTACTTGGCACAAATTCAGCATATTTTTTAGTCTCCAAAGCTTCTCCACTCTTCATCAGATTGCACCCAGCATCTGGATCTGTACATTCTTTGGAGCAGGGGCTCATTGTTCACATGCAGATGGCAACTAGCAGACACCATCTCTTTAGAACTGCACTATCAGTAACAAAATCCAGCAATGATTTTAAAAGAAGACCCATCGGAAACCTGCTTAATTTTCCTGTGAGATTTTCACCGCATTAAGACTGCAGGATCCAGTGTATCTTTTATTAACCACATTAAGCTCTTTAAAAAACCAGTTTCTATATGACAAAAAGCCCTAATTGAGCACCCAGCAGCCGAGGCAAGCTCGTTGTGTTACCTTGTTGAAGGCACACTCAGTTAATCCTCGCGGAAAGTCCCCTCCAGTCCCCTGAAGTCATTGTAACATACACGCGAGTGTGCGTGCATGGGTATAAATAAAAAAATGCATCATGGACCTCGGTCACCAATTCTGGCCTTATTTGTAAGTGCTCCCCTTGCCACAGCCTTTTCTAGCCTTGACGTGCTGGGGAGGAGGAAGGTGTCACCTGTTGGTGCCCTTGACAGATGTGTGGGCATGCGAGGGGAGACATTTTAGAAACAGGGAAGGAGGGAAAACCACTCTTGGCAGCAGCCAAGGGTCCAGCAGAGCCCAGATGAACAGTTCAACCCTGAACAGGAATGAAAGGTACTCAGAGTGAAAGGGAATGAGAGGCTGGAGAAAATACAGAGCAGTGCATCTCTGCTCTGGCAGCAGTGGAGAGTGGTACTGAGGGCAAAGCATATTCGTCCTAAAGCCCACCTCCACATAACCTGCTCAGTCTAGTGATGATCAGAGCTTGTTAAAAAGTTTCTAAGAAAACGTAAGGGAAATGTGGTTTTTGGACCACATTCATCACACAGTCAACTCCTGTGATTGTGAGATCCATTCCATGTATCTCTCATGTAAGCTGCAAGGTCTGAGCTACCTTCTGGTGAAACTGTAAGATTTTATGGCAGTTTTATACTTTGTTTATAATCGTTTGTGCTTTCCANAAAAAAACCCCAAACAAAATGCCAGCTGTTTGTATATGTAACATTTTCCCTGAAAATTTGAAACAGACAGAGGAATTTGTTTCCTTGCTATGTTCCTTTGCATGCCTGAAATTATTGAGAAGAAGAACTTCTTCACATCACTCTACAGATGCTGGTCTCATTCTTGACCCATTTCATCATCTTATGTTCTCAGGCTTACATATGTGTGTAAACTTCATTATGCATAGGGGTGAGCACAGTCAGAGCATCCAGGGTTCTGGACACAGCTGTAATGCAGCCACTAACAGCACTGAGCACAGTTCAGCATCTGGTGTCATGACATGAGAGCAAAGGAATGGTTCCATGAGTTAGTTCCACGAGATATTAGTTGCTTATCTTTGGCTTTGGCTGCTTCACCCAGAAGTAATTGTATCCTTGAAAGATGGTAAAAGAACATTGATTTAAAGTGTGCCTTTTTGCAGTCGCACAAGTGCCTGTGCACAGAGCCTCAAACACACCGGCACCGAGGGTGCACACAAACCCCACTCTCCCGTGCGTTAGCAGTGCCAGAAAGCCACAGGGAATGAAAAGCATTCCCTACTTAGCTGAGCACTGGGAACCTGTATTTCAAGTCATTTCTGTTTGCAGAACTAAACTGAATTCCCCTGCAGCCCAGGTGGGAGGCAGAGCAGCCCTGGCTCTTGGCAGGAACACGAGCTGCAGAGTTCCCAGAGCCCCAGCCCCAAGAGGAAAACCTCCACAGCAGGCAAGGGCAGAGCAAGTGTCACTTCCCCAAAGACCTGACCCTCAAAACATCAAAGACAGCAGCTCTGCTAACCCTCCATGATGCGACAGTCAGGGAAACAGAAATTCGGGAAGCTGCCTCCTAGGTTCCAGGGAGCAGGGGTGGTTCCCCCATCCTCTGACACCCAGCGGGTAAAAGGTGCCCGGTACCTCACTGTTACTCGAGCAGCATTTGGGCAGCCCAGGATGTTCCCATGTGGAGCAAGTTTGGACAGAAGATTGCAAATGTTCCCAACATGAGGGATGCCCCAATTTCTACACAAGCACACAGCTGCCATACCAGAACTGGGCAGAACTGGAAAATTATACCATATATTAATGTGGCATGTGAGAGGGTTACGGTTTACCTTTTGTTCTTATTTAATGAGAGGGTGGGAGAGGAGGGGGTTAAGGGAGGGGTGAGATCATGATAGATGAAGAGAACTGGCTTGGCTAACTCTGCATAGCCTGTAGCTACTGCAATATTTATGAAAGGGAAGGTGCACCTTGGCAAGCTAACCTGCCTGAAATTGGAAGGTTTCAGATGAAAGGGAAATCCTGTAAAGTAAAACTGAGTGGTGCTTGAGAGGAGCATGATGGCAGGGAAAGAAAAGCTATCTCCTCACTAAGAGTTTCCATTTCTGAATGCTTTGCTTTGCCCAAAAAATAAACCACAAAGGAAAGCAACCTGGCCAGGCCTGCCTGCTCCCAGAGCACAGGAACCAAAGTGCCAACAAACATCAAACTCCCTTTTCGCAACTCGCAGAAGTCCTCTGGTATGTGCTAACACTGCACATTGCCCTGCCTGCGAGGCTGGAAGGGTCCCATCCCGAGAGTGCCTGATTTCTACTGCATTTTCCTGAATTTTGGGGTTATTTGCACAGACAGGGCAGGGCCCTTGGGTGTCCATTACAGGTCTGCTTTTTCAAGAGGAAAAGCTTGAAGATGCTATCATGAATGGCATTTCCTGCTTCTCCCAGAGTTCTTATTGACATAAAAAGAAGAATTTTCTATCAGTGTTACCAAGACCTCTTATTTACCAAACACTGTATCAGCACAGGGCTTGGACCTTTTTAGAAGAGCAAAAACATTTAGATGATAAAAGTATGAATGTCAGGATCTGGAAAATATTCCCTTAATCTCTTTTTAGCACAAGACATGGAAACAACTTTGAAAAAATTCAGGAAAATATTTGATATAATATAGATAATTTTTAATTAAGATCTTGCCTGTGGGCAGACCCACAGCCCTGGCATCTCTTATCTGCCAGCACAAGGCACTCCCAGTATCCTGTACGCCTATGGAAGGAGCAAGCTCTGTGCATGCAGGGATGGGTTTCTTTTAGTTGCTTAACTGTTTCCTCCACAAAGACTGCTCCAAAGTGAGGTGACAAGCCAGTGCTGAATTGGGAGGAGGTTTATGAAAAATATAGATCTTTCCCATTTTCTCCTCCCACCAAAAAGAAGGGTTTCAACCAGACTGGATGAGTGGCTGTGCTTTCTATTGCTTTCATTTTTTACATTATAATTTCCCTTATTGTGATCTCAATCTATCACTAAAAACAAAAGAGCGGTCTGAAAGCTTCAAAAGAGAATGGTGTGATTTTTACAGCAGTTTTTCTTATTGTCCCTGCCTTCCCACGCCAGCCCTGGCGCAGGGGCAGGGGAGGAGAGTGCTTGGCACTCTGGAGGTTCTCACACCCCTCTCCTGTCTAGACCAGGGCTATGTCTGATTTTCTATCACCCCAAGGCTACAATTTCCAGTGTAGAAAGTATTAAATTCAAAACCATCTGCCCATCTCAGCTCCTTCTGAAAAGTCAAAACCCATCAGAGGCTGAATTCCCACGTCTGGCATCAGCAAGCCTCCTGTCCCATTTGCAGATTTAACATCATCATTGCCCAACCCATGACGTTAAAGGCTCTCACAACGTGTTTGGGGCAGGGACAAACACTCATGTAAAGCCAGGATTTCATGAGGGTACTGAGAAAAGAGTGCGTACAGTGTGGAGCAAAGGTGCTGGGAGCTGGGCAGGATTTAACCCATTTAAATTTACTCCTCGTCTGACTCGTTCTGCTGTCCTCTGACTTTTCCCTGCAGAGACCTTTGGCTCAAGTTTGCTGCTGCCAACTGGGCCAGAATCTCATTTGCAGCATTAATCACGGGCAGCTCTCCCCGGGGCTCGGTGGCAAGCCGGGGTCAGCGCTGGGGTGCTGGGAGGGAAGGAGGAACAAGGCGAGTCACTCAATCTGCTGCCTGGTGTCACAAGTGATTTATGGCCTGCTTCAAACACAGCCATTGATCTGTTCTGCTTTCCCCAGCACGCTTGTCAGTGTGTAATAAAGCCAATGGGAATTCCTGGGTGTTGAGTCAAAGAACTTAAGTATGCTCAGGTTTGCTTATTTAAAAAAACACACCTGAAGTCTCCCCATTTGGGAAACAGCTCAAGATTTACAATCCTGCAGAAATTTGCAAGGGTAAGAACAAGAAATACAACCCCAACCAGCCCTTCAGGCAGCTGGCCAATTAATCTTCCCTTTGCTGTCTGCTGCTTGTTCTCCTTTCTGCCTTCAGCAGTTTTGGAAGATCTAAGCCAGGCAGCAGCGGTGACTTCCTCACTCCTGGCCCGCAGTGAACCCCTGAGATCCGTCCCGGAGGTGAACCCAGCCATTCCCTGGGCTGCATCTCCCAGAAAGGCTGCTCTGGCAATCACCTGCTGCTCTCAGTGCAGGCGAGCCCCGAGGCCAGGCCGGGCACCGTGTGGGCCCAGCAAGGGCTGTGCAGCCACCTGAGCTTACCAGCAAATATCTGCTCAGCTCCGTGTTGGCGTGAGCTCAGAGGACCACTGACCTCAGCAGCTCTGGGACTTGGGGGCCTTTCTAAGAATGGTGCTCTCCTCACCTGGGATTGCCACAAGGAGGGAGGAGGTGCAGAGGTGAGCCAGGTCAGGCAAGACACGACTGTGCCATCGGCACTGCAGGATAGTGCATGGTAACATGGACAGTACAAGGCACTGATTCCTCTCCCCACTCCTCCCTGCTCACCTGAAGCCACAGCCCACACATGGGTTTGCATCCACACCATGCAGGATGAAGGAGAGCATGGACTGAACGGCAAGAGAGGCACCGTGCCCACAGGGCAGCACAGATGTCACCAGGCAGTTCATACTGTTCTGCCCTTGATTGTAACATCAGTGGCTTCTCACTTCCATCCAGAAGGAAACATTCCCACTAACCATCAAGAAGGAAACATTGCTCTACAGCATAGCATGGGTTATACATTTAAAATACTGAGTGTAACACTTCTGCCCAGTAAAATGATGTAAGGCATCTTATTCTCTTGCTTTGCTCTTGAATAAAAAACAAATATTAAAGAATCCCCAATAAAACAAATCCACATTTTCTTGAGCAACCTTTTAAAACAAAAAATTTGCATCTTGCATCAGAAATAGGATGCCAGCAAACTCCCCGAATTCTACTTCTCAAGAGTAGTTTTCCTAAAAGTAGCATTTCCAATACATTCTTCTTTTTCTAATCAGCAAACTCTGAGGAACCTAATCAGAAAGTAGTTGATAAGCCCCAGCAATTTTTATCCTGACAAGATATTCACTTTCCCTGCAAAGAAAATTCCCATTAACAATTACTAGGCAGTAGAGTAATGAGACTGCAGGAGCTGCTCCACAGATCTCATTAAAACTGCCAACCTAGGAGCACGTCATGCTCTATTTCAGGGCACTCGCGAGTGCTCAGCTCCTCTGGAAAGGCAGGGGTGAACCATTTGCCACAGGTATCTAAAAAAACTCACAGAATTCCCAATCAGTGGCCATTGAGAAGATGTTGGCCTGAGTTCAATGGATTTGAAATTTCAGCTACTGTACATGTCATAACAATCAAACTGTGTGAAACAGAGAGCAGCAGGTTCCTAAGAAATATTAACGCCAAGTCTGATTGAGTAATGAAGGAAAATGCACACCTACGGGACTTTCCACAATTCTTATCAGTTCTCAGAAAACCCCCAAGAGACACACATCTTCCAGTCTCTTTTTTTTTTCTGGGATGAACTTCCCAGCACTCTGGGGAGGAGGGAGTGAAGTGGGAGGAATAGAAAATCCCTTTTGAATGAAACATTGAATTAAATGCCAATGAAAAGTTGATATCTGAAACACCCACTCAACATATGGACGGTCTGGGAAGGTCAGCCCACAGTGGTGCTGGATTCCCAGCCCAGTGCATAGAGCAGCTTCCAGTTTTGCCTATCTGAGCACTGTTTTCAAGAAACTCAGTCCTCATTATTGTATCTTCCCATTTCAACACTCCCTGTGACACCAAAAGGGACAGGGAGAGTTGGGAAGAGGTGATCTCCTAGGAAAAGAGGCCGTTTTGTGGCCAAAATCGTAACTGCTAGGACAGAAAGAGGGATTTCTTGCTTACTGTAATTCAGTTTTTATTTGCCCTCCCAAGTCACAGCAGAACTGTCACTACAAGTGCAGCAGAGACATCGAATGCCCCAGCACTAGGAGTGCCAGCATCTTTTGTGCAGATTAACACCACTATCTCCTTTGCCTTTCTGAGACAGATTTTGTGACTTTTCTTGTCCAGAAGGCAAGTCCCAAGGTGATAAAAGCAGCCAGCTTGTCCTGCTAGCAACCCAGACACTGCCTCATCTCTGTAGCAGAGGGAAGCTTTTTCCCAACAGACCCTGCCTGGCTAAATCCTACTGTAGCAACCAGCTGGAGTCTGCATGTAAACAGCACACACATCCAAAAGCAGCTGGGCAGCTTGAGTAAATGCTGGCATTCACAGCCAAGCCCTTGGAGCCCTGCTCAGCCACAAATATTGTCTGCAGAGCAATCCTTGCAGTATGGAGCTCTCAGCTTTGTGATTGAGCCCAGGAGTGGTTCCCCTGAAGAATCCCAGATTAAACTGATTTCAAGGAAAAGATTCTGCTGGTGCACATCAATCCCTGACTTCAGTGTTAACATTCTCCCAGCTGAGCAGAATTAGGTCAAGAAGTATATGGGATCGCCTCAGCAGGAAAAGGACAGATTTATGGGGATCTGAGGACATTGTTTTATACTGGCTGAAAATCTGGCCCTGAACATCTTGCAAAATTTGGTAGAAAACTGCACAGACTGCTGCCAAGAGGGATGCTCGTTCTGGGGCTTTAGAGGAAAGATAGAGGCAAATTTGAACCTGTGCCTTCCCCAGAATCACACGGTAGAGACCCAGCAAGAGAAGTGCTGCATTTGAAATAGGCTCATACACTGCCAAACACTCCCTCATGCTCTCCCAGATAAAGTGAGAGGAGTTGCTCTTCCACCTCCCTGATCAAGCCTTGAACAAGGCAATTAATTTGAAAAGGGCAATTTGATTAGACTCAGTTTTGCCTGGAGTGAAAAACATCCATTAACAAACACCAGCTAATGAAAAGCTGCTCAGTTTCCCCTGGGCTTTCTGGCTGTGTCAGTTGGGAGCATACATGGTAATGGATTCATCAGAGCTAAAGGTGACAAGTTGGGGTCTAGCACAAGACACTATAAACCTGGTACTTTTCAGACTTTGTATAGGAAATAATCCCAAGATGCTCAGCTCTTGACAAGACTGACAGCAAGAAGGGGTACATGGGGAAGTGACAGACACCTGCCTGTGTTCCTGCCACCTTGAACACTGTCCCAGTGCAGGAACTGCCACACCGACAAAACCAGTGTTAATTTCACCTCCAACAAACCAGGATAAAGTCATCAGAGGAAGCTGGGAGATACTGCCCTTGTGGAAGATACTCCCACGATCAGGCTACAACCAGATTGTCTCAGTGGCTCAAATATCTGGAAATCTTGCATCTCTGCATTCAGGAATGACCTTACAGCCACAACTTCCTTTCACCAGTTTAAATGTGGTTTGTTAAATTTACCTGAGCGGCAGATGAGAGCCCTTCCTGAAGGAGCACAAAGGCAGAGCTACAGAAACAGAAGGTGAGATGCAGAGACATCACTGCCCTGTGCTGTGCATGCTCTCCATTGAGGGTGCTGGAAAGTGCTCTGCGCGTTCCAGCTCAGTGACTTTGTGCATATCCACCCACCCACACGGGCTCATTGACTGCTCTGCAGTATTTTCTGGGCACAATCTGGTGACGAACAGCCCACACCGACACAGCCTGAGGTACACTGCCACCAGGCACGTGCTTGCACATTTAATCTGGCAGCAGAAGCAGCAGTGCCTCTTGGGACACCCAATACAGAGCCACAGAGGGGAAAACCAGCTACCCCAATCACGCAGATGCCTTTGGGAGCGTGTCAGTATTGCCATAACATGGTATCTGCTGGTTCATGCACCAACAGACTTATTTAGCATTAAATTAGTAACATTTTGTCTAACTCTAGCTGTTTGAGCCAAGCTTGCAGGGGACACCATTAACCATGGAACAAATCACTACTGCATGCCCCTATTGGGCTCACGTTCATGGCAGCCCCCTTGGAAAAACCTGGAATATCTGCTTATTGTGCAAATTGTAACAATAGCCTTTGTGCCCTGCCTGCGTGGTAATGGAGCGTGTTTAAGCCACTGACAATGCTGAGTTCCTTGAAGTTGCTAATGGGTTAAAGCTGGGACATCTGGTGAAACACTAGCCTCAGCTGTTCCTCAAGTGACACCTTCTTGGGTCAAATTTATCTCTTCTTGCCAGTCCATCTGCTCACAGCCTGTCAATGATAAACACTTGAGGGCCACAGAGCGAGTGAGGCAGCAGACAGCAGTGAAGGACAGCATCTTGGAGTCTAACTAGATAGTGATATGGGGGCAAAAATAGCCCCAGTGCTCTCCCCCTCCCAGTCATCTTCCTCCCATTGCGCTCCAGGGTCAGGGTCAGGCCAGGGAAGCAGCATGTGCCACGCTGAATACAGAGCCCAGACCAGGCCACCTGAGGGCTAAGGACAGACTTGTTTGTTCCCTAAGGTAACAAGGAAAAGCCAACACACACAACTCAACACATTACTGTACTTGCTCGTCCTTCTAATGTCCCAGGGGAAAGGTTCACACCCATGCTTCCAGCTGGTGAATGTTCATTTCCTTCTGCAAAGCACTCCAGAGCCTCCCAGTCTTTGCTGGCCACCCCTGGGCAGTCCTGCCCACACAGAGTCAGCCCAGAGCCATGCAGGAAGAGGCACAGGGGAGCTGGAGACTACCAGGGAAGGCACAGGGGAAATGTGCTGCTCAGCTTCTGAGGAGTTTGTACATTCAAGGTCCAGCGCCTCCTTGCCCATGTCTCTAGGAAGGACACCTCTCTTCCAGAAGGCAATGACCCTCACTGTGGACATGACTTTAACACACACACACAACTCAAGAGCCCCAGGTCACCCCCCAGCCTATAAAACAACAAAGGTGGGGCTTGAACATGCCCTTCCCCCACTGATCCAAGGAGATTATGTATCTGAGACCAGAATGGTATAAAACCCATCCAAAGGGGGACATACTGCAAGGATTTGTTGAGGCTGTGTGTGTGGGCAAGGAGTCACTTCACATTAAAGGTACTCTGGGAAAAACAGATTAAGCTTTCTTTGGTGTCAGCTGACCAGCAATGACCTCTGAAGATGCATTAACCTGATGGGTCACAATCTGGTGGATAAATATTTTGATTTAAAATGGGCAGACACAGCACAAAGACCACAGTTTTGCTCCATGTGTTACAAGGGTATATTCACAGTTAAACAAGCACTCTGTGCTCTTATGTCTTGCTACCACAGTGGTGATGTCCTGCAGCTCGTGAGGATCAGTTTCAAGTTGGCCCTTTTCTATGCAATGAGAAACTTCTACCTTGAGTCACTTGGATTCTTTCACAGCAGTGTCATAACACTGCACTGTGCTATTGCAGTGCACCTGCTCGTGGGCCGATGCTGCCCCAAACACAGCAAGGAAACATCATCATGACCCTCATGAAGCAACAAGGCTTCTTGGCATGCTACAAATACCCTAGAAGAGAAAAAGCTCTTTCACACTGCCAGTGCTATGCAATTGCTCTAATGAGCCACACGACTATAAGGAAAGCATTTGCCTTCTCCTTCACAGACTTCTCCATCCCCCCAATTCACTACATTACCATCATAACTGACCCCCTGTGCCTGGCGCGTGCTGGCAGCTGGCAGAGCCCACGTTTCAAGACGTGCTTGATGCATTGCTGCACAGCGGATCAGGACACAGACATTTTAGTGTGCGTCAGACACCACATTTCTCCATCCTTGAAACTGATCCTGCCGGAGTGTGCTCTCTACAGAGCCAGGACTTTAACCCGAGAGCGCAGCTGCATTTTTAAGTATCATGTTAATGTAGTGTTGTGGTGGGGATTTTGTTCAACGGAGGATGGCTCCACTCTGACCTTTGGCTCCAGAAGCATGCTTTAAAATTAAAACCTTTCTTCTTCTGTGACCCACCACTAATTTATCTCCATTCACACAATAGTGTGATTCTAAAAACCATTTGCATTCTTGTCTGCTAGTGTGCATGGCACTTTGTACATGCCAGCAAAGGCCAAGAGAAGGACAGTACGTACTCTATATTTTTAACCCAAGAAGCCTTTTATAGCTTATAGTGTTAACTCAGAAAATATCGGAAGACCTTGGTATTGTCCATCTGGCACAGTGGTATCCCAGCTCTGAGCTTGGGGTCAGAGCCACAGACCAAGAAATTACATTAAACCAACAGTAGAGCCAAGCCAAAAGGCTCCTTTGGGATCCTGGACTCTGGTGAGGAGGGAGCAATGAGGATGGTGGCCAGGAAGAGCAGCAGTAGCACTGGGAGCCCTCATCTGCTTCTGCTGCCATGTGTTCCTGATTCATCACGGCAAGTCCTCTCCTCACCATGAGTTTGCTTCTGCTCCTGCACTGCCCCATCCAGCAGGCAGCCTGGAGGCACTCTGTGCCCACGGGGCTTGCAGAGGTCTGACCATCCATCCCTGCTGTGCATCCCCGGCACAGCCGGATCCGCTCCGAGAAATGAGACTTCCTTATGCTTTTAATTGTGCTACCCTCTAGTGGCCAATGCCATCCCCTTGGAGCTCGGATCTCCACTCCTGTCAGAGGAGAGACCTTGAACCGCAAACCTTCAAGACCAGAAGCGAGCTTGGAGCTGTGCAAGAAGGACTTACACATTTGAAAGGAGACAGAGACCTGGCAAGGCCAGACGCCAGCCCAGGCTCCACCACCCCAGCTCTGCTTTGGGCTGAGGAAGGGCAAGATCTCCCTGTTCAGGCTGAGAGGTCTTGACCAGAGCAGGGTGAAGCCAGCTCAACATCAGGTGCTTGCAACACGAAAAGCATCACCAAATTATCACTCTTGGCAGGCTCTCCCAGAGAACACTCTTCCTTCCTTCTCCCTGCTGTCTCACACCAGGCGCTCCAGCAGCTTGGATGGCAGCAGAAGCACTCAACACCTCAATAAAAATGGGTTAGAATTCAAGGAACGTCCTTGCAATTACCAAGATAATTGCTACATTTCAGAACCAAACATTACTTAATGGAGCTCAATTATCTTGTGGCAGGGCCTGCAATGGCAGCAACTAATTGCTTAACTAAAGACTTTCTTCTTTCCACCCTGTGTCAACATGCATGCATGCAATTAGGCCATTGGTGCGGGGAGGAGAGGAGATACCTGTTGTGAAAAGAGGGGTTAAGTGACAGCCACAGCCATGTTCCAAGGCTCAGAGGACAGGTGTCTTGCCTCAGACTTTATAAGGATGTGAAGCAGAACCTCAAAAGCCCAGGAGAGAACAAGGATACTGTTTTTTTCTTCCTGTCTCTGAACAAAGACCTCAAATGACTACACAATGGGACTGGTGCCCCTCTTACAAGCCTACAGGCCCCCTAGGCTCAGGTGCATGTCAATAGCCTTTTCACAGTTTATCAGTCTGCAGAGTTCGCAGATAGTGGCGAAAATAAAAAACCAATCAAATGCCTAAAAGCTAATAGAAGACTTCCCTCTGGTTACTTTCAAGCTTGTTGAAAACCTTCCTGCTGTTAATCTCTTCACTGAGCATCTCTCTCGTGTGAAAGAGAAGCAAAGGCAAAATAGATGCACTTTCCTCATTATTTGCCATTTCATTACTTCTTCACAATTCTCTGTAATATCTTAAGAACTCTCATAAGCAAGCCTTTCACCTTGCTTTGACACAGAATTACTCCCTGTCCCTTCTCCCTGGCTTCTTCAGTCTCTCCTCTACTTGAGGTGGAAACACAAGACCCCAGATCAGGCCATTACCCTTGTGAAAACATCAGGTCCTGGTTTCTACCCCTCGCTGGTCATGTTTGGTTTGTTCCTCTGACCAGACAGGGTTCACCACAGAGCCAGCCCCAGGCTTTGTCTCCTGAACATTGTCTACCCTGGATCCAAGGGCTGTGCATCTTGAGCTCTGCTCATCCTTTCCAGACTCACATTTCTCAGACACGAATTCCCAAGGCTGTTTTCCTGTTCAGTTACCAGCTCAACTCCCTCCCTTGGAAGCCCCTCCCCACTACTCTTAAGGACACTTTTTTTTCTACCATTCATCATAGTTTCCACAGGAGCAATAAACAAACTAGGGTTGACTGTCCAGCTCAGAGCCCTCCTTCGGGGCCTTCAGTTTGATGTAAAACTGTTCTCACCCTGGTTTTGTATGTTTGACTGTTTAAATTATAGTCACAGTTTACTTCCATTCTTTAAGTTGCTGAACAGCCCTGTGAAGATTTGAGACAAAGGCTTCAGGGCCCCCAAATTTTATCTTTCAAATCTCCATTTTCCTCTTTGCTACATTAACAGCTTTCACCAGCTAAAGGACACAGTTTCCTCTCCAGAACCCCACACTAGTTTGTCCTCATTTCTCCCCATCGTTTAAGGCCTGTGAGTGCTCTTAGGACTTGTATTCCAGTTAGAAACTGAGCAAAGGGAGAAGACCAGTGAGGTACCAGTGGACCTCATATCTTGTGGACTCAAACTGGTCACTTGGAAGAATCATAACCCAGCGAGGGAATAGTTAACATTCCCTAAAACTGAGGCAGTTTCGCAGCACACAGTTCAGTTTGCTAGCAACGCGCCCTCTCCATTTTCACACGCGCGCACATGGGCTAATTGTTTCACAGGAGTAACCTCACCTGCAATTAGCCACTGTTTTAAGTCTTTGATCTCTATAACTCTCCAGAGGACAGCAAGATTCCCACATGAAAGTGCTTTATTATTTTATTTCACATTTGGGAGTGACCCTATGCTGCTGGATTTATTAAAAAAAAAAGTCCTTACCTGATCTCAGAGATTCCCACTGAGCTGAGCGAGGCTGTGGCAAGGGGAAATGCTCCCTTTTGGGGGTGGATCTCCCAGGTGTTAAGGCTAAGTGAGTACAGCCCCCACCTGATGGCCTTCACCTGCTCTCTGAGCAGACTGCTGCTCTGCCAGCGTCAAACCCATCCTCGAGATGGACTTTCTGGGGACATGTCTTGTCTTGCTGATTCACTTCCTAGGGTAATTTTTATTTCTTTGAGCTATTGTCCAATTCACAGTTAAGGATCAGCACACAATGTCCCTTTCCAGGGAGCTTACCTTAGCCAACAGAGAGGAGACATCTACATCTGATCCTGTAGCACCAGCTCGGGCCAGAGGGTGCACACAGCTCCTCAAGAGCCAGCTGCCAGGTTTTGCCCGGCTGTTTTTCCAGGGAAAGGGATGGGGCAGAGCAGGTAGCTCAGAGGCCCAAGCCATAGGTCTGGTCCCAAAGAAAACAAAACGTCGGGGCCTCAAGGCTCTTAATTAACTCTATTAGAGTGATAATTGTGGCCTGCCCAACCCCAGGGGAATGGAAAAAACCCTCCAGTGCGAGATGCATATGAAGGTACTGGACTGAAACATGAATATTTTTATCCACTGTCAGCGGTTAGAAGGCAGTGGGGGGTGGGAGGACGGTGAGAAGAAAAGATCCTCAGCTCAAGAAGATTCTGGTTTAGCACCAACAAGTAGGAAACAACCTAGAAGTCAAAGAGATTTCTGTGAAGTGTATTTGCTTTTTGCAGGGCTGCTTTCGAAACATCTGAAAAATTTAGACTATATTCTTTACAGTTCATTAGTGCACAGTAAAATATGCCCCTAACCACTTCCTTTTTGTCTTTTTTTTTTTTTTAATTAGATGTGGCTTAAAAATAAATCTCTCACATTTCCTTGCAAAAGTGCAGGTAGGACAGTGTTTTAAGAGAGCCAGCACTGCTTCCCCGCCTCTGTGCAAGAGTTGGGCTCCAGCGATGAGGCTCTTTTCATCTCATAGGGATGTGCTTCCAGAAACTGGTTCAAGGGAGTGGGAGAGGTGCCTGGTTCCCACAGCTACCAGAGTCCACTCAGTGGCTGGCACTGCAGCTTCATAGAATCATTGAATATCCTAATGTGGAAAGGACTCGGGAGGATCATGACAGTCCAGTTCCTGGCCCTGCACGGGATAGCTCCAAGTTCTGTCCCTCAGGAGCCTCCTTCTCCTGTGGATATGAAGAGACCTTACAGGAATCAGGGCAAAGCCACCCCTCATGAGCAGCACACCAGGGCTGGTGTGAAAGGACACAACCTCTGGCAGGCAGCGAGAGGCGGGAGCTACTCTTACTGCTCAAACTGTGTGGGTTTGGAGTTTCAGATGTAGCACAAGGAAGATGCATAATTAGAGCACCCCAGAAGCTGCTTTAAATCATGAAATCAGCTTAATTTGCCTGCTGCCTTTGGAAGGAAGAGAAAACTTCACACCATCTTTTTCCAGCCCGCAGGCAGGAGATTCTGACCCCAGCCAGTCATTGGGATCAGCACAGCTTTTTCCCTGCCTTATGCAGTTGTGGACCCCCAGCACATGCTGATAAAGGAGGTTTTAGAAGACAGCCCAAAATGCAGTGCTGGCAGGGCGCAGACCCAGCGGGCTTCCCTGGCTCTGCATTTAGTAGCAGCTTCTCCTGCCCGCTTCCCACCAGTGCAGTGTTCTTGAGTTTAAGCACGAGTGGCACCAAATTCAAAAATCCTTTCCCCACTAAGCACCCAGCTCAACCCAGGGTTTCAGCCCTGAAATGTCTGTCTCTTTCATCTTCTTTGGTTGCAAAATCTACAGTGTCAGGTCATCACTTATAAAAGCCTCATATCACAAAGTCTCTCTGAAGTGTGGTTTGCCCCAGTTATAAAAAAACCCCCCACAATCACAAATAATGTATACTTAAAATGATGAGTTAAAGGTTGGCTTTGCTTTCTGGATTCTTCACTTTCAGGCAACACACACTTCACCCTGTCAAGTTTTCTTTGCTAATCTGGGAACTAGAATTTCACTTTGATGTTAATGAACACTGAGATGAGGGCAGAGAAGTGCAAGTGACTGACTGGCCCTGGCTTAATGCACAATCTTTCCCCAGCTGAACCACAGGCTCATCACCCTGACCTGACAGCTCAGTTCAGCTGATGGTGCAGCCGCTCTGCACCAGAAGAAGCATGTTACTATCACAGCATGGACCCTCTGTCACACTTCCAAAGCTGGCATGCTAATGGGGAAAGGAAGGAAAGGGTAAGTAATATGAATTTCCCAATTAAAAATCACTGAATCATGACACTCAGACTTTATTTCCAGCTTTAAACCCAAAAAGCCTCTGGGATATGAACCCTTCTTCATTGGTGTTACTGCATCTTTCTGAGGGCAGACCTCGTCAGCCGTTTCATCATCTCCTTTCATCTCACAGGCCCCTTACCTTCCCATGTGACTGGAAAAAGTCAGAAAATCACGGTCTGTGCTGCCCTGGTACCTGCGGGTAGCATTCAATAACAGGTGCTGCAAGCACAGGGCTGCTCCTGCCCTGACCCTCATGCCAGAAGCCTGTCAGGCAGCTGCTCTATCTAAACTGTACTCTGCTTAACAGAAGACAGTGCTTGCCTTTTTCCTCCTCCTCCTCCTCCACTGGGAGCTCTTATTTCTCACCTCCCACTGCAACACTTATCAGAGAGTATATCCTTCACCTCTAGCTCAGCGTCCTTTTCCTCAGACTGGAAAGTCACTGATGATGGGGGTGGGAGGTGGCAGCTTGTTCTCAGCTCATTAATCTATCACAAACCTCTGCACCAGGCTTGCTGCCTCCAGCCCTCATTCATTTTCAAGCACAAAGGATGTTTGTGTTTGATTGGATATGCTGGATAAATGATTCCAAGCTGTGAATTTCATTTCATGACTAATGGCAGGCACGGGCTGAAATCCTGTTCGTGAAGCTGACAAATAAACCTCCATTGACCTCCATGGCAAGGTGGGACACTGGTCACCCTGAAATAAATAATAATAAAATAGATCATAGGGGTTCACAGGACGGGGATATGCAAGAAGACATCATTCACCTCATACTTACCTTTGCTCCTGGTCTGTGGATTCACATATGAAGGGGATATTTGCTTTCCTGGTTAGTATCTGTGAAACAAAAATACATCATTAAGGAGCCTCACAGTCCCAGCTCAGATAAACCCCAGAAGCTTCTAAACCAGCTCCAAGATGCTCTTGTAACATCAGTCAGACCTTTCAGCTTTGGTGGTAGCTTTGATATCCCCATGGATAAGGGATGCTTCTCCTCTGGGCACAGGGAAGTCTCTGCCCATCTCCAGCAGAAAGCTTCCCCATGGGGCTCACACCATCCCTGGAAGTGTCACTGCAGGGCTTAGGGCTGCTGGCACAGCTTCAGCACTTGTCATTTTCCAACGGAGGAGATGACTCACACTCCCTTTCCAAGGACATAAAGGGTCTCCCCTCCAAACTGGTAAATCTGTCAGGTGCTCAGCATGGAGCTCCTCCTAGGAATCAGGAGAAGAAAAAGCCCATTTAATTTCTTATTCTTTTTTCTTAAGTGCTAGTGATTGTGCAGTAGGGTCTAGATGTGTATGCCTGGCTCTTTTTTTCACAAAGACTCCAAACCCCAAAGGCAGACCTGGGAAATCAGTTACAGATTTCAGGAAGTTTCTCTCAGCACCTCTACTGTGCCCAGGCAGGCTGGAGTGAGAGTCCTGCAGTGCTGCATGAAATGAGCTGGCAGTTCTCAGCCCAGCCCTGTAGAACAGCATCCTCATTGAACAAAGCCCCTATATCACATATAACATCACAAAGGAGAGACGGTGGGGAGAAGGAAAAGGGAGGTAAAGGCATGACAGGAGGAGCAGAGAAGACAGCAGGACACACACTCATGACCTGTGCTTGTTACTAGTGCAGCAATGCACATCTGCACTTCACAGCTTGTGGTCTGTGCTCTGGAGCTGCTGAAGGTCTAATGGCTTCTTCCACTGCTGTGCCATGGTGGGACATGTCCTTGTCTGGGCATTACGGAGCCAGGAGGAAACTTTTAGGGAAAAGCTGCTCAGCACTAACTGTGCTCAGCAGGGCAGCGTGGGCATCGCGTCCCTGACTGAATGGTGAATGGCCTCAGCACTGCAACCTCCAAAAAAATGCACTTGTCTGAATCTCTCCACGGCACCTCACTGGCCTCCAGAGCCTAATTCCTGAAATTAGGTACTAGGGCAGAAGTTTTTGGTTTCCAAACCAGACAATGTGCTGGAGGGTGGCCAGATGCTGTGGGTACACGGAGCGAGGGTGGGGTAATTTGGGGGGAAGCTTTCTGCCTACAGGGAGAGCAGGATGCGTGAGAGCAGGTCTACAGCTCTCAGCTGGAGCAAAAATTACCGGCAGATTATCATCTTGATAGCAAGATTTAGAGCAAGGAGGGCCAGGCCAGGTGAGTCACCCTGCTGCTGCTGCCAGTCGTTGGGGCTGCTGATGGCTGTGATAACCCAGTGAGCACTGAGTGGGGACCGGCAGGGAGATTGCCAGGCTAGTTATGGAGCTGGGCACTCTGGAATGTCAGCAGCTGCTGCCTGTGCCCCTTCACGCTGCCAGATACTGGAGAGGACAGAGCACAGGGCCCAAGACATGCCAGCCTTTGCCACTTGTTACTCGGGTGGGCTGCACCCTGAGCACGGTGCGGCTGATCCTATCCCAGGAATTGGGTGCGGAAGCAGATTTTGCTTCACTGCAAGCTCCTCCTCTGGGGTGCACATGAGGAGCTGAACAGCTCCTAACCCCAATACAGCAACAGCTGAACTTGGCTCACTGAGCCATGGTCAAGAACCAGGGATTAAAACCTGTGGCCAAGCTTCCGGGCAAGCCCAGACCAAAGATCTTAAAGAACTAAAGCAGAGGGGAATAAATTCCCCAAAACAAGAAACAGCCTCTCTGGTCATCTTTGAGAGCACCAAGCCCTGGTGAGACAGGAAGGTCTGGGCTCTGCTATCTTCAATTCAGTTATTTGCCACAGCAGATGAATGAGCTCAGATACTTGTCCTTTACATCAGGGTTTGCACACCCAGCACCTCACCCATCTCAGCAGGTAGTGTCCCATCAGGTATCTTTTTGACACCATAGTCTCTTACCCTTTCTCTGTGCAGGTCTAAATAGAACTGGGATGGGCTCCCAAACAGTCCTGCTCAGTCTATTAGCCAGGGATCACATCGCACGGGAGGGTGTGGAGAGGCCCCTGACACCAAAATGTTTTGACAATCAAACATCCCCAAGCAACTCTAGGCACTGAGCACAGCAGATGCATGGGTGGCCAAAGCAGCTTTGAGCCACCTAGAGCTACAGACATGTAACAGAGCTCAGCAAATCCTTCCTGAGAAGTGGTGTGAACTCTTGGGTTACTGCTACACATGAAGCCAGCTGTCCTCTCTGCACACCCAGAGCCACCTATGCTGCTGAGTCTGGTGGGAGCCCCAGCCTGTGCAAGCTGAGGTGCTGGCACACACTGGTGCTGCTCACTGCCTGGTTTTCAGGAGCCACGTACACCCTGCAGAGCACAGGAAAGCCATCACCCCCCACAAGCGCTTCCACAGGGCCAGCACTGCATCAACCAGCCCTTCCCACGGCAGAGAGAAACAGAGATTGCAGATACTGCTGAACAGTCCCTGCAGGCATGAGGCTCCACAGACTCACCAGTGTAACCAGTAAGGGATGGAGGGTTCAGGCTCTCTGGCTAACACTACTGCAACTCCTGCTTAAGAGCAGAGATAGTGGCTGCCCCTGCTTTGCACTAGGGGATCTCTCCCCAGTGGATGCACTCTAAGCCCAAACACATCATCCTCTTACTGGGGCTCCCATCTTCCCGTTGCTCCAGGTAGGAGTGTTGACTGGATGTGATGAGGTGCTACTTGGCCTGAAAAACCTTTAGATGTTGCAATTCATTGCTCAGGGGCTGCAGCTGGACTAGATTAGATTACACTGGGCTAACCAGAGATTTTTGCTGGGTTTCTCTAGCACACACTAACCACAAATCATGAAGCAGCAAGAAGACCTAAAAATGTTCACATCTGAAATGCTTTCTCACAGAGCAAGTCCAATTAACAAAAAGTCCCATGAGGTCAAAAGAGAAATGAAAAATAATCACTGGGGTTGGAGGTTGTACAGTGCACTGAGTATTGAGATTACTCACCCTGCTACAGTCCAGCTACAAGATTTCCTGTTTGCTTTGCCTTAATTTTTGGGTGTTTTACGATGATTGGAATGATAAATTAAACTCCTACACTAGAAAATAGCTGGTGGCAATGGAGGTGGGGTAATTTAATGAGTTAGCTGTGACAGACCAATGTGAGAAACACTATGATCCAATTTTGGTTTAAATTTGGAGACAAAAGTACACCTCAGTGCTTATTGTGTCGAAATGGCTTATTCAGCTCAAGAACATATTTTGCATCCCTATTTCCCCTGCTGCACAGTGGAATATGATGCCGTGCACTCTGCTTGTCATAGCTCAGATCCTGTCTTACATTTCTGTAATGCCTTGAGTGCTGGAGAGTCTTGGCATGCTTCACAAACTGCTGTATACACGGCCAGAATCAGACATGCAGCCACTTCTGGGGTGGAAGGCAGCAAGAACTGCGTGTGCTGCACTGGGGGGAATAAGATTCTATCCCGGAAGAGATGCTTTTGCATAGCATGTCATTAACATAAATCTCTGAACACTCAGCGAGCTCCTGGCTACAAGTTTAGCTGCATCTCAAGGACTGGAAATTTTACTGCTGGGACATGAACCTGTAGTTCCAAGCAATCTATTTCTGCCCAACCTGCTAGGCTGTCAGTAGCTGTTTTCATCTCTTACATACACTATAGAACAATAACAGATAAATATCAATGTAGATCTCAGCCTCCTGCACCTTTTGGAGGGGGTTATGTCTTCTCAAAGGATGCTTTTGAGGAAAGAACCAACACCAGGTGGAAAAGGAGTCAAGTTGCCAGAAAAAGAGTCATCTTCTCTCTCCCACCTATCATCTGCAGGTCTCTCTTCTCACTGCCCCACAGTGCAAGAAGGAGGCACAACATGAAGGCTGGGAGGGCAAAGGTGGAGAAGGAGGAAGGGCATGGCTTTCGCTGTGATTCTCTATGAGCTGCATTAGCTGCAGAGATTGAGGAGTGCATGGCAGCAAAGGTATGACACACCTGTTCTCCCAGTGCCTTCTGCAGCCCTCAGGGTCCTGCACAACCCTCCTTCGTTGAAGAGAGAGCAGTGTAACCACTCAGTTGACTATCACAGTGAGAGTTTGGTGCCTGGAGCTGGCATGTCCCCACTGAACATGCTTGGTAATTCAGGCTCCTAATTCAGGCATTCCCATATCAAATGCCAAATTCCAGGCATCCTGCAGCTTCCGTGACACCTTCCTGGAGCCACTTGCCATAGCTTACCTGCTCATCTCCATCCCCTTTCCCAAAATCGTGGATGCCAAAAGCATGTCCTGGCAGTCACAGAGGTTCCAGGAAGGTTCTTGTTGAGGTACCTGCTTGTTGCCTTCCAGCACTTGGGAAGGTACCAGTGAAAAGGCAGGTGATGCTGAGCAGATTGGAAGTTGACCAAGGGCACCTGTGACCTGCCCACAGTGCTGCTTCCAGCTTCTTCCTCAACTGGGTATTTGTTTACTTGTTTTGATTTTAAACACGCCTGAAAATTGGCTATTCTTAGGGAAGAAAAAAGAGAGGAAAAAATCCTTTTTTTCCATGCCACCATTTTTTAACATCATCCTGGAGCTACATGGGAGGAATGATGCCCCTTTCTTCCTGCACGCTGAGGAGGTACAGAGGAAAGAGCAGTGCCAGTGGCCCTGAGCACTGCTTGGGGCACTGGTTGGCAGCTGAAGGAGACTGGTTTGTAGCCACACACCCAAGTGCTGTGGTGTGTGTCCTACCTCAGCCTGAATCCCAGCTGCCAGCAGGAGTGAACACCTGGGTTTGCAGGGAACGCTGCCTTCGACTGCACCTAGCTCCTTGTGCTTAGGAGACCACAGCCCTGGGTGTGGTGTAGCTGAAACTTGGGTGAGCATGTTTAAGCAGTGGGCAGACTACTGCTGTTTTTCAGAAGGCATATCCATTTTGGTGGGGTAGAGGTTAACAAGTGGTTGGCTGTAAAACGGGATCTAACATACTGAACAAACTGATTGTTGCTGATACACACGATAGCCCTGAGCCAGTTGATCCATCCCTGGTTCCCAGTGGCCATGAGGACACAACAGTCTCCCTAAACATTCAACTGAATACTCTGCATGCAGGGCTGCAGGGTGTTGGGTACCCCACTAGCTGGGGTTTGCTGGAATGTTAACTTAATTTCCTAGGCACTGATGTAGGAATGAGAGGCCACTGGCGAGCCAGCGTACCAGCCTGTCTTTATGAGGTGCTGTGGCTGAACAGGGCTGAGGCTTCACCTCCAAAGCCAGTGTCTGGATAATGAGCTTGAAATCAGCAAACAGAAGAAAATCAAACTCATTCCAGGCTCTGCCTTTCCTTGCCACCATGCACCATCCCAGATGCTTCCCGTTCCTCAGCAACATCTTCCACCTTGAGACATCTGAGACAACGTTTCCCTTCATCTCGAAAAGCAGCATGTGGGGCAGAGACAACAAAGCTCTGATATCTCAGAGCCACATCTCTGCCTTGTGTATTTCTGTCCAGTGCCAAAAACCATCAGGTTGGGCAGCCCTGGGGTAGCTGCTGTCTCCAGCCCTGCCTCTTCTCCTGGACCACGGGCAAACGCGGCTCTGCTTTGGACCAGGACCTCATAGGAGCCTCCAACGTCGTTTGTTCCATCACCTGGACCTGTTGTTTTCAAATGTGCAAGGGGCCAAGGGATATATTTGTTGATGGTATGTATGTTGGTTACTACCAGGATTGCAGTTTTAAGGATTTTCCACATATCGTGTGTCCTGTGTCTGTCCACGTTGCAGTGCGGTGACCCAGACACAACACTGACAGCTGCAGGGTAAATAAATAAAAACAGAGTATTTTGATCTTGGAAAGGGAGGCGGTTTGGAGGGAAAGGGGGGGCCAGGGTGTCAGCAGCCAGAACAGGGTGGCCACAGCTGTGATGGGAACAGATGCGGCACAGGGAGCGGGAGCAGGGAATAAAGTTCTGCAAATGCAAGCAATGCTGGAGAGTCTTGGAGAATGGCATGCATATTTGGGACAGGTGGGAAGTGTTTACATTGAAATAAGAAGGATGATGGCCTGACAGAATGCTGGTCATGTTACCTGTGACCCAAACTGACCGGCCACAGCTCTCATGGGCCCAGAACATCTGAGACCACCATTTCTTTGTCACAGCAGAGCCCACTGAATGCAAGTAGGGTCCCGTGCAGCAGTAGGGCTGTTGCTGCTTGTAGGTGTTTTGTCCCTCTCACAAGCAAGCTGATGTTGCCTCTAAGCCAGCCTTTATCCCAGCCTAGCTTGTGGTAGATCTCTGTAGGACCCCTGTGGATGCCTTGAACCTTGTACCAGGCAGGTACAAGGCAGTATCAAGACCTGAGCCAGCAAACCTGCCAGTGTGGTCTCCAGTACAGCTGGAGCACAGCTGGCAGTGCCCAAAGACACATATCTGACTCATCCCAAACAGCAGCTCTGCCGTGGCTGGGTCCCAAGCTGGTTATATTGGTTTATTGGCTTTGGTGCTTGGTTTTTGTTTTGGTTGTTTTGTTTGTTTTTTTTTGGTTGGTTGTTTTTTTTGTAAGTCTAGGCGAAGTTATTTCTCAACTGATGTTTAAATGATGAAACAATGAGAGTTGCACACCTTTCAAATTCTCAGAAGCATCCCAGCTGCCAGGAGGAGCTCAGTGAGGCTCTTGCAAAGCAGGTATCCTGCTAGTGGCTGCTGCCTGACTGAAGTGGCTTTGGGTACGAAGCAGTTGTGCTGTGTGCTCTCTCTGCTGATGGTCATTAAAGACAGGAGGCTGTGGGGCTTGTTGCAGGGGATCTTTGCAATGCTTCACTGAATTTCCTCCATCCAAAGGACTCATCACAACAAATGATGTGAACGAAGTCTTTCTTTTCTTCTGGCCCTTTATACCCTTTCCATAAAACATTAAGGCTTGGGTTTTTTAAGAACCCTAGTGGCACGTGTGTCCCCATTTAAAAGCAGTGGAGGGCTGGGAACCCATCTCCCTCAGGTGCTCTCAAAACCCCAGCTAAAGGGGTTGAGCTGAGCCAGTAAAGGCAGACAGCATGGCTCTGTCACACCTGCATTACCCAAGGGTGGCAAGGAGACTTGTCCAAGGTCATTTTATGCAGTGCACTGAAGAGCAGAGACCAGAGGATCCATCTCCTAAGCCTCCAGTCTGCCTCCAAGCTTCCCTTTTGCTCCTGGCTGCTTGCTGACTAGCGTGACCCATGGGAGAAGAAATCCTCCTGACTGCAGCTATGTCACGGGAGGATGCTCAAAGGCAGCTTGCAAGAAAGTTTGAGCATTTCTAATCAAGTTGGAGAAAGGCTCACAAACACAAAGTCATGTTGAGAGACATTCCCTGCATTTATTCACACCCTAGCCCCTAGATAAAAATAGCTTTGTATGTTAAGTTTAGGACCACAGAAAGCCCAGTGGATAGCAAGGGATTATCACAAAAGGGCAGCAAGGCAGTCAAAAAGAGCCTGAGGGACATTTTGTACGATTTCCATGAAGAGAATAATTAATTCAAACTGGATACAGACAGCTCTGGGAGTGTCCACTCTGGAGATGTTCAAAGAGTCCTTTGCTGCTTTGTGCTCACTTTAAATCATGTCCTAAATAACCACTTCAGCTATGCATTTCTTTTTGGTTATACAGAGTGCTTGAATGCCAAAGGGATCAGTGAAAACTTTGTTATTAAAGAGCTGCAAGACTTTAACAAGGTACACAGTCATTAGAAAGTTGTTGAGTCATGAAAATACTCTCAATAATTTGAAATTAATGTTTAGTGTGTGCTGTACCATAAAAATGCTTAGATGTTGTGGCCATGGATACTAAAGAAAAGCCTTAAGGCCATGACTACCCGAGCAAGTTACCGCAAGGTGAGCGAGGGTGCAATTTCAGAGCACACCACTTACAATAAGGTAACTTCCCTTTTCCAGCTCTTGTCCTGGGACCAGGGGAGGTGGTTAAGTCCTTGCTGAACATGGCACAGGCTGCCTTTTAAAGGCTTTTGGCTGAGGGCGTGCGTGTGGCTGGGTACAGCAGAACAGATAAGGTGCAGTAAATCTCTGCAATAACTGATCTAATCTTTTAGTAACTTTGCTCTCCAGCACAGATGCAAGGATGGATGGACTATGTGTAGAAGCCAATGCCATAGAAATGGACACAATCAGATAAGGTAAACACAAAAAGGTAAAAGAAGGTAAATACAAATGGCTGGAACTTAATGTGAAGGTTCTGTTTCATAAGAATAAATATATATATTAATAAATGCTTGCAAATAACAAACAGGGCTCTAGTTTCCTTATACCAGTGGCTCTGTTGACAAGGCAGGGAAAAATGAAAAACTAACAAGTGTTTCCTTCTCTCCTTTCTTTTCCAGAAAAACACAATTGTCTGAATTCAGACTGCTTCTGGTAATCCATCCTTTCTTTTCCATCTTGGATTATGCCAAGCGAAGTTCCAGGGTATCCTGGAGATTTCTATCTTCAACACGGTAATGATCATTGCTTCTTTCTTTTCTTCTCATATCAGTGTCTCAAGAGTTAAACTACCTGGAAGAAGGGGATTTTAGTAGAAGATCCGGAGTGGTGAACATTATCAGCAGTGTTAATCTGTCACATCTTTCCTGGACTGTACATACCACGCTCCATCACTCCGGCATGTCATGGCCTGCATTGTTACAAGATGTGCTGAAGCTGTAGCCAGCCATAGTTTGGCATCTCAGTGAACCTTCTGATCCAAGAAAATACAGGAAGGAGAAAATAATAGTGCCATTTTCAAAAAGAAAAAAACCTACACAGACCAGCCCACCTTAAAAAAATCAACCAAAACTAACTCCTAGGCTTCTAAGCAAGTACTAAAATAGAATTTTTCAAACACAGCTTTAGAAGAAAACTGTTTGAATTAAAGGTGAGCTAGACCCTTGATTGCACATCACTAAGGGATACCAGATGGCTCAAAATCTAGAGTTTTTCTCTGTCATTTTTCTCTCATATTTAGACACATACAAACTAAAAAAAAAATGAAGTATTTGTTTTCCTGGTTCCCATTTCCCAGCTCTGGAAAGAACCCGGCCAGCAGCCAGGCTGGCGTGAAAACATCCCATGTTATCTGAGCTTGGAAATGCAGCAGACTCAAGCTGGAGCAGTCCTTGGAGTTGACTTGGAGAGCCCACACCCCAGTGCAGACACTGGACTGCAGACACTGGACTGCAGACACCAGATGAGAGGGAAGGCTCTTGGCCCTATTGTTGTTGTTGAGCTCCGGGAAAGGAGCTAGCGAGAGGAAAAATGTTCTGGATAGGATAAAAAAAACTCTCACAGGAATGGATGATCTCACTTGTCCACACACACACACCCAGATGCACAAATATATATAATTAACTGGAAAATACTGTGTGGTACAAAGGTTTCTTCAGCTTGGGATCATCACAGTTGGGCTAGTTAAGGTTGGTACAGCCATAACAAAGATTACTTCCCACACATCTCCTGCTAAGAGCCCTTCTACCACATCACAGCATTTTAGTAGGCATTTATATCTGTTGATAGGTACCTCTATGCTTTTCACACAGAGAGAACTAGGCATGTGATACAATTATTAACTGTACACGTAATAGCCCATCTAGTCATCAGTAGAACAGATGGGCTCTATGTACATACATGCTCTTATGTAGACACACTGTGGACCCCTTCAAACGGTCACAGGGGTGTTTAAGGGACAGGAGACAAAAAGACTGTGCTGTTTGAATACCATAAAGAATAAAAAACAAAAAAAGGAATAAAACCAAAAGCCGCTGAAGGCAGATCCGTCTGGTCTTGCCCCTGTGCATGGCATCTGTGGTGGAACAAAGGGAGGGCCACTGGTGGTACTGTGGGATTTGGGGGTTTCTTAAGCAGCCCCATGAAAACCTGGAAGAACTTGCAAAAAGCAGCTCACCTTACAGCCACAAGTTATCAGTTTCAAAGGTGTCACAGAATACCTTCTGCATCTCTTTCCCCATTTCCTAGACAGTGCTTCCTAAGGCACACAGCTCCTCAGAGCATGGCCAAGACCTTACCAGCTCACCAAAGCAGCAAAGTCATTGCCATGCATTGCTGGGCTGCCATTTTGCATGACAAAAAAGTCCTTGCTCTATTCTGTTCCAAAGATTTTATATATATGCACATATATACATAGATATACACAAATACACATATATTTATTTTTTTTTAATCTGGGCTTGTTTTTATTTAAATGAAACACATATGCCTCTATTTGTTTTGTTGCTTGTTTGGGGGGTTTTGGGGTTTTTTTTGCTTTTATTTTGTTTGTTTGTTTTTAAGGGAGGGGGCAATTTGTTTAGGGTTTTGTTTTGTTTTAGGAAAAGCTACTATGCATTCCCACATACTTTCCACTCATGCTGAAGACGAAGTTGTGTCCTTGAATACAGCTAGTGGTACCCATTTTTTCCACCTCGAGGTGCACATGGGCATCCTCAGCTCTGACCAGGGCATTCTTCATCCTCAGGAGCTACCGTGTGAGCAAAATCAAACCTTTTCCTTGCAAAAATCCCACACAGCATCTCTTAGATCTTTGCAAGAACCAAAACTATCTTAATAAAACCAAGGAACAAGAGGGAGAGCAAGAAAGGAGCTGTGTTACCTCTGTTTTGGTAACTCCAAAAGCCACTTCATGCTCGTAGCATTAACTGGAAAGAGTTTATTGGTTCTACTGTCCTGCTGGAGCAGGAGCTGTTGTTTGTCTTGCACTGAAGAAGTAGGACAGTGTTTCTGAGCAGGAAGGCCTGTCTGGATCCCAGACAAAGAGCACTCAGGAACACCAGCCCTCAAATAACCCAACCACTCACTCATCCTGACCCTTTACACACTGACGAAAACTCACCACCACAGCTGCAGATTTCCATCCAGCTTCCCCACAAAACAGTTAACATAATCCCTAAGGAGAGATACTAATGTGAGAAGCCAAGAATGGTTATTTTTTAGGTAACAAGAATGCCCCAAATTTCACTGGTGTTACATAACTTTTAGCTTCTTGTTCCAAGCCCCAAGCTACTGAAAAGCTTCTCTGTTTTTTAAGACTACAAGTCGTTCCTTTCTCTGTGTCTAAGCTGCTCTTCCAATATATTTTTAAACTGTGTGCTTGTTTCCAGTGAGTGGACTCCAAGTGACAGGAAAAACTCTGTAAGAAAGATTGTCTTCTTGCCTATAAATCTTACTTTGAAAGGAGACAGTATTTTTGGAATTCAAGGGCTAGGGTTTTTTCTCTGCAATATTTTTCTTCTGCCACTTACAGAAACACTTCGTCTCTAGAAGGAGGTTTCTTGATCAACTCTAAACTGAAGCAGGAGGCACAAGGCAAAAATCTCCTTTCTAACCCACATTTCCTGGATGGAGGAAGTATTTTCTTTTAGACTGTTCAGGACTTTATTCATTTGTCTACATCCAGGTGTGCAGGATTTCTGTTAGGGAATGCTACAACCCCCTAAAATACAATACAGCACAAATTTTTGGTTGTTTGGTCTCACTCTAAAATGCCCTAGGATGTCAGTGCTTCACCTAATCCTAAATCAGGAGCAATGGCCCTCATGGTACAGATGACTCAGAGACGCTTTGAGGTTCACCTATCCATTTTAAGAGTCTTGACCAAAACATTATTTATTACAGGTTACTCAACAACAACAACAAATATAAACTTGCAAGAATGGGTTGGGAGTGTCAAAGGC
Source organism: Machaerirhynchus nigripectus (assembly GCA_013397975.1). Lineage (NCBI taxonomy): Eukaryota > Metazoa > Chordata > Aves > Passeriformes > Dicruridae > Machaerirhynchus > Machaerirhynchus nigripectus. The sequence continues at coordinate 621,330 of VZRQ01003115.1, read as the reverse complement.
AGAAAAGTTCTACCCCAAAGGCTTGTTCTTGATGGAAAGAAACAGCACAACACAACTATGAGAAGCTCAGAAAACAGCTTAACATCTCAGACAGTGGACAGGTTTCAGATGGGTGCAAACATACTCCTAAAGCCAGCTCCTCGCCCCTGATGACTTCTTGCCTCCATCCCCTGATTTATACACTGCTGCTCTGATGGACTGGCTGCTAGAGCTCCTGCTGAATGCCATGTCTGTCACCAGGATCTAGAAGCAAAAAACTGGAGAACAGCTAGCAGGCCCCCAGCCACGCAATTAAAAGTCACTTAAAATCTCCCCTCTTTTTCGAAGCCTGGTGCAGTGGACTTTTCTTCACTGAGGGACCCAGCTTACCCCTAGCACAGTAGGTGATATCATGGTCTCATGTTTGGGCAAAGGAGACACCGAGATATTTGGGGACTTTGTGTGTAACAGATGGTAGCTCTGACTTCCTAGAGAGATGAGATACAATCTGTGCTCAGCACTGTGCCCAGCTGGTTGTACTGACCACACTGAGGCACACCTCCAGGTGTACAGTTCATTATAAGATGAAGAGGGGTATATAAAAATTCAAGATGGGGCACTGACTTGATAGCTGGATGTTCCTTTCTCAACCCCAGAAACAGCAGAGGACCTGGAAGACACAGAGGCAAGAGGAGAACAAATCAGTTTTCTCTTCTCTTGGTGCTTTACATGGCCACGGCCAACACAAAGACAGGGAGAGGGATTCAGCTTGCCTTACAGTGCGGGATCCCCATCCAGCCAGAGCACTCTGGGCTCGTGTCACAGCTTCTGGAAAAAACAGGCATACTTTTAGAGAAGATTAGCCAGGCTTGTTTGAGCTGTCAGGTTAAAGTGACTCAGCCCCTAGACACACCTCTTGCTTTTCACTTGTTAGAAGGGGTGTCTAGACAGCTCAGGTGTAGGCGTTGCCGTGTCCACATTCAGTGGGATTAATCCCCGCTGGAGGACCACATGCTGTGCCAAGGCAGCCCTCTGACACCACCTCGGTAAGCAGGGCAGAGGGCTGCAAACAGGCAGAAGAAGCCTATACCCCCATGAGGATTTAGTGGCCTCACTCCTGGATGACTTGCACAGCCACATGTGGCTGCAAGCAAAAAACAGTGCCCAAAGCCCAGCTCTGCTCTTCTCCTGAGGTGATTTTGTAACTGAGTTGTTCCCCTCTGGGAGCTCTGCAGGGCCAGCAGGAAGCCACACAGCAAGGAGGGCCAGTGCTGATGAACCCCCAGTCAACCTGCCTGATGGACAGGCGTCTCCAAGCAACTCCCAGCATCTGGATGGAGACAGGAATGCAGCCCTTTCTGCCCACTGTCTCCACGGCAACATCCCCAGTGTGTACACAACAGGACCATCAGGTAGCTGTTTCTGTGTCACCTATCATCACAGCCTTTTATTCCTGGCACAGGGCACAGAGAGATGAATGAGGCTGATATGAGAAATGGCACCACCCTGCTGTAATGGAGCTAATTCTTCAGTGTCATTCTCCAAAGCTGACTGTGTGTCCTTATACACAGACACACAAACACGCCTCACTGCTCTTTGTCTCAGTATCTCTCAGTTGTACTAGCATTGCTTACCTTAAAAGGCACCTTTTCTTTTTTTTTTTTTTAATTCATTTTCACTACTTGAGGTCCAATCTTAGTGATGCCCACCTGTAGCAAAGGGCATCAGTTATCATGTCTGTGTTTGGGAGTGGACTCAAATGGTTTGACTGGATAATGGTAAGTGAATAGTTTTCATAAAAATGTCTAAATGCAAACAGAAATTTGGAGTCCAGCCCTGCCTCTATTTGCAGTGAATTCCTCCAACAGCCAGGTCCCAGTAGTAACTCAAGATATTTCCAGTGAGAGAATAAGCAAGTTATGGAAGATCCTTCAGACACGTTGCCTGTCCTAAATGCAAAAAGGACTCCAAAGAGAGGATTTAACAAATGAGATTTAGTGCCTCACACAGCCAGCATTCATGTGAAGAACTTTATACTCTATGAACCAGGTACAGTGATTTCACTGAGCTCCCTGGTGCTCTCACCTGATGCCCAGTAGGTTTCCAGTTGTCCAAACCTTGAGGAGCACTGTTAAACAGCTTGTTTTAGTCTTGCCACATATATCAAAGTTCAATTAGGTGGACTTCTTTTGGTACCCGAGCCTCTGATGATGACCATGAACTTAATCAGTCAAAGGACTTCTCAACCACTTCCCAGAGGCATGAAGAGTGAGCAGCCCTGGAAGCCAAGGAACAGTGAACGCACTGACAAGTAGGTATAGAGGGACTTGTGCAGAAATATCTGCATGTGCCTGTGCGAGGGGAAAAGACAAGATGAACTAATCCCTTTCCTCGGGGCTATGTCTTTACTCTTTCAGACTGGCACGTGTCTCCTTTGTTTTCAATAATAAGAGGTAATTATATCTGAAATGTTAAACTGTAAATCCATCACGTAGTTAAGGGAATTCAAACTGCACAGAACTATGGGAACATTTAAGGATGGATTAGGGACAGGGACTCTGAGGATCACACTCTGTGTTTTCCATTCCTTGACTGAAAGACTCAGGCAGTTTCCTGCTTTCCCCAAGGACTTTCTATCTCCCCACCACAAGATAAGGGAACCACACGCTGATTCCAGGGAGAATCACGAGTGTACTGTGGTGGAACAAAACAGCCTTCAGAGAGAGGTTTATGGCTTGTGTTTCCTTTAATTTTTTTTGACCCTTCTTATCACTAAACAAAAGCTTGTGGTCTTTCCTAGATAATCACATTTAAGCTCTTATGAAACCACATGCCTGGATAAAGCAAGTCTTATGCAACTCAGATGAAGCTTTTTTTTCCCCAGTGTAATTATTATTGAAGAATTGTATCATATTTTACAGCAAAGACTAAAACGCAAAGCACTTAATTAAAAATACAGATGAAGTGTATTTCCACATCCTCCCACCCTCTACCACTTATATGTGCAAACAAAAGAAAGAAGAAGAAATGAGTACTGAAAAAGGAGATTCATTCTTCCCTTACAGGATTACCAGTGACGCTCACCTCCCGTGGGCAGTGCAGGAGGGAGTGCCTGGGCTTATCCCACAGTACTGTGTGGAAGCCTCTCCAGGGCAATGCTGGAGCGATGGTGCTGGTGCAAGCAGGGATTCAAGCCACAGAGGCCCTAAACGCAGGGTCTGGTGTCCTTCACATCTCTCTATATTGGTGTCTGCTGGCCAAGCTCAGGCCCAAGGCATCAGTCCTTGCTGAGAATGAGCTTGGCCTTGCTGCTGCTGGGAAGGTGCACATCTGTGTACAGCTGGACTAGGCTGCCACGCCAAAAGAGTTCTTCCTTATAGAAAAGGGAGGCGAGGGTGGTTTGAGCGCAGCCTCAGACATGGACATCACCAGAAAAACAGGGGCAAACATCAGGAACTAGAGATTGTTTGGGTCCTGCTAGGTCTATTTTGTTCTTGGTGTCCAGGTGAACTGTATCTGGCATTACAAGGAGAGGCAAGAGTCATTTGCACCTCCTTCCCCAACAGTTCTTTCCAAACATGAACAGAGAGTGATTTTTGGGGCGGTGATCTTTGGGCAAGGAATGCCATTACTTACACCACAGTCACCTGGGATAATATTTATTACCGATAGGCTTTTGTGGGGCAAGCTCAGGCAAGGGAGATCAAATCACTGCTTCAGGGCAGCCCTTGACTTATGACTGCAGAAATGCCAATGTTAATGCAAGTTAAATGCAAAATGGAATATGAGTGTACAGGGCTTGACTCAGAAACTCTAAGATTTGGTGAGGTACTTTTATTTTACTTTGGGGTGTACATGGGTCATATTCTACATAAGCGTAAGGGCTAGAAACACATTTTGGATTGTTTGGGGGATTTGGTTGGTTGTTTTTTATGGGAACTCAACTCCTTAGATTAACAGATTTTTTTTTTTTAATAACAGCATCACAGTGCAAAATGCAGAATAAAATTATGAAAAGTGGCTACATAGTAACTACTACTCCCACTTCTGCATCCAGCATTGCAAAAATGTTGATTAAAAGCTAGACAACTGTCTTCCACTCACCACATTTGGATCATTAAACAACCCAAATATCTTAGTATTTAGAGTATAATCCAATACTAGTTGAAATCTTTTGACTGGCCTGGATTGGCTTCCTTGCTGGAATAAGTGGGACAAGTACTCCACCCTTTCTTTTAAATAGACTTAAGATCTACCATTGAAGTTACTTGGAACAGGGTGCAGGGACCATCAGGAAAGGATTAAGTGTAACAAAATCTTTGTGAGGTTAAAAACTGGGCAAGCTGGTCATTTAAACTCTGCGATGGGCCATTTCCCTGCAGCAAACCAGCCTTCCCAAAACCCAGCCTAATTACATGTGTCTACCTTAAAGGTGTTGTGTGAGGGTTTCTGTTGTTACTGGAAGATGCCCCAATGGGAATGCCTCCATAAAGCTTTTAAGGAGCCACCAACTCGGACAGAGCAGACGGGTGCACTGCAGACTGGGATTTATTTAGTGAGAGGCGTGAAAAGCCAGCAATCCGGCCCAGCATTCCCTGGATTTCGTCTCTGGCACAGGAAGGGTTTGCATGTTTCCCGCTTGTGGCTTCTATTTTAGCCTGTGTTCATTGCTGGGATGCTTGGACACAGCTGTGCTGGTTCATTAACTGCCCAGCATGTCACTCAGCTCAAGCAAATGGCTTTGGGGGTTGTGTTTTCCAATGACTCAAGGGGAAGGTAGACTTTTCTATGAGGAAAGGAAGGTGTTGGTCTAGGAGATATTTGATAATCTCCTGAGATACATTTAAAATGAGGAACAAAGAAGAAGACTCAAGCAGGAGCAATGCAGATTCACACAGCAAAAAGGCTGGGACTCAAATGTACATTTCAGGAATAGCCATAGAGAAACCTTAATAAGACACGAACCAAGACCATGAAGTGATCAATGAACCAGTATCTCCCTTTGTGTTACAGCCAGTATCTGTAATGGAGAGCTCGCTGCTCCTGTGGTTTTCCCTGTAGGCTCAGAAGTGAACAACCTGAGGGTACTAACCAGGCACCAAGAATGAGGGAAATGGATCTACAGCATCCCCACCCTTTTCTGGTCATTACATCCTGCTCTCAGGCGAGAACCATTCACAAAATTAGAGCATGCTCAAGCCTTGCCCTTGAATGCTTCAGTTTGGAAGGTGCCCTGCCCTGTTCCAGAAGCTGTGTCAGGGACGTGCTGAGCTGTGCAGCTGCTAGTTGGGTGCAGTTTCCAAAGAAACAGGGTCCACATCCTGCTGCTAGTGACTCATGCTGAGATCATCCCACTCAGGAAGAGACAGAAAGAGCTGTCCCACCTCTTCCTCAAGGGAGGCCTTGCAGCATGGAGGAGCAAAGCAGGTGCTGCAAGTGGGGAGGTTTGGGGCTTTTTTGCGCAGAAGAAAAGAGACAGCCCCTAAGGAAGACGTTGTCTGCCAGCCCATGCTATGGCATCCATCACAGTGACAGCCCTTGGCCAGGGGCAGTCTGGGAGAAGCATCCCTGGCATGCTGGCACGCCTCCGCTCCTTCCCCCAGCCCGGCTGTAACCCCTGCACTGCCCTGCCACAGCACTGCCTCCCTTCTCCTGCCTCCCCATGGGCATTAGGACAACCCCCTGGGACTGCTCGCTTCATCCTTTCCATGGCTAGTCTCTGGAAGGCCACTATGGGCCTGGGTAGAGTTAGGGGCTGTGGATACTTGGCTTTAAAGGCAGGAAATCCACATGACACCATGACAAGCACAAAGTCCCCATGACTATTGCCATGCTTGATGCCTTCTCCTGGTCTTAAAATCAAGAGGCGAACACGGTTAGAAGGGGAAAAGGGTATTACCTTGGTATTTATTGTAAGGATCCTTAGGTGCACCACGACCAGGTCGAATACACCTCCATGCACCCCCGCAATGCCACTGCAATCCCTTTCCTCTATATCTGGTCTTACACTCTAGATCTGACTAATTAGCATATCTATCAAAAATTCCCCAATGAGAGGCTCGAATGAGCCCCCCTCTCTAAGGAACCCTCCCCTGGATGGTTCTATCTTAGTTTACAAAATGTGTTCTGGAGAGGACCTTCGGGTCTGGGCACACTGGCACCCTAACTACAAAGCCTCTAAAATGTTTAGTCTCTTAGCTTAACAAACAAGTCCAAGAATGTAGGCAAAAAGCACCAAGAATACAGAAGTTGCAAAAAGGTATAACAGGGGTATAAAAGAAAAGAAAAAAATTATCATGGCATCATGCTGGTACTAACCCTGTCTCAATAACCAGCTGTGGAAGCCACTCATCCTAAGTATTTCCCAAGGCATCTAAAACTAGTTCTAGTTTAAAAATCAAATTCAGACTTAGACAGGTCAGCAAGAAGTGAGACCAGCAGCCCTAAAGCTGTCAGTCCAGCCCCCTACTGTGGCACAGCACTTCTCAGCACAAACCACTGAGAGGTCTATCATTTATATGATCACATCTACATCTCTAGGAACATGGATGCTTAAGAAAATAAGGACTCTGTATTGTTACTTCCCAGTCCAACACGCTCTGCTTGTCACTAGGTCGTTCTAGCCTTTGACCTGCACCGTTACAGCTCTTCCCGAGGAGAATCCTCTGTAGTCACTTCCATGCACATGCACTCACACATGCCTGCACCACACAGGCTGCTGACTCCTGCTCCTCCAGGCAGTCAGTGCTGTTACAATTGCCCACTGGAAACCCAGCTTGGCCCAAAAACTAAAGAGATTGACAAAAACACATTTCACTGCTCTTCCTGCAAAACTCTTGAACTCGTGAAAGTTGAACACATGAAAGCAATCTGAGGTTAGCGTGTAATACAAAAACCACATGAAAGAGATAATTTAGCATTAGACACATGTTACCAGAAGCAGGTTGAAACTAATACAGGTTTTGCATTCAGGTCATAAAATCCAGCACTTGCATCGCCTTGTGAGGTGTCCCTACTTAGCGTGCCTTGATGGGGAAGCAGCTAGCTACAAGTGTTTCAACGCTGATACAAACTGAACACATAAAACACCCTTCTTCACTCTTTTCACCCACTCTGTGAAAGAGATACTCACACCTGCAGGACAGACTCTGAATGGTGACAGATGATCCAGGAGTGTGGGTCAAAACCATTTTCTGTTCCCATTCCAAACCTACTGAAAAGGCCAGACCAACAAGCTGAATCCAAGCACTCCAGAAATCTTAGAACATTGTTTTTTATCATTACCATAACATACCTTAAAAACCGGGTGCCAGTGATCCAGCTGGAGCACTAGAAGGGAGAGCAAGTGGTCCCCAGCACTGGCCACCGACTGTGGCTCTGGATCAGAGGGATGAGGGCAGAGATCAGCCTCCAAGCATCATTAAGGAGCCTTTGTGGGATCTCTGTTCTGATCCTGGAGGAAGTCACACACAACCTGATGTTAGAAATGTCTGTCCATGGTTGACTCCTGTGGGATTCAACCACGTTACCACTATTTTTACAGAACCCAAAGCACTCATGCTCACTTTAAGCCAGAAAAAATACAACAAATTCAACAAATTTCAAACAAGATGAAGTTCTGAAAACAGGGCTGTGTTACACCTTTAAAAACTGTGTTGGCAGAGGAACTGGATTTACTTTGAAAGTTAGTTTGGTATGAAAGAGCTACACAGCAAAATTCTAAATCCCTTTAGAGAACAGAATGAAATAAAAGCAGATATTTCATCTCTTAACACCTTGTCAGCAAAATTCTCCTTCTTGGGGAAGACTTTTTTTCTTTTGCGAAATTATTGTGCTAGTTTGCCAATGAAGCTTTTCTAAGAACAACATAGCTGCTTTCTCACCCTGCCTCTCCCAGCACTTCAACACTCCCTTCTGTAGCCCAAGCAGAAAATTCTTTCCCTTGGGGTCTGCAATGAAGCTCATACAAGTTACTGGGAGAAAACACTGCACTGATGTAGAACCCACTTCCCTCTTTCCTCTCTCCCCTCCCTGTTAATTTCCTGACCCTGACTTTCAACTACTGTTCCAGCCGGAGTTTCTGAAACGGATTTGATTCGTGATATTTCTACTGATGTGCTTTACACAAAAATAAACCTATCAAGGGGCACTAAAAATATGAAGATCAATCAACTCAGAGTTAGGCTGAAAAAAATTCCAGTGTGACTGATGGCCTGACTTGCTAATGATGTACTGGCAAACACAATTCAATTGATCTTGTGGGCCGCATTCAACTTAGGCTTTTTAAAAAAACTGGATAGAAATGTGAATATTAATCAAAACACACTATCACTGAGAAAGATTCCATAAACATTCTGTGCTAGCAGTAAAGACCACAGAAGAGGACAGTCTATGTCCTATTTTTAACTCCTTATTCACCAGCCGAGAATAACTGGAAGAATAGCAAAGGTATCAAACACGGACCTTAATTAAGACAGTGATTCACCCTTTGCTCTCTGCACACAAATGGAACAGCTTGGAGCTGGAAGGCTGACTTGCAGAGAGAGTTTGGGTGAAGAGGTAATATTTACTATGCAGGGCATCTTTTGGGGGAGAATATAGGGCTCCTGATAGACACATTATCCTGGAGAACACACACAGTCATTCATCTGTTTTCCTGGAAACCTAGAGAAATACAAGTATGAAAGGTATTGAGTTTTGAAAGTCTGGAAATCATGAGTTAATTTATCACTTTGTCTTGACCCTTATACAAACAGGGTTTTCCTCAATCTAATTATAAAATATATTTATTTTACAAAAAACCAGAACTTGCAACGTCCAGAAAACTACCTTTTTTTCATTCTTACTCATCTAATCTTCTCGTTTCAGGTGAAATGTCCTTCAAGAAAAGCTCCAGAAAGAATGTTTGTCTTGTAAGAATCCAGCACGATGTATTTCAGTGTTATTTTTTCTTTGACTGTATCTTCACAAAGTTAATTTCAACAGCAATCTTTTCTTAACTAAGGAGACCTAATATTGAAAGTACATTGAAAAAGGGCAAATCTGTTTCCGGTTTTATTATTAAGTTGTTCCAGAGTTTTCCAACTGATCCAAACCAAAGTCACTTCTTTATAAAACAGAATATACTTAAAAATATATGATTCATGATATTTCTACCATTTCTCCACAAAGGTATCAAATGTAATCATCCCACAACCCATCCTGAATGCCTGTCAAATGCTGATAACTAAAATATTTATGTCACTTTACAGTCATGATACCAAATGCCTTCAGATGAAACAGGGAACTACATCTCTATCTACCACATTGATAAAGAGCTTTAAAGAGAAAAAATAAACCAGAAGTATCCCTTAGAGTTCCTGGGGGATGGGATTTCAAAAGCAATTGAATAACCACACCTGTTCTGATGCCCAAAAAAAGCCAAGGGCCCTGTGTAGATGTCAGCATGGAGAACCTGGTGCAAGACCACAACTAGATGTGGGTCCTTGTGCTGGGCTCTCTCCACAGTCTAGGTAGGGATAAAAAAAGGGAAGTTTGTCCAATCAAAGTGGGGAAAACTCAGAGTACAGAATCAACTTTGATCATAACAGTCTGAGTCTTACAAAAAAGCTTCTGAAGAAAGCTATATATAGACATGAAAATAAGCAAAAAACCTCCCTTAGATAAAATATTTCAGATCAAGGCTTCAGCAAAATTTCCTTGCTTCACATCATCCTGGTGACAATACTTTTCTGTAGGAGGAAGCAAAGTGACCTCTCTTTGGTAAACTTGGGGCTCAGAAATCAAAGCAGCCCAGTAGGGAAGTGGGAAAAACCACAGGTCTGGTTTTATTTGGAGAGTTTTGAGTGGTTCTAGAGAAGCAGACCAGAAAGTAGTATTTCTAAAATGTCAAGAACCCAAATTCAAGGCTCAGACATCCTCCAAACTTGAGGTTTGATCAAAGAATATTAGGATTCAATCCCAATTCAATGAACACTGAGATGTGCCATGCCCATTTCTGTTTTTAAGGGCTGGGGAAGACTTCAGGCGGATTTCTTTCTCACAGGGCATGCACAATGTGGGCAGCAGAAAGGCAGAATTTCTTGCTGTGCCATTGCCAATGTGCTTTTTTTGCTGCCCAAGAGGAATTCTCTCCTCAGAGAGGAAGGCAGGGTAACAGCCAAGGCCACAGGGCACCACAGAGACTGACTGGTAGTCAAAACTGTGAGGTCAGGCTTTGTTACAGAGAACATCAGGGGTATGACCTGGAACCAGAGAGGTGGTTCTTTTCTTCCCTGCTCTCCCTTGTCCGTTCCACAAATGTTGGTGGATCCTTCTGCCAGACCATGACTTCAAGCCTTTGAGGAAAGGAGCCTGACTCTAACTGTTCATTCAAAACCTCCTGCCCTGCCCCCTGCCAAAGGCCATGTGCTGATATGGGAATTGTAAACACGGAGAAATTGTTTTAAAATCAACATTAGTCCCTAAGCATTTCATATGGTCAAACAAAATCTCACATACAAATTCTTCCACAAATTCTTGGTTTTTCTATCTAATCCTACAGTGAAAATGAGGAATGGAGTCTAAGATTAGACAGCAGAATTAGTATCTTGAAGGATTTTGTGTCTTTAGATCACAGTTTGGAGTGAGAATCCTGATCTATAAATTAACAGAGCCAGAGGGCAGCCATGGCCAGCCAGGTTTGACTTCCGAAAGGATGCCAGCAACAAGGCTGCTCTGAATGAATATCCTGCAGGAACCTGAGTGTAACTGATGGGAAAAGCATCCAATCTCTACTGCAAATGATGGAATAAATCATAGCCCTGACTTTTGCTCCAAGAATGGTTTCCGCTGTTAAAGACTTATACGCAGTATGAACTCATCCAACTTCTAACTACTAATTCTTACTACACTATTGCCCAAAGGAGCTTCTGTTTCTGAACTTCTCTTCCTTATATAGCATACTTGAAAGCCAGACTTCTCTTGACTTGTTGTTTGGTAAGCTAGGGAGATGGACTGCACTGTAAGGTGTTTGCCAATCCCCCAGTCATTCTTGTGGCTCCTCTCTGAAAGATCGCCAGGTTTTCAACATCCTTCTTTAATTGTGGGCACCACAGCTGGATGGAGTGTTCCCAAAGCAGTTGCACCATGCCAAACACAGCAGTAAAGCAATCCCTAAGTATAGAGACAGGGAATATCAAACAGGCATTAGAAAGGGTCCAAGGACTGCTTTAGACCCTTTGGCCACAGCACCAGAGTGAGAGATGACACTCAGCCAATTATGCATTCAAGCCCTCAATCATTTTCCAGATTCCTGTTTCTCAGCCCAGTCTATTCCATCTGGTACATAGATCTCAGATTTTTAATTTCCTTTACCTGTAGGAACCTGAAAAGAAAAATTACTTGCTATTTCTGTTCTACCAAAGGATCAAAACCATGCTAAACTGGTCCTTCTATCATCTGCTAACACCAGCAGACTGAAATTCACCCCTTCTTACAGTCACTGCCACACCGTTAAGCAATTCAGTGAAACAAATGGATCCCACTAGGAACACAAATATTTGGTGTATTTACACTTTAAACCTCTTTACAAATCCAACTCGGAAATTTGTAACTGAAACAGTTGGACTCCATTGGCTATTTCTTATTGGATACTGTAACATTTGAGTTTATGAAAGACTATGTATGGGAACAAGTTTAAGGGATATAGGAAGTTCTACCATCAACATTAGTGTAATAATCAACCAGAGAGATTTCTTTTATTTTTAGTCCAACTGAAGCTGACCATAGTTAATTGCCAAAAAACAGTACTAGATGTCTCCATGTGATACATTACTTTAGTATGTTATTCCTTATGTATTCCTTGCATATCCTTAAATTTCCTTGAATTAATATTAAATTATTAATGACCATAGCAATCTATTTAAAATATTGATCTAAATTTAGATTTCTTTAGCCTCTAGAACTTCCCCAGTGTTTCTTATCAGAAATCAAAATAAATACCTAGGGAGCTCTTCAGCTTTGTATCTCTAGGATTTGGAGTTAGAAAAACCCAGTGAGATTTGCATATGTAACTTTAAAACCTGATTAATATACTCCCAAGTACCAATGAAGTGAAAATTATTCCATTATCCAGAGAAAATACTCATCTTCTGTTTATTCATAAGATACAAAGAACATTTTTTTTTATGCCACTATTATCAATTTTATCACAACCAGTGGGCCAATTGAACTCCTATGGATTATTTAGTTTAAACTTTATTATCTTCTTAATTTATCTGATTTTCCAAGGGAGAATGTCCTAATCAGACCTTCCTTGAGGCACCAGCATTGAACTCTAATTGGGCATTGGTGTGCAAAGTAGCAAAAGCAGTTTTCCCGCTTATGAAAACAAGGAAACCAAGCATCCTGAAAGAGATCTGGTGCACAGCATTTTTTCAGGCCACGAATCTGTTGTGAGTATTCCAATATTTTCTTACTCTCGAAAAAGCTCTAGGTTACCTTCTGCCTCCCTGGTGGCAGCCCCGCTCTGCACTGGTTTGGCTGCTGCCCCCCTGAAGACTTCAGATGCCCAGCAGTCAGCTGCCGAGGGAGATGCTGTTCCAGAACTGAGTTTGTGATTCTACTGAAGGTCATTTTCTCCCCGTGTGCAGGCGAGCACAGCCTGACTGGTGCATTAGAATAAACAGATGGTATCAGCACCAGCAACAAATTATCTTCCTAGGCTTTGTAATTTCTGGAGAGTAGCAGGTTGCAGCAAGTCAATTTACATTGAGGATGGAGAGGGAGGGAAGCAGAGGTGGCACTAGCAAGCAATTCAGTACAAGGGAAAAGGAACAATGAATCGGAGCTGGACAACTACATTGTGAAAGAAGCCATTATCTATGCATCCATATTGCTCCTAGTGAGGTACACAGCAAAGCAGAGGTGGGGGATATGGAGGTTTCGCACCTGAAAGGGATTTGTGTTTTATGCTCAAGTGCAAAAAAGCCAGAGAGAGCACGTGCAAGTCTGTGTGTTTTGGGAGATGTAACTGTCCACATGAAAAGCAGTTCCTTGCACAGGACTTGGGGATGTGCTGCAGCAGGAGGGGACAACCCACTCTTCGGTTGCTATTTTCAGGAGAACACTTTTCTATGGCTGAGATTCCAGTCCCAAAACCAGAGTGGTGGCATAACTGCACTCAGGAATCCTTCCACTGCTTCTCTGCAAGAGTGGGGAGCACATCTCCCTATATATTTTCAGATGCACAAATATTTTAGCCTATAGTACTATGCATAAGTACCTGCCCATAAATTGGCAGAACTGGCAGAAAGACACAGAAAAGCTTTATAACAAAAGGAGGAACAAAGCTCCATGTTCCTAAAACCCAACTTGGGGTCCCAGAGAAGACGACTTGCACAATTTCTGTGACCCAGGCTGGTCTCTGCTATGTTCAGGTAGAGCACACTCACCAATTTGTGCACAGAACTGCAAGATAAGCCCTGAAATTTATGTAATTTCTCCAGGTAAGGTACTCATTAAAGGCAAGACTTACACCTCTGCTTTTAGCCATGGTATCTCTACACCCATTTCACACCAGCACAAAAAGCCTGCACTGCTTTTTCGTAATATTTTCCTCAGTGTTTTATGAAGAATTCATATTTCTTATTGGGGCTGGGGAGCAATAAAACCATCTGCTGCAATCTTATTTGCAGAAGACAGCAGACACTCATTTCAAAACTAGTCTGGCTTTATCATCACAGTGAAAGACTATTTCAGCATTCCTCTGCTGGGATGGAAAGACAAAGCTGCCACACATCTCCATGCAGGTGACTCTTCCTACCTCTAGACTCAAGGGAATTGTGCTTCCAGTACATGCTGGCAAAAAATATTTATTCAAGCACCCTGTGGCTCCAGCCCTGTCATTTTCTACTGCTGTCAAGAAAATATCTGCAGATATTGATGACTTTTGATGTTGCATTCATATCAATCCACAGCTGCCTACACAATCTTGTATCAGTTTGCATTTGCCCAACCAAAAAAAGGAAACTAATCTTACCAGTCCTGAAAGACTTCAGTACAAAAGTGAAGGTTAAGTCACTCATGAAACTCAGAGATATAGAAATCCCTTTAGTTTTTCTATAAGAGCACATTTATATTTTTAGTCTAGAGGAGCACACAAAATTTAGTCATCAGTAACCTTTGCAGGCTACATTAGAGCTAGAGGCAAAAAATTTAACACCCCCAGCCACTCACAAACATTACAAATACTACTCTATGTTCCCTACATCATACATATGTTCCCTTTAGGTACTTGTGGGTTTCCACCTGCTGTTCTGATCCCTCATTTCGCTCAGCTGACAGAGTGCAATGAAAATTCAACTGCCATTCTTTGTCTGATGTTCACTAAAGGTCTCCTGGGGATATCTGTAGACCAAGGGTTTCAGGGGAGCAGGACCAATTTTTCCACCAAATGATTCGAGGGACTTCTCACGCCTTCTCATTTCCCCTATTAAATAATTAATTCAGAGCAAAGAAATACATTCAATAACATGACTCAAAACTAAGAGTTCTCAACAATTTCAAGTCAGTAGCATTTCAAATTCTAGAGCAGCTATTCACACAGAGCTGAAAGCAATTGGTATAAACCTAGATTATTTTAGGAAGAGTCTGATGTCTCCTTTTCAAACTGCTGGGTAACTGTAATACAAACAAAATCAGGCTGCTGATTCTCTGATTTGAGAGCTTGCAGCATTAGAGATTAAAGAATCCAGTCTCCTGACTCATTCCCATGCCTTTGGACTGCTATCAAACCTGGGTGGGTGCAGCATCTCATCCTTCTAGCATAATATTTACAATACTCTGCTATTCCTCTCTCAAGCCCTGTTGAGGTTTCTTGATTTTCCAATTCAGTTCAAAACAGGAGCAGCACTTTTTCTCTCCTGATATCTGTTCATATTTTAGGCAAATCCAGTTGAAATGGCCTGTGAATAGCTTTCAAGGGGCAGATTTATATATTTTATTATAGGCAAATCACTACATTGCTCAACATTTTAAATGATGCTGAAAAAGAAATCTTAGCAGAGGGAGAAGTTCAAATACTCTCCTCAGAAAATTCGGCTAGTACATTTAAAGCACAAAAGTTTCCATAGCCAAAACATTCACATCTGGATGCTTTTAACTTAGTCAGCATAGCCAGACACCCACTTGATCTGAGTGTTGTGCAATTCCAGCATGAAACTCAAACTCATACCATGAATCCAGAAGAAGCAGCCTAACACTCTGCCCTCACACCCTTTCTTGTAAATCTGTGGTCCTAGAGAACTTCTTCCAGCTCTAGGGTTTGGAATAACTTGTTTTCAGACCAAAGCTCTCTTCTCCAAACCAAGTCCTGTGTCCTGGCTGAGTTTGCTGGAGTTAAATCAGCATAAAACTAAAATAGCACAATGGAAAGTCAGGCTTACTGTTAAATCATGCTTCTATTTATATCTGGCAAAGCACTTAAGCACGTGGTTGAGATGCACAGAACTTAAGCATATGCTTAAAGTTAGACCTCTGTTTACACGCATCATTAACTCAGGGCTTATGAATCAACTGATTTTGTGAATCTGGCTGAAAAACTGATTTTTAAAAGAAAGCACACACTGCTGATCTCCAAATATAAAAAAGGATCCATAGGGTCAGGATGCAGAAGCTTGTACATCAAGCAGGGAAAGCTGAGTATTGGCAGTTGGGCCAAAAGCTCACACAAACCACCAGAAAGGAAAAGGAATATTTCCAAGTGAACTGCAGGACAACACAAAGCAGGAAACAAATTTTGGAGTTAAGCAGGTTCAACCTTAGTAGAACAGGGATACAAACACGGTGGTGCAGGTACAGCCAAGCTTTATCTAGCCCAGCAGTTCACCTGCAACCCTGTCCAAAAGCAGATGCTTAACAGACACACGACACAGGCCATGCACAGAATGGTCACAGTCCCCCAGCTTCTGGCCACTGGCAGTTTAGGGGTTTGAAGCAATCTCCAAGCCCACAAAGGCCACTGTGTTTAGAAATCTCTGGTGAATAGATCCTACAGAATTTTGACTTACCCTCTCTTAAATTTATTTCATTTTGCTATTTCCTGTATCTGTCATCACTTCCACAATAAAAGAATTTTAAAAGTACTCCTTTCATTCAATGCCACTATCCATCTAATTTCTTCAGCAACCGTAGTTTGTACGTTGCAAGGACAAAGGAATGGTCAGTTCCCATTCACCTCCTCCATATCACTCATGATTTTATGAGCCTCTGTCAAACGCTTCTTCAATTTTCAAGGCTGAGAAGCATTACTTTATTTAGACTTCTCCATAAAAAACCACATTTTTTTATTTTCATACTTCTGGCTACTCTTACTGCTCTTTTCTATGCTTTCTACTCCTAATACATCTTTTTTGAAATTGAGTGAACAGTCCTGCATGCAGCAGCCAAGATGCAGAAACACGTACAGGAAGATCCACAACTCTGTCTCTCTCCTCTATATATTGTGGTGGCATACATTTTTTTTTTGCTGTCAATTATTCAAAAAAACTCCAAAAATTTCTCTTTGACATTTATAGGACTTCTAGTATTTTTCTGTCATATCAGGAAAATGAGCAACCATGACTTTATTAATAATTTTCCTGAGTGCAGAAACCACAGAAAACATAGCAACCTAGAGGCATGAATGGTCATTTTCCCCTGTGTTATTTATGTATATTAACATTGACTTTTGTCTGCCACAGTATGTCACTCCTCAAACCATTTTAGTTTGTGTTGCAGTAGGTTTACATTTATCTTGTAAGAAATTATATTCCTCTCTGATTTCTTTGTTTAGGTGTGATTTCCACTTTTTAAAGGACACCATTTTATTGGTCCTCTTCCTCCATTGTTTAACTGTAGTAAGTTTTTGGGGGGGTTAGGTGAATATTGGGAACTGGTATGTTTTCTCCACTATACAGATGCAGTACTTACACTCTTAGTTAATTTTCCTAGTCATTAATGCTATTAAAATAAATTAAATTTCTTAATAAAAACTGCCATGGTCCATTTTTTTTTTCTAATGTTATTCCTACTAAAGTAATTAAATTAACCATGAGTTGGTCACTATTTCCAAGCCATTCTTCAGTGCAACAGTTATAACTTAAACAAGGTCTTAGTCAAAAGTTACATTTCTCTTTTATTTATCTGTTTTGAAATGTAAATTATACATATACATATAATTTATATCCTAAGTAGGATAAATCTTCTCCAGTCTATTTTCTTGCATACTGTCCATTGCCTCTGATCTTTTTCAAGTATTTCATAGTTATTTTCACTGCCAGGGTTAGCTGTTTAAAAGGATAAGTTTATTATAATGTTTTTTTTTTCATTTGGCATGGCAACATTCAAGCCATAGAGAGTGGGTGGCAAGTGATGATACACATAATTGATTTATCTTATTGGACTCTGATTTCCAACTGACTGTGTGTTACTCCTCCAACAGCAAAATCTATTCCTGTTATTTCCATGTCATGAGTATCCTCTTAGTGCAGGGTTGGTACGGATCAGCTTCATTCTGTAAGGCTTCTGTGAGGCCAGTACAGTGAAATTCACCCATCCTCAACCTTAAATGCATTTAATATTTCTAGGAAAGCACAGATACTTTTGATCTTGGTCTGCACGTGATCTTGGTCTGCACGTAAATGGTGCCTCATTTAACTGGGGATTTGCTTAGACTCTCGGACTACCTGAACATTACTGGTGTCTATTCTGTCCTGCCATGGAGTCACAGAAGGAAATTTGCCATCAGGATGAGTGTGTTCTTCTCCAGGATCTCACCTCAGATAATTTTGAAGACTCTCCCAGTGTTTGTTTTCATTCCTAGTGCCACCAACCTGGCCGCCCCCATTTCAGAAGACATCATCCCTCCCATCCATTTTTGAGCATCTCTCCTGTTTCTAAGAGGTCTCTCCTGCTTCTTCCCACACTACTTCCTTAGACACACAATGGGTCTCTCATTGTCTGGGGCAAGTATTTCTTGCATGCTGTAATGGAGCTCCTGTTCTTTACCATCCTCTCCTATCAAAATGTTATGTTCTGCCTCCTGGACCTCTCCCTTGTATTTCTTGCTCACACAACTATGACCAGGCATGTTGTGCAAGGAAGGTCACCAGCCCCTCTCCAGTATCCTCTCAAAGGCTGCCCAGACACCACAAGATACAAAGCCCCCAGAGCACAGGCAAACCACTACATGCTCCCTTCCTGGCCTCGTACTCCCAGTTATGCATCCCACGCAGCACCACAGCCTGCCTCTTCCTCCTCAGCGGGACTGTGGTTCTTCCAGCACGTCTGGCTTAAGCGGATACACAAAGTTGCCTTCTGGCAAGAGAGAGAGGGGTCACATGGACAGTATCTTTTGCACACATGTTTACTCGTTCAGTCTGAAACATGATTTTACGATTTGCCTCATTGTCTCCTAATTGAAGCACCAACAGCGAGTCAAGCCAATTCTCCCAACCAAATCTCTTCTAAATGTTCATTGTACATTCAGCACCCAGGAAACAAAGCTTCTTTTACCGCACACCTAAAACTAGCGCAAAAACAGGTGAATATGTGTTTTCCAGAGAGAAACTTTGGTGCTTATACATCCTATCACCACAGTCCTCACTTTCCTGTGCTTAGGGAAGTTTTCTTCTATTTAGAAGCCAGCCTTCTGGGGAACACAATTGTGGTTTTTGCAATGTTTTTATTTTCTAAAGACTGACCCTGTGTTTAATTTGCAGAAGTCACATGGTACAGAACAGATCAGGGAGTTTGGCACAGGGGCAGGAGGTACCTTCAACCCTTGGTCAATTAAACATGAAAGGCAAAACCTGGCAAGTATTGCATTTAATCCTCTTTGCACCCCTCAGCCCCCTGCCAAGGATCAAAAGTACATCTCTTAAAAAGAATAAAATATTTCAGAACACATCATCAACTCCTCCCTTCAGCCCTCAATACTGACAGTGTTATCTCTATACACAAAGCTTCTCCCCCTTTCTCCAGCTTGGCAACAAAACCCAAGCTCAATGAATATTTCATATGTGTGTGGTTAATGGAGCATTCTGGCTCCAGTCCATTAGGAACCTTACACAACGGTGTACTAACTGCTTCTCAATGTAACATTTTGAGTCAGTCCAAAGGGGATGTGTGTTTGCCACTTGAGCCAACACACTATTATTGTCCTGTCAGCCTAGTTCCTGTCTTTGGTTGAAGAGCAGGATCCCCTGCCACAGCAATTTGCCGCCATTGTGCTCCCAGCAGCAACCCAAGAAGATTAGCTCGGTTCCAAGCTCTGGTTTCCCCTTTGTATTTTAAGGTTTGTATCTCATGTGGGGTGGGGAATGTCTGCAGCCTTTCCCCTTCAAAGATATACACAGGGACAAGCAATCACATCACAGATTAACATAAGGGTAAATATAAAGCAGTTGAGATCTTTAGTTGCAATGGAAACCAGGTCCTCATATTTTTTCATCAACTCTGAAACTCAGAGCCTTAAAATCCACCTGATTGATTGAAAAAAATTGATAGTAGAATGGCAACATTTGACAAAGTACTTACTACCTTCTCACTTTAAAAACCTCCTTTGTTCCTCTGGGCCACCACAGGCAGAACACCATCTCCATCAAAACCAAAATCAGCACAAAGACATCTCAACAGTTGGTTGGGCAAAGATCACTCCCCTTAAAACCAGGGACAGTGCGATTCCACCCTGCACATAGACCATATCCATGGTAAATGGTAAAAAGAAGCAGGTGCTGGATTACTCAGATGAAGAGCTGTGTGAGAGTTAGGGGTCCAGACCTAAATGTTCCCCTATGCCTCCCAGACAGTTTGTGGAGTGCACAGGAGCTTCCAAAGAGTGAATCATCCCAACCTAAGGCAGATGTCTACAGTGGGTAAGGTGAATGGCATGGGTTGTTTATCACTCCTCACTGAGTAAAGAGGGAGTCTAGATGACAATCTTAAACTTTATGTCTAAGTTTTAGATAACCAAAATCAGGTGAGATGATTCCCAGCCCCAAGGTTTGCAGACTCATCATGAGGTGAGCCACAGACCCTGACAGACTTAGGGCAGAAAACAACAAGATAAAGAAAAGTGCTGATGTGGAAGGACTGATCTCATTCCTTCCTGCCTGAAAGCAGAAAGAGATGATGTTTTAGAAGGCAAAGCCCATCCTTTGCTCTCACACTGTTTCTGAAACACAGTGGAAGAAAGGGAACACCATTGCTGGACTTGCCAGGATGCTGTAGTGCTTTCTACAACATCTGTATGAGGCAGTCACCACCCACGAGGGGCTTGGGTATTGCAGGCCAGTAAGCAAGGCCCAGAGGAGGCAGGGAGGGACATCTGGCCAAAAAATACATGAGGTGAAGGCTTTCAGTAGGTAGGGATCTCCTCTAGACAAATGGTTCCTCCTCACCCAGCAGTGCCTGCACACCCATGACTTACCCAAAATGGGCAGTGGTGGAAGGGTCTGGAGCTGAAGGGTGTGGGGAAGTGTCTCAAAGACACAAAATTAAGGGAAGCTCCATGCAAACTTTGAAGCAATTTCCCATTGCAAGGATTTGGAAGAAAAAGCAATGGTTTCCCCGAGTGCAATGACAGGATCACCACGTCTCCTACTATTCTTGAGAAAGGACAGGCACTGCACAAATACAATCAAAAGCCATAAATCTGACTGACCAGAAGCTCAGCTGCTCTGAATACACCTCTGAAGTCAGGTTGTTTCTCTGTCCCAGAGGTACAGGCAGCAAAGCAGTCATCCCACCAGTAGATAATCCAGTTACCAGCCCTCCCTCTTCTCCCTCCCAGATCTCTCAGCTCCCCCCATGCCCTTTAGCACTATCATCAATGGAAAGTTTTAGAGAATTAGCTGAAAACAACCAAAGCGCCTAATTGACTGAAGAAGGGAAATGGCAACTTCCATCATCTCAAAAAGCTGCACCTTTCTCCTACTCCTCTCAAAGCTGAATAAAGGAATTAAAAACACAGCCTGGGGCAGCCAGCAGAGATTTACAAGAAGCAGACATTAGTTTTAACTCTAAAGGCTGGGTGTGTGCATGAGCCAGGAGGAGCAAACAGAGAAAGGGAGCAGAAACATAGTCTTTGCATTTAAAGAGGAGGAAGGAGAAGGAAAAAAATATTTTAAAAAAAAATCAACAACCTTTAAACCCTTCCTAATAAAACAAAGATCATCCTGGCAACATGAAATGCTACCCTACTTTGTTTATTTATCGACACAAAGAAAGAAGCAAGTTGGCACCTCAGAGGGTATTAAATCCTGGTTTTTTGCTGACTGAATGACCTCAGCTGAAATATTTTCCATGACAAGAGCCCAGAAGACGCTGGCACAGTGTCAGACAATAAGATTTTCGGAGTGTATTTACATTCTATCCATGGCCCCAGGCTGTTCCAAACCCATAGGCAGGTGCTGCCTTTATCTGTTCTTTGCTCACCTGGCTCCCTAGCAAAATGTTCTGAGACCTGTGGCTCAGCTGCCTTAACTGTTTCCTGCCTGGTGCTCCGAAAGCCTCAGAGACATCTGGAATCCTGGCAAATAGAGATGGAGACACTCATTGCCCCTCAAAGCTGACCACTGAGTGGTGTGTAAGGCACTCTTGCCAAAAAGCAGAGGGAAAACAGTGGTGATGCAATGGTAAAAGACAGCTGAAAACAGATAAATTCATGCTGAGAAAAGTGATGCTTTTTTAAAAAGGAAGGGAGAAGGTGGTTCTTTCAAGGATGCACTGCACTTTCCATGACTTGGGATCTTTAAACTAGGTCTGGAGAGCTCTCTAACAAGCAACGGTCAAGATCCTGAAGAAGACCAGAGGAGAGGGTCACAATTTTACAACTTCAAGCCTTGAAGTCTGTGCAGGATAATATTCCACTGTCAAGCAGAGGATACTCAGCAACCCACATCTGTAAAGCAGTGGACAAAAGGGAGGGAGGCAGGCTAAGCCACAAAGAACCGCAGTGCTCTGCCTTTCATCTCCACGGCACAAACTCCCTACATCGCAGGCTGCCAGCTGCATTCTCCCCTAGACCAGCTCCTGACCTGGTCTTCAGCAAAACAGTCTGTTCCATCCCTGCGGTGGAAACGGCCTCCTCTTTGCTCAGTTTAATTTGGCTTCTTGTGCACAGCTCCTCTCTCTTGAGTAATAAGCCTCCAGGAGATGCTGTGAGAGGCTACGCCCTTCATACCGCCCAACCAGGAAGAATGATAATTGCACTTCTAACAGCACCATGTACAAGGCAGCCACCAAAGCAGAGGAAGGATGAATTAAAGCAGGATAAAAAGGAGGGGCTTCACCCTCTACCTAATAAGGTATTATTCATGCTTTTGGAAAGCTTCCTTGCAGAGAGATAAAAACAGACATAATGGGTATTCATAAGCAACTGCCTCTGGAAAAGGAAAGGCCTGCTTGCCATCTCACCCCCACTGTCAAGCTGGACTCACCTTCTACCTTCCCAACCTTCAGCTCCCCCTCCCTTCCCTACCTTCTTGCCATGTATCCTTGTTTAACCTGTTTTGTACCCAAGTCAGCTCCCCCTTGCCCTCGTGCATGGCTCAGGTCTGACCCACTCACACACATCTTCACACCAGTTCCTCCAGTCCCATCACCTTCACTTAACCAAGGAAAATTTCTTTTTCCCTTTGTTTTTCCCTTTCTCTCATTCCTGTCCTCCCCATAATGTTCTTCAACTCAAACTGGCTCCAGGCCTACTGTGTGCAAATCATGTCCCTTTTCATACTCCTCCTCCAGCCCACACCCGCCAGGTCACTCATGTCACCCCACATCTGAAAGGATGCAGACATCTACTAACTGTGCTTGTAACTATTTCTGTACTTGTCTGGCCTCACTTTTCACCCAGGAAACAAAAATGTGACCTTACCCTCCAACAAATTTATCATAATAAACTTCCACTTGTGAGACCAAAATAATGGTGAGTTTTAAACATCTTCACTAAGTAAATTACCCACTGCTCACTTACATAACCCGTCACTGTCCTTTTCAATCCGGTCCAACGGGTTATCATAGCTCATGAGCACCTTGCAGCCTTTGCCATTTCTGAAGCTGTTCTATGCTAGCTGGGCAGGACTTGCCATGCTGGGAAGTGCAGCTCCAGGCACAAAACCAACCAAACAAAAAACAAACCCTGATTATACTTCGCAAGGATTTTGGGTGCGCGGCAAATGGACTCCTAGAGGAATTTTCAAAGAATCCCAATAAAGGTAAACATTTCAATCCCATCAAAGTCACAGCAATTTGGGTATCCAATGAGCAAAGGCCTTTTGAAAGCTCTGTAGGCATCTTCAGGCACTAAAATCCCTTTGGAAACAAGGCATGGAAACTGCAGCTAGGTGTTAAGTGTTTAATCAGGTCTGTGGGCAGCTCTTTGGTGCCTATCCTGGGATAAGATCATGTGCACACACACACACCAAGACCACCACACAAGTAGATATACAGAGAACTTTTCACAGCTGTCCCTTCCCTGGCTCTACACTCCCAACAGACTCGTTACAGACTGGTTTAAAAAACAAACCACAACAAAGAAACAAATAAAAAATCCCCCAACAACCAATCAATCAATCTGCAGACCTCCTGGGATGAAATAAATAAGCTATGAAGAGCTCCTCTTATCTGGAACAGAAAGAATAAAAATGGAAGAAGACAGAAGACTAACCAGGTACTGCACGTGGTATCTGCCACCTTCCAGTCTCAGCAGGAGCTCTGAGTGATGCCTGCACTCAGTGTTGCTGCCACTGTCCAACCCAAGGACATCTTTTAAACAATGCCTCACTGATAATCCTGTAAGGATTTTCAGCTCTGTCCTGCACAGCATTTTAATTACTCACACTGTTTCATGAGCTCAATCATTTACAGAAGGTATTTTCATCCCACTAATTGTAGGTTTCCCAGAGGACTCAGTACAGTATTTCATGTCTTCAGTGCTATTAAATGCATTAGGAAAGTATCCAGACTTCCAGAAGTCAAATTTTTTTGTGTATGCATATGTTAGGAGAGGAAGAGGGCAAATCAGGTAAAATAAAATTTTTAGGCATTAAACAAAAAAGAAATTTCAACTGTCAAGGAAAAAAGATCCAACAGACAATATTTCAAATAATATTGCAATAGACTCATTGAAGTCAGCATCAGGTCTGGAACCTGAAATCTCTAATGCTAACAGCATGCAGGTATACCCCTGCACTGGGAAAAGCAATTCCATTAGTTAGTAGGTAAAGGTTATATCTGTATCTCTAAGGGCACCCAGGCTAGGGAGCAATTCCCAGCCTCCCAGGACAGGTAGCACAGACCATCTCCTGCCGACACCGCCCAGGGCCAGCTTGGCTCTGGAGCAGAGCGGCCGTGCCCACAACGTGTGGCACTTGGCCTTGTGGCCGTGAGACACAGCAGCTGCTTCTGCGAGTGCTTGAAGTCGACACACCTGAAGTAATTTGGGAGTTGTGTGGCAGCCCACGAAGGCGATGATTTTCCTGCCTGGCACTGAAGGTCTGTGCTGCAAGGCCTGCAGGAGGAGGGTGGTTGTACAGTACAGCCAAGGGCACAAGGTCTAGGATGGCACAGAAGGGCTGCAAGGGGCACATGAAAGCCAAACAGCACAGTGCTGTGCTGCCTTATGGGAGCAGTCCTGCAGGACACTTTCTGGTGGAGTGTCTGGCTGGTTCACCCCAATGCCAGGCACAGAAATGGGCTGGGAGGCTGAGATGTCTGGCGTGGGTGAACCACGACATTTACTGCAGGCTGTCACCTGAAAAGGCAAACCATGAGAGTCAGAGACCCACAGCTTCCAAATGCAGTAGCTAGAGCCATGTATTTTTGAGGAAGGAAAGAATGGAGGTTTCCAAGTGTATCTGTATAGCATATCTGAAAGGTAATTATTCCATGCTACTGCATTCCCTGGAGTGGTGGTAACGTCAGCCCTTCCCTCAATGCCAAGGAAATTTAGATACAGCCCAAGGAGAAAACTGCAATTCTAGTGGAAAATGGGCTGAGATTTGCCAAGTGCCTGGAGCTCACCACACTGGGAGGGGTATGGAGATAGAGCAGGTGGGGGATCTATAGCCCAAAGGAGAATCCCTTTTTCCAGCCCCTTCCTATCAGGTACAAAGTGCTCTAAAGCAAAGACAGCATTCAGCCTTGTGTTCCATGATCCTGTAGTGGTGGAAAAGGCTCACAAGTGCTGTCCCACAGATGAAGGCACCTGTATATGAGCTGGGTAGTGGTAACCCTCAGTGTAGATGCTCTTAGTTATGTGAAAAGCAGGTTTGGCACTGTGGCTCATCAGCCATTTTGAGCTGATCAGCAATAAATTATTGGATTGCTGTACCTCAACTCTGATCTTGAATCTTCAGGAAAAGAAGTCTCCACAATTGTGATCTCTGGACTATTGTGGTATGCAGATCCCAGGAGGCAAGTCTGGTTTACTCTGGCTCTTAGCAAACGAGAATCTGTGTCACAAAACCTATTATCACAGTTGGCATTAACCAGCAAGCATCTTATTAGTTATCTCTGCAAAAATACCCAGGTGAAATGGCCCAGACAAGCCAGAAGACCCTACCTGCAGAAGAAATACCCATGCTGATGAGAACTGGCTGCTCATGACATGAGAACATGCGGCAGCTCTTCCAGTGCTGAAGAACAGACATCCTCCAGCAGCTCCTTTTGTTGCTCCTTACAAGTGTTTTTCGATGACAATTAAAGGTGATGGATCTTAGCACCAGGTGGGAATTAAACTCAATGGAGTTCCACTAACCAGAAATAAAAATAAGGACAAGACAATCCATTGGGAATTCCTTTTGACTTCAGGTGTGTTTCCACTTGAAAAGGTGACATGGATTGCAAGGACAGGACCACCCAAACCAATTACCTCAAATACTGACCTGTGGATCCTGTCCCGACAGCAATTGTATCCTGAGAGAATTCACTTTCACTACCCACAGTTCTGCACCCTGGAACTCTCACCTGGCACACCTGACTGAGGTGGACCTAGGAATAATCTAAAAATGGAGCTTTTACATCCCCTGCAGGGGTACAAAGCACAGAGCAAACGGTGTGACTCAGATACTGCCTGGAACATGTAATGAGGATATTAAACTAGATCGTCGTTTTATAGGTTACCTTATTTTTAATTGAAAAAAAAAAAAGAAATCACAGAAGCCAACCAACCTACATATTTGGCCTTCGGATGAATTTTTTTGTTTTACGTGACAGCTTTTTCCTCTACTTAAAAATTTGCATAAATACTGTCAAGACAGGACATGCATGGTAAAGAATATGCAAAATCCTGAGCTAAGCCCAGCTGCCTCTCCCACTGTGCTGTGCCAGGACAGAGCAGCGGGGCTAGTACTGGAAGCAACCCCTCCTTCTGCATGTCACTAGGTCAGGGACATGGTCCTGCTGGCACAGAGCCCTTCAGGGAGCCTTTCTTGACAGACCCCATGCAGAGAACCTAGTTTGGGTTCACCCAGCCCTGTTCCTGCATGGTTATCCTGGTGGTGGAAGGGGGATTTGCTTATTTTCCTGTGGAAACTGACAATGACAAACTTCAGGGTGACCTCCCCTGCCAAGAGGGGAGAGCAGGCAGGGAAAGCACGGCAGGGAAAGCCAAGGATGCTGGAAGGAACCTGAGGTTGTGTTTACCCACACAAGGACACCCTGCGTGATTTCACGCAGAATTAATTCAGCTCGTGCAAACTCCGTGCAGACACTTACTTGTGGTTCAGGGAGATTTATCTCTGCTAACAGGATTAGGAAAGGTTTAAGCTAAATCAAAAGAGAAGAATGCACACAAGCACATTCACAGCTTAGAAAACAAACAAATACTGAGCAAATCTGCCTTTAGACATGGCCAAAGCAACCAGAGCTCCTTTCCCAGCAGCCCTCGGCACAGAGAGCACGTTATCTAATGCCATCCTCTTTGCTGCTTTTCCTGCTGCACCCCTACCTTACCACCCACTCAGAACAGAAAATTGCTGCACTTTACACCGACATGCTGCTAAATAACCTACTTCAGTCCAGAATTTGGCCCAAGTAGCCACACTGCAATGTGAAGAGGTGTGCAAAACAGTTGTGAAATTTTTTTTCCCTCTAAGAGGGCAGTGAACAGTGGGTAGCAGAGTGTGCCTGTGCTGTGAGAGGCTGGCACTGTGCAGCAGTAGGAAAAGAGAAAGGCATAAGAGAGCTCCAGCTGCTACCTCACATTCAGCACAAGGACGCCATTGCTCAAACCAGGTATGACCAAGGCTTCCAGAATTCCTATTGGTGGGAAAACACTTCCCATTTAAACAGTCCCTTTACAGTGAGGACTTTTGCACACATTAATTGAGAGGGCATTTGCTGCCTGTCCCAGTAACACTGCTGTCATTTGTCCCAAGCTCTGCAGCAGTTCAGCTGGAGGTACCATGTGACCCAGCAGGGAAAGCAAAGTCTACTGCATCCTCCTGAAAGGGCAGGGTGGATCTCCATCTGCAGGGTGTGGTTGCTTTGAGATGGAATTTGGTTGGGACTTTGGGGTAATTGCAGGAGTCCCGTGATGTTCATTCTGGAAAGGTGAGGATGTTGGGTTTACATTTTTTCCAAAAGGTTAGGAGCTGTGGTGAGCCTAATGATTCTGGCATGCCAGCCTGTGCTACCTAGGGGGAAGAGCACCACCTTCTGAATTACCAAGTCAAATTGACTGTAGCAATCAACTTCTCCTTCTAAGTCCCCATCCAAAAACAAACAGGCCCAACCCTGCTTAATTTATGAGATCGTAGCCCAAGGCAGTGTAGCTGCCTGAGACATCACTGCCCCACCCATCATCTACAAACATCAGTTGTGCAGGGATGGTATGGATAGCTCCCAGATTTTACATACACAGAGATCTCTGACCAATGACATAAGCCCACTAGAGAGTGCCTGCAGCACCTCTCCAAGGTGTTAGGCAACCAGCAGAGCCATGGAAATAAGGACAGAGCAGTGGAGTCATCAGGAACGTGTCGCTTGTGGATCTCTAACCTCTCCTGGTCAGCTCAGAGTGAAAACCTCTTGCCCAAACTGGTGTTTGTCAGTCAAAGCTGCCTTTTGTGAACCTTGCCACACCAATGCTTTGCTGCTGCTCTGTTCTACTCCGGGTAACATATTCATCTTCTCATCATCACCTTAGAACCTATTTGCATTGTTAAATTGCTAGAAGAAATTGGTTTTCCCTTGATACCTTCAAATGAAAGCTGCTGGAGCTGGAGATCTTTCTTCTGTTAAGGCATGTTACTAACCCTTAATGGGTTTCTCAAATGCATAATCCATACCTTTCACATCAAAAATCATAGTCTTGTTGTCCTACAATTCATGCCTGGCCCATCACTGAAGCAAAAATTCCCATGGACTTTTTCTTGAATCTGGCCTTTTCATAGCATTGGTTCTCTGACATCAGTGCAGGAGCCTTCTCCCTGCTAACAGAACTACCTTTATTGATCCACACCTTACACGTGACAAAACAGAGTTATGACAAGCTGCAGAGGTTCATGAGGGTCAGGCTGTGACTCTACCTGATATCAGAAAGTCTGAACTGAGCTGATGTTGGAAGGTCTGAACTCTGGACCCAAGAGACAGTTCTTTAACCACTTTCCACCAACTTTTTTTTCCATGAGATGCTTTGCAACACAAAACACATGAAACAGAAAGAATAGGAGAAAAATAAATATTAATCTCCTAAGAAGAGCAAAAGTGTTGAAGCTGGTACACCTGATAAGCATTTCAAAAGTTGCATCATCTTGGGTGTTCTGGTTGACAGCCTTGATCCTGGAAATTACTTCCATTCAATAGTTTCATGAAGAAAATCCCATTAATTAATTGACAATATGCATGCCACTTCTGCAGGCAAAAAAAAAGCTAAGATGAGCTGAAATTATATAGAAGAGAAGATCAAAAATCAAAATTATCTTAATAATTTGTGAAAAGTTGGGGGGGGGGTTTAATTTAGTAAAAATCAGTGCAAGATACTGTGCTTGTAAAGGCACCCCACCTGCCTGCTCAGCACAGGTAAGCTCTTGGCTAGTGGACTGCCTGTAGCCTCACTCACCCTTCAAGAAATATGTTGACAGATCACAGAGTCCAGGGAAAATCAGAAATTTGGGAAACACCATCTCCAGCAAACAGACGAGCTGCGGTGTTTAGGGAAGGGGAGAGCTGGTTAAAGGCAGCAACAGGGACGTCCTCAACTGTGTAAAGGCCATGCAAGAAAAGGCTCCCAATCAGCCCTTCTTCAGTGGTTATATGAAAAATTCACTTTTGATTCCTGGACCCATTTCTGTACTAATTGCATACTTTATGGTTAAGAAAGAAGCATGAAATGTAATTTAAGGGTAATCTAAAAGTTAAAAACGTTGACTTAAAAAAAAAAACAAAACCAAACTGAAAAATGTTTGTCTTATGTCATGATTTGGCTCATGCTGGGTGGGAAGATCCAGGATTTTTGATCACCGTTTGGCAGTGCTTACTTGCTTCCCTAAAGGGTTTTTAAATGGCACCAACATTTTATCAACTATGTTACCTCCTCCAATTGTCTGTGTTTTCACTGACATGGGTATCTTGAGCCTTGAGCAGCATCCCAAAACACCCAGGCTGCACAGGGGACTTGGAGCCCCTCTCCCTAGTTTATTGCAACTCAACATCAAATTCCTCCTTATCTCCCTGCAGCGCTCTCTAAAACTCAATCTGATTTGCTCTGCAGTGACCTATGTAGGCCTTGCAGTGCTCTTCACCTCCCAGATTTCACTCTCTGTGCCCTGCAAGCATCAACATCCAGAGTAAATTTTCCCTCCAGCTAGGAGCTTGGCTTTCTCTCAGAGCAGTCGCATTTTCCTACATTCATGCACACTTGCATTTCCTTAATCAAGAGCATGAACTTCCATTAAACAGGAGAGTCTAAATGACAAGTATTAAAGTAATTTTTTTAACCTATTCTCATTCAGTAGGTGCCCTACTTCCCTGCAGACCGGGCACTACCTCCAGCCTACTCAGGAAGCTGTGCCCTCACTGACACCAGCATCTCATTTTTATCCTGATTTCCAGCTCCTTGTAGACAAAAGAAAAAAACAGCAACGTGTGTGGATCACATCTAAAACCACGTGCATAAGTTCAAAGATAATTAGCCTTTTAGTTGCTAAATGCTGTGCAAAGCACACAAGTAACAGCTAAAACTGATTTTAATCTTTGCTTAATTCTTTTGCCAGAGAGTCCCATTCATAGTGAGGCAGCTGTCTAAATATCTCAGCCCCTTGGGGTGAGGAGACAGGGGAGCTTCTTGCAATGCTCGTGGGTGACCTCAGCTGGCTTCTCCCACCAAGAGCTGCTTCCAACTCATTTGGGGCAGAGGATGCCAGTGGGGCTAGGCCTGCAAGGAAATGGTTTATCTGTGGAGGGCAAAAATTCTCTGTTTCCTTGGTTCGGCTGGCCTGTAATAAAGTCGTAACAGAAATTTGGGTAGTGAGGGTGGCCAGATTGATGCCAAGTAATGGCCATACTAGTGAGGAAGCACACGGATTTACACCCCATTGCCTTCACACTGGCCAGAAGTGAAACCACCAATCACAGCATCCTTCGCCCTCTATGACAGTAAAAAGAGTCTCCCCTTGTGTCAAAAAGGCTCTGAACAGCCAGAGGACAGCTGCAAACAGTGGGACAGTCCCATGACTATACCCAAAACTCTGGGGTTTGACTGATACTTCTTCTTTCACAACACCTTATCTAAGCTTTACTCTCTTAGAAGTTCCTGCTTGCAATTATAACTCCTTAAAAATAAGTAAATAGAACTTTTTTTTTTTTTAATAATCTCAAATCGCCTTCTGTGGGATGTGATTAGACATTGGTGCTTTCTACACCCAGGAGTGTTCACATATACACACAAAGGGATGACACCAAGACCTGTCAACAAAAAAATAATGACTCTTCCCTCTGCAACGTCCATTTACCTCAGTGTCTTAATATCCTCCAATATTTAGGGAACTAAGACATTAATCTGTAGTCAGATGATACTCCTGCATATGGGATATGTAAGGCCCTGAGATGGGAAGGAACCAAACAAATGACTATGCCTGTGTCTGTGGTGTGATGAGAAAATATCCTTTGCTCCTCCTCAAACGGGCTGGTGCACTCCTCAGCTCCAGACCAAGGCTAATTATCATGTAAGGATTAAAATGCTTATTATGTTTTGGGGTTTTTTTATTTTTGCTTGACCAATTTCTCCCTTACTGGCCCTTGGCTTCTAAAATATAGGAAGTAGCTTAAAAATTGCATTATTTTGAATATGTTCCTGACACCTAATCAGGCAAGGGTTTCCATTACAATTGCTGGCTAGTTCTTTTCTCCCTCTAAGCCTGGGAAACCACGGTCTTGTGTGAGGAAGGGGGATGAGAACCGTGAAACGGAGCTGGGAGAGGACACAAATTGCAAGAGACATTTGGAAAGCAAACAGTCACCACAAGACAAGATTTTCCTTTCAGGCCTGTGTTCAGACCATCTAAATTGTCAGTCAGTCCCTCTGCCAAATATTTCCCAATGGGTGGCTCTCAGCAGCTCTCTGCTCGACACCACACTCAGAGACTTAGGAGAAGTTCAAAAGCCTTGCAGATGGCAGGGAGTTTTATTTACCTCCCATTTACCTGGGCTGCACAGTCAGCTGATAGACTGCAGAGCACTTTGAACTGGGAAAGCTCTAGGCAGAAGGGTATTAGAACTAGTAATGAAAATTATCATGAAGAAAAGGCTTTTTAAATTTTCTATCAGGGTCCCTATAAACGCAGTATCTCCAAGTCTAAAAGACTGTTAGCTCACACAAGAATTATAAAAGAGTGATCTTGAATAAAGAGCTAACAGGGTTCAGAAATCACACCTAAGAAGAAATAATATAAAGGCTTATCTAGAAACAGATATAAAAAATAACAACAGATCAATTTGGGATTCTTCACGCTTGCCTGCAAGCCTTACAGTCACCTTCCTAGGAGTCCACACCCACATTACGATTATACAAGCCTTCTTCTCTTGCAAAATCAAACAAACCCCACAGTCTATCATGAGACAGGTAATAAAAACATGACAGTTTTGTCCTCAACATTGTTACTTTTCCCAATTTGATATACCTTCTCCCAGCTTGCTCATCCAAGAAATTCTACCCTTTCCTTCTGGAGTAAGGCTGGTGGTTGCTGAAGGCCTCCTACAGCTCACCAGTGGTCTCAGCACTTGCAGGATACAGCTTCAGATCAATGTTCTCGGCTGGAAGAATAAAAACACAAATAAATCAAACCACAACAAAAAAAACCCCAACCCCTGGCAACCCAGAAGAAAGCTTATAGTTGTTATATTCATCTGCAGGATGTGAATTTCCATGTGCTTACTGATTTCTCTTATTAAGCAATCATCAAACACTGATAGGAATTTTTTTGCAGGAAATGGGAGTACAATGTGTTCATTAAAAAACCCCCAACACCAACAGAGCAGGCAGCCAGTACAAGTCACTTGACATTTCAGGAAATTAAGTTATACTGTGGCCCCAGCTTATAAGTTCAGCAAGACCCATGAGAGAACTCCTTGGAGACCTTCTGTGCTTTCATTTCAACAGTGATGGCCACACAGGCTAATTGAGGGCAGGAGCCACGTGTGCTCTGTCACAGCCATCCTGCTGCCCTTCCTCTCTCCTGGCAGCTCCTACATTGCTCACAGTCTGCATGCCCCAGCCAGCTTTCTCCTTTAGCTGCTGAGCATGCTGTTCTGGGGGTGAGGAG
>VZRQ01003115.1:475440-588535 GCA_013397975.1 Machaerirhynchus nigripectus | reverse complement strand
AAAAAAAAAAAAAAAGAATTTGGCAGGTCAAAAAAAATCCAGTGAAAACAATAATAATGTTTCAGAGAAAACCTTAGACCTCTGTCAAACAGAGCTGAATGTATTTTTTTGGGGTGCAAAATTCAAAGCCCAAAGCATCCCTTCCCTGGATGGCAGATCATGTCGGAGTTGCAGGTATTACAAGTACAGACTGGAAATCCAGGGTCAGGCACTGAAGCTCACAATCTGAATAGAATTATAGGCTGGTTTTGTCTACATCATGGCCGAAAGGGCAGAAAGGAGGAGGCTGAGCAACAGCAGTGGATGGGCCAGCTGTGCAGGAGATGGAGAGACACCCATGCTGGAATGGCAGGAGCAGCCACCAAGGCTGGTGTGGTTCAGCCTATTCCTGGTGGAGTTCCTGCTGATGGAAAGGGAAAGAGTGAGCCACCTTGTAGGGAAACATCCTGTTCTTTACCTGAGACGAGGCTGAAGCTGGATGCAGAAGCCATGAGCTGCCACCCGTGGGCCTGGGTCCCAACAGGCTCTCACCTGCTATGGTGGCAAGAGAAACACAGCTACAGCAGAGACAACACACCCCTCCTTGGTGGGGAGGACAGAGAAGAAGGGATGCCAGGGAGCTCCTGGGGACAGGGTCCAGACAGCCTCTCTCTCAGGGGAGCGACACGTGTACTCTGATGGTTGATATTTGCTTTAAGCAACCAAGGGCTGTGCAGGTACAAACACAGTGCAGGTCACCAATGCTCCTGGAGCTCTCCACACTTCCACATCCAAAAGGCTCAGATGATTTTTGAAAGCTTGCAGGGTTACTGCCAGTACTGCTACTAACCCCAGTTAAAGGTACCTCTCAGGTGTCACATAGGGAACCACTTTCTCCTGTCCATTTGGTGAGTGCTGAGGGTTTCTTTCAGCCCACTGAAGCGATCAGTGCTTGCAGGATGTGGCTTTGGACTGATTTGAGAAGGGCAGCTGCCTCACTACTACACTGTGTGGACAGCCTGGCTAAGGACAACTTCCACACCCAGCTCAGCCTTCAACCTGTGTGTGACATCACACAAACAAAACAGGGTCCTGAGGAGCAAACCACTTGTTTGAGATGACCCAGCAGGTGAAGAGAGGATCAGGAAGCAATCAGTGCCTCCCCGTCCCCATCATCCTGGCAGAGCTCTGTTCCTGAAAGAGGAACAGTCAGGGATGAATCAAACCCAGCACACACTGCCCAATGAAGAATTACGAGACTATAAGACAACCCAGCTGCAGACCAGCCCAATGAAGGAGCAGCCAAAACCTTTTGTGGAAGGGCCATGGAGAATCCCATCCAACCCTGGTAATATCTGCTCCATCGTTTGCAATGTGATCATACAGAAAAGTCATGCGAAGGTAAAACACTTAATTAAAACACTAATGCTTCAAGCATTCACCTCCATGTAGGCGTGGAAACCTTCAAGTTTCCTTTTTATTATACGGATGAGATCCTGCTTTTCATTGGCACAATAGAAAATAGCCACAAAAATTCCACACACACAGCATCAGACCCCGCGACCGGCCTCGACACGCAGAGCGTCAGTAATAAAACACACCCCTACAGGGATTTAGCACTTTGGCTTGTGCTCAGCTGGGGGACTTGGGCAGGACTTTCACTCTTCAGATATAAAAAAATATTAATTATAATCATCTCCGTCATTATTTCAACCCCCACATCCCCCCCTTCCCTGTTACCAAAAGGAAGGGGAGCCATGTGCTGCTGGGATTGTGGGTTTGCACGAACAAGATGGGGCTCTGTGTGTGTGTACCACACTTGCCCTGGAAATAAAACAGCAGCTTCAGCAAGGGCATTCTGGGAAGGGCCCTCAGGTGCCAAAAGAGAAATTCAGGGAAACGTTCCTTTATTAAAACAACTACAACAGCTGCTGCAGGTATTTCCTTATGCACACATGCAGACACCCCTCCTTCCTGTCCATCACAAACATCCCCTCTGCCTCAGACACTCTTGCACAACCAGATGATAAAGTTGTTTTCAACTTAAATCTATGCAGGACCCGCAGCCCTTCTCTTACCAACCTACCATACCTCCCTGGTGCGTTTCTCCTCCTCACCCCTACCCTTCCCAATAAACATCCTGCCCTGCCCTGCCCTACCACAAGAGCCCCCAAAGCGTACACACCAGTGGTTTTGCAATGGCACTACAACAGGCACTGCAGCCAAAAGGGCAGGCCAGAGGCGGCACAAGGTCTGAAAAGGCCAGCCAAGGTAAGGACTTCTCGGGGATTCCTGAAATTATCTCCTTTCCTATAGACTACCTTTTACTCCCTTTCTGTCTCTTCCCATGAACTGCAGTGGTGGTGTCCTGCAGCACCCACTAATCAGTGGTGAGGTGAGGGATCATGCACCAAAGTTTGGAGTTAGCTCTTTGCCAAACACCTCCCCATAAAAGTGTGCAAAGCTGCTTCCACAACACCTGGAAACCTTCTCCCCTAGGGTCTTGGTTAGGCTAGTTGTAAGGTGCAGTTCCTGATTTTCCACTACACCCTCCCACTGTACTGTCACTTTCTCCTTCCGCTCTACTCCTCCCATGAGCTATCCTGCTTTGGTGTTTTATAAGGTACCTAGTCCTAAAACCTGACAGGGATGGTCTCCTCCTTAGCTGTCTGTGTAGTGTCTACCAACACGGGGCTGTGATCCACATCTAAAAGCTACAAGAGGGAAACTGCAAACCCATAACACCAAGGGCCATGCAACTGTTTTGTCCTCCCTTGAAAAGCCTGCAAAGAGGCAGGAAAATGCAGACACACTGGCGTACCTTCCTTCTCTTACACGTACTCCCCTCCTTTACAGTTTACCTGCACTGCAAATAGGGTTTGGGAAGAGCATGGGACCCCAAGCAGGACCACTGAGCAAGCCAGGCCACCCCTGGGCATTCTGCATGCTGCCATACATCTATGCCTCCCACAGCTGGCTGCAGGACTTAATCTATAAATTGATCCAGGTGGACGATTATGAGAAAGATTTGGCTTCAACACAGGATGGGGGAACAGTAAAGACACACATGGCTGTAGCACAGTAGAAAACCCTGCAAGTATCATTTTCAGCTTCAGTGCTGCTGCTGCTCACACCTTCACCTGGCCATGCACCCTGCCGTGGTCAAACAGGTACCAAATGCTGCTCTTCAGGTCTGTTCTGCCTTTGCTTTGTGCAGGTGTTGGCAACCACACTTACACCCAAAGCTGGGCAAAATCCAGCCTATCCTGGAGAGCACAGCTCCGAGGTGATGCCTGGAGGCTACATTTCACCTTGCAGGCACACCCTGAAACAGGGCACTGAGATGCTACACACATGTGGCAGAAGTCATCTTGCTCAAGGAAGACACTGACTTTTGTTATTCTCCATAGCTGGTCCATCCACGACAATGTTTTTCTTCCTGCTCCAACCAACTCTTTGTTCATTTTGGGCACACTAGGAGAAGCAAGACTGCATGGTCCTGGTAATTACCATTTGGCCAGGATGCCCTCCCTCTTCACACAGATGCCAGCAGGCTCTACTACCAGAAACAGAAAGACATTCTGATCAAGAATCTGACTGATTAAAAAGAAATTTGAATTTCAAGCACTTTTCTAGTTAGACTTGCTTGGGACAAACCACTGCAACTTGTTATACCGAAACTACTTCATAGGGAACTTAGGTATAAGACTTCTGAAGCTCATAAAAATCTAAAAGGGACAAGGGTTAAATGGTTGCCAATGAAGTCTCCACTTGCCTCAGCAGCATCTGTCCAAATGTAACCAATATCCTTTAGCCTTGGTAAAAAAAAGGTCAATAAGCAGACAGAAAACTGTTTGACCTGCAAGACAGCCATCCTTTTGTCAGTGGAGGCTTGCAAAATGCTCAAGCACCTTTAACCACAGCCCTTCATCTCTGAGATTTGAAGAAGGGTAAAAGCAAATGCGCTAGGCTCATACTAGGAAGCATAGAGGTCTCTCAGAAACACGACACCTAGATGGGCAAAGCGTTAATGTCTGGGAAATGTTCCTGTAGGGGCAGAAGATTGGATGAAGCTGTGAAAGATCCAGCTCAGCAGCTCAGTCCATTGCCCAAAATAACCAGGTGGTGGCATGTGGGCTCCTCCCCCACCAAGCCCACCAGCAGATGCCCGGCAGTCCCAGCGCGCACTCACCCCACCATCACGCTTTGCTGGGCATGGGTGGTGGACAGCACCCCGCCCTGAGAAAACATGGGGCGTTCTTGGCACTTTGCACTGCAGGCAAGGTCATCAGACACGATGACAGATTCTTTGCCTGCCACATCCACGGAGGCATGCAGGGGAATATGATCCTGCCCTGAGCAAGTGCCAAGTTTGATTAGGGCTGATCGCTCCGAGATCCTTCCTGTGAGGATCTTGCAAAGAGAGAGTTGCTTGCCACCTGTAACGAACCCAAAGACAAGATTATGAAGGCTCGAGGCGATTTTGGCCAAGTGTCCCAGATATATATAGCAGAGTGGCAGAGCCCACGAGAACAGACAACGTTTTAGTTAGGAAGTACAGTGGAAAGTGGCACTTATTCCAGTGCCCTACAACCCAGCAAGCATAACCCACCACAAATGGACATGGCAGAGCCTTCCAGGCATCCCTTGCAGCTTGGCACTAGTTTGGCCCTTGGAACAGAGAAACTCTGGCCTTCTACAAAACAACCCGCCTGACACAGGGCTCAAATAGTTGGCTGAGCAGAGCTGGGATCCACCCTCATTCTCCTTCGGGCACCCTCTGTGGGACCTTGAATGGGTCCTGCCTCCTCTACTCTCTGCTTCAGTTTTCCAATCCAACCCTGGTAATTTTCTCAGAGAGAGAAATGGCTCACTTCAGCAGAGAGCGGAATGCCTAAATGCATTAACTGAAAGGACACCCCAATGTCATGGGGACAGCCTCACCCTACCCCAGCCAGCTCTGGGGCAGGCATCTCATGAAGATTTCCCTCCTTTTGCTCTGCAGCAGCACAGCAATGCTATCACAGATGCCTCAGAGGTCTGCTGAGGCCCACGGGGCTCCAAAGGGGTCAGGAGAGCAGAGCCAAGTCAATGTACAAGGCTTCCATGGTGCTTTGAGTACCTCCACCAGCCCTAGAAACTGGGAGTTCCACCTTGGCAAGGATGCCCACAAAATGACAGCTCAAGTCCAAATTATATTTATTTTTCCCTGTGTGCAAAATGCATATCAGTTATTATGTGTTGTCTTTCTTCTCCCTGTGATGGAAACCCATCCTGCTTCAGCCAGCAAACAACAAAGAAAACTACAGAGGCAGCAAATATTAACCAAATCCTGTCCCAAAGCCTCCCCAACACATACATTTTCCCCTCCACCATTTGTTTTGCAAATGCAATGAGCTAAACTAAACAAGCTCCCGGTAGCTGAATTCCTTGCATCTCAGAAAGCACAGGGATCCCTGTGCCAAAGTAAACAATCTCATGGATAGTTTACATAAAACAAGTGAACTAATTTCATCATAAACAAAGGAACAACAAATTCGTTCAAAGCCTGCCATAGTACATTCTGTGGAAACATCCCCCAGCAAGGAGAGGAATAAAATAACCATAGTGGGACGTTCAGTGCATAGCCAGCCTGGCACCCTTACCTTCAAACCAGTGTGGGAAGTACAAACCTACTCTCCCTACAGCTCTCAAACGGAATAATGCCAACCAGCTTCCTGCTGTTGCGGCAGGTTTAGTAGCAGCGCAATGCAAAAGGTAGAAAAGATCATCCATTCCAAAGATCAGCACAGGGAGAAGGGATGATGTGGCCCTGTCACCCTGGTGCGTGGGAGAACTGGTTATGGGCTGGATCAGGTGCAGGAAGCTGTTGCATCACAATGTCCATGCACCCATTCACAGCAATGTGGTGATACAGTGATGGGAGGGTAAAAAAGAAGGGAAAGAAGAGTGTTTCCCTCACATGGAGCTTCCTTTCTCCTTGGGTTCATGTGCATGCACCGAATTCTGGGATATGAACAAGTGTCCAACAACCCAACACAAACCAAATCACCAGCCTGAGAGTAGAAAAGGCTGGGGAGTGGAAAGATGGGATCCCACCTCCATACAGGACTGCAGCTGACCCGGCCTCGACTCCTTTGTGAAAAGTCCTAGAGCCACAGCTCCATCTGGAGTCTCAGATTTGGCTAGATGCAGGCTGAGGACATCCCCACACAGACTGGTCTAGAAATCCCACCTGGAGTTTGGCTTCAGGGGTCAGGATCGGAGATTAACTCTTTCAACACATCAGCCACCAAATTCAGTTCTTTATAAAGATACACTCTGACGTGTCTGGGGTGAATTCAGATGAAACCCTAAGCTTACACTGAAAGAAGAGTACTGAGACAGACTTTTCCATCAGTTGGGAAACAGATTCTAAATAAACCTTTGCAATGTTCCCAAAGAGGCAGCACCGTGCAGCTCAAACTCAACAGCTCCTGTCAGAGCCCAAAGCTGAGAGGTTCATCCAAGACACCCATTAACCTGCTCTATTATCAATTTCTTTCAAGTCAGTCATGCTCATAGCATGTTTCCATTATCAGAAGCCATAAAAAGATGATTTTTGATGCAGACGTTAAAGAGCTGGACCCTCAATGCACGTTCCAGAGCATTCACTCACTCATGTCACTGCCAGGAGTGCAAAAAGTGCCTCCCTCGGAGGAAAGGAGCTGTGCGGTGGCACTTCTCCCATGGATCAGTGTGGTGCTTTCCAAAAGCTGCTACCAAGAAAACAAAAAGCAAACAAAATATCCCTCCCTATAATCACTTCAAAGCACATTGATTTGGAGTCAAA
Source organism: Machaerirhynchus nigripectus (assembly GCA_013397975.1). NCBI lineage: Eukaryota > Metazoa > Chordata > Aves > Passeriformes > Dicruridae > Machaerirhynchus > Machaerirhynchus nigripectus. Next base: position 581,724 of record VZRQ01003115.1, on the reverse strand, counting down.
ATGCAGCGAACAGACTATTCTCCCATGCCCCAGTTCCTGCAGAGACCCACGGAAACCCGTGTGGCTCTCCAAGTGCAGAGACTTGAGAAAGAGTCTGAATCCCAGGGGCCCTGCTAAGTACTACAGACAATTCTCTCTGGTACCAGTTACAGCAAGGAATAAGGAAAGATGACGCATTAAAGAAGGGCAGTAGAAAAAAGTGGTTTTTTTCTTCTCATTACACACTTCTGGAGGTGACATACTGTGGACAGCAACTGAAACAATAAAATGCATTCCAATGTTCTGTATGTATTGATTATTTTTGATGGTCTCCTTTTAAACCAGCAGCTTTAAATGCTCTTACAAAAAATTTGCTGAAATAGATAGAGCTTGAGTTTGGATACAGTCTGTGCTGGCATAAATAAAAAACAAGTCCATGGATAAGAAGAGAATTAGAGTGAATATGAGTACACAAAAATTACTCAAATCAGCTTACAGATTTAATGCATTCTGCTGACAGTGGTGGTAGGGGAGGTTGTTTATTTAATCCAGAGAGTTTTTGGGCATACTGAAAAACAGAAGAAGGGAAGGCTAACCCATTATTGCTAGATCCCACTGCAATTTGAGGTTTGCCTCTCCATTTCTATGGCTTGGAACATTTGCTTCTGAATGCAAAATTCAAATAAACATTGCCCAGGTGACACTGTACAGTCCCCCCTTTGCTAATGTTCATACTGGAGCAGACAACAAATGGGCAAAACTAGTTTGGAGGGCAGTCAGGGGAGGGATGGAAGCAGCACACGGTTGCCTTGGAGTTATCCAGGTTTATCTACACGTCACACTGTATGCTCCCTGGTTCTCATAATTAGAGTGTCTAGACAGGAGATGATGCCAGTGAAGTGGCAAGCAAAAAAGGTTTTGCAGAGTTTTTCAGAGGAGCCCATCTAAAGCAGTGACTACAGAAAAATGACAGACACGAGAGCTGCAGAACCTAGCTAAGATTAGAGCAAATTTTGACCCAAGTAAAGGTCTTTTCATAGCCATTCACATCCCAAAGGAGCTGCTAAATCAGAGCACTGATGGCTCAAGCACTCAGGAGGGCTCAGAGCTTTTGAACCAGCATCAGACTAGAGGTTTCTGCAAAAGTGATTCCAGCTGCCTCAGCTTCATCCAAATACTGGCATTTAGCAGCCTCAACTTGTGTAAACCAGCTTCACTCCACTGAAGTCAATAACAATTGACACCAGCTGAGAATCTGGCTCTCAGTGTGGTTTAAATATAGTCTAAAGAAAGAACTTACAGAAGGATTGCCCAATCCTTCATGTCCATTTCCCCCATGGGCTAGGACTGAATAAGACTGATTTTTTTCCTTATAATTTAGCTCCCGTTATTTTTAACAACAACATGATGAGCTCACATTTATTATAGCACCTTCCATCCTCCAGGAGCCAGGCTGCCTTTCAGGCTTCACCAAGAATCACAGAGAGGGATGGACACAGCACCAGGATCGAACCACCTCTGGATGCAACATAGCAGATACTCAGCATGCACAGAGGACTGGCCACAAACAATAAATCTGCGAGGGTGCTAAGATAGTTCAGCTTCAGCATTGAAAGAGTAAGCCTCAGCCATTCTCACAAAGAGGAAATTTAAGGAGTAGTTTCGAATCCTCCCTTGAGCCGGCTGCGAGGTGGACGGGATGTTTGTACAGCAATGCAGGATGTCACCACCACACACTGTGGCCCTACATGCACAACATGAAGGCAAATCACACAGTGCTGGGGAAAGGCAAGCATAAGTGACCTTTGAGAAAGAAAAAGTAGCTGGGTCACTCCTGCTGTGACAAACCAGGGCTCTTTGGCATTGCCCCATCTCTTTGGTCAAATGTCCCTGCAAAGCCAAAGGATAAGGCTCTGAGGACATGGCAATCCCCATGCACAGAATGACCAGGCTGTGATCCTCCACAACTTTAGCCAGCACGCAGTGACCAAGGCAGGCAGGTGATTGGTTTCGGAAAGCTCAAAGGTCTGACATCCCTGGCCAACCCTTTTTCAACATGAGAGAGATGCTCAGAAAGTACAACAGGAAAAATAGGTTGTCTCACGGGCTTAAATCTGTGCAGTTAAGCTAGAGGTAGAGTGACACCAAGTTTTGCCCATGGTGGTATAGTCCATTTTATCTGGGATCAGAGTAGGAAACCAGGGCCCACTCAGATCCTGCCACATGGGAATGGCTTGGAAACAACATCTTCCAGATGGTCCCCCTCAAGCCACCACAGAGCAATGGAAATGCAGCAAATAAGAGCTGTGGCCACCACCCAAATGCTCCATCAAAGACATAAACTCTGGCCTCTTTAAAAAAAAAAAGAGAAAAAAAGAGAAAAAGAAAACCAATACAAACAAAAAACCCCAGATCCATTAATGAAAACTAAAGCACAAGGCAAGGGGTGATGAAAACAAATAAAACTAGGGCTGTAAAATGCCTGGTATGTAGGATGTGTTGAAACTTGCTGCTGACAGCAGCTTGAGCAGACATTCACATGCAGCCGTTCATAAGATGCACAGTAATTACCTTCTCCAGGAGGCTGCATTATGATGATTTCTTTAAGCAGAGCACAGTATCTCTAGCAACAGCATATAATTACAGCAAGGGATATGCCTCTTAACCTCTTTCTACCCCCCCAGCCAATTCAGGGAGAGGATCTGGCAGCTGGGGGCTCTGTGGGGAGGGTGAAAGTAGTTTACCCTGCGCTGCTGCACTCTTTACCTAGAGCCAAGCACACTTCTGATGGGAGCTTGTGGTGGTGTTGCTCTAATAGGAACATGATTCTCTCCCCCTCGGCTCTGGGTGAAACACTCCCAGCACTGCAGGGCTTTGACAGAGCTGGCAGCAGCCACCAGGCCACCGAAGAAGTTCGGCACATTCAGCCTGCTCTGGGCCGACACCTCGGTGGTAAATAAATAAATACAAAAACAAACAGGCAAGGGAATGACTCAGAACTGGAACATGCTGGCAGCACTGTGAGGCAGCAGGACTTCCCACCCTCCAGACTGGGACCTTCTTGGCCCCAAATACCCCACACTACAGAGTCCCTTTGGAGAGCTGATGGGCTCTGAAGAAAAGCTCAAGGCTCCCAGATAGGGACTGGTACCATGACCAGCATGGGCAGTGGTATCTCCAGGGGATGGATGCCACTTCCTGGTGATTTCCTGGCTCACCTGCAGCAACCAAAATGCCAGAGTTGATCCTCCCAACACAGTTCTCTGGAGATGGCTGTTCTGCTCCTCTTCCACAGCCCTCCTGCAGAGCAGCACAGGAAATCTTATTGCTGCAGCTGTTGGACTGATTTATGTAGGGTCCAGAAACAGAGAGAGATGCAGGCAATGACAGAGCCCTAACAGCTGTGTGCTCAGCTGAAGGACTCAGTCTTTCACATTGCCTCCATCCGTTCCCAGCAATCACTTTTCCAGATTCCTCCGGAACAGAGAAGTGTCCAACACAGTCAGTGGTGGTCAGAGAGTTTTGCTGCACTGGGAAGCACCTCATGGTGAGGTCCCACTTGCAGACCAGCAGGGAGGAGGTTGTGAGCACCACAAATTGCTTTTATTTACTTCATTCTTCAATCCTAGAGGGAAAAAGCAAAGAGTTAACCCTTGCCCCCATGCCCCTCCACCCCAAACCAAAAATGCAGTGCTGCATCTGACCCTAGGCCCTGTTATTAATAGCCCACACACTGATTATCTGAAAATCAACATCGGAGCTCAACCCTTTTTCCAAAACCAGCCACAGTAGCAGTGCTCAGTGGCTTGGACTCTCCATGCCAGATCCTGAGAGCAGAGAATTGAGAAGATTCCAGAGCTCTTTTTCAAGATCCAGACAGGTTTCCATTACAAGGTAGAGGATGTTTTTTGTAGATGAGAGACTGGAAATCTTCTTTTTCTAATATGAAACGACTAAAATTAAAGAATAACCAAAATTTTCCTCACTGGTCTGGAAACCGCATTACAAGTGAGAGTCAGCTTGGTGCAAGTTTGCAAGCTGTGATATCAGTAGGAGAATTTCCCTTCACATTTACAAAAGGAAATGAACTTTGCATCCGCCGGATGGCAGTGTAGGGAGAGCAATCATATTAGTCATAGTATTATTGTTTTCCTTTTAAGCATCTCAAAAGTGATTGCAGACACAGCAATTCATTGCTTATTAAGATCTCCCTGCGTTACAACCAGGGAAAAGAATCTAGGTCTCATAAATAAACCATCTTCTAGGATCTCTACAAGAAGACAGACTCTGATTAGCCAAGACCATTCAATAAATGATTTGGCTTGCCTGACAAAGTGAAATGATTGATTGGAAAGAGTGTGCTTTAAATAGTTCACTCTTTATAATAAAAGCAAAGACCTCAGATAGAAATACAAACAGTAAAACGGCAGTATTTCTGCTTCTAGAGAAGATCACTCCATGTACCAGGCTGGCAGGTGCTGGCAGCGTACACAAAGTTCACTTCAGAGTTCTGACTCTGCACGACTGAATTATTCCAAGCCTGCAATGGCAACATCTTCTTCAGTTTCCCTTGTAAAGCACACTGATGAGCGGGGAAGTCTGTTCTACTCCCAGACATAGCACCACACTACTTATCAATTGCAGAGAGCAGATCTTTGTTTCCTGCATAGCAGAAAACTGAATAATGAAGCTGAATGTTAAAATCCATGTAAACAATATTGCAACATCATATAACCAAGAAGATAGTCCCAGAGTAATAAGACACGGGAAAAAACAGAACTTGGGAAGCCAAGCCACCGGCTATCCTATTTCCACTAGAGGGCAATAGCAAATAAGGGACAGAAAACTGGAGGCAAGAAGTCGATTGAGAAAGAAGAGAAACTGGTAAGAAATGGCCAAGTTGTGCTTCCCGAGGCAGGAGCAGCGGCTGCTCGGTGCGCTGGTTCCGGCGGTGCCGCACCTCTCCTGCAGCCCCAGCAGCACAGCAGGTACCGCCCGCCCTCGGCTCCGGTTCATCGGGTTAGGCAGTGGAAAATACTCACAGATGGTTTTGGTCCAGAAAATAGCCAGAAGTAAAAGAAGTGCTTTTGGCGGGATGTATTTAAGCATCATCAAATAGGTGGTCAGATGCCGCTCTGAACAGATAATTGATCCAACCTCACACATCATTCAGTTCCAGATGTTGCAGAGAGCAAGAAAGATCAGGCTGCTAAAGTCTTTCCATCTCCCTCTTTGATTTACCAAAGGGAAGGTTTGGAGGTGATTTGATCTAAATCTATTAACATTTCTCAATGGGGGACAGTGAGAGGTGCTAAAGGACTTCAAAAATCTAATAAACAAAACTATAACCAGATCCAGAAGCTCAAAGTAAAAGCTGGAAAAAATCAAACTGGAAATAATACGAGTATTTAAAAATTAAAACTTGCAATAATGCCAGTAATTAATCACTTAAACAAATGATGTAGGGGAGAGTTTTATTCTCCACCCTTAGAGCTCTTAAAACAAGATGTGCTGTCTTCCTAAAATATGTGCTGTAGCTTAACAGTGAATTATTAGCCTTGATGCAGACATTACAGGTACAGGTCTCATCTGAATGAGGCAGAAGGTGAGACTAGATTAGCAGCATGGTCTCTTTGTGTAATTACAGTCTACAAATCTCAAGGTTCTTGTCACAGAGAATTGTCTTTCAGCTGTAGGGACTGACTCCCCCCTTGGCAAACTCACTTCATAGGCTGTGTCGACACAACAGTGACAGCAGCTGCGAGGACTGTTGCACAGCCTTCAGCTAATGGGGCAGCTTCTGTTGCCCAGTCATTACCTGTCTCTACAGAGAAAAAGCCATGACCCTCCTCTACACCAAATTGTCCAGGGTCAACAGACAGGCCATTCTGTACTCCAGCTGGAGTACTGGTTCCTGGGCTGTGGTACCAGCTGAGAAGAGATTTGGACAAGAACTGATAGGTGAGAGTGATGGAGAAGAGGTGTGGGCCAGTTTCAGTGTTTTGAAGGCTCCAGAGAGGCTTCCAAAAGCATCATACCATGGAAGCATCACCTCACTCAGCCCAGCCCTTGTGAGCTGCAGGACAGACAACACCAACATAAACAAAAGCTCAGCCTTTTCCACCAGAGACATGGAGCAGTGCTATTCTAGCTGTAATCTACTTCCAACTTAACCAAATGCCAGTGCTTTACAAGACTGGACAGTTGCAAAACAAGCCAAATGTGATGACAGTGCATTGGCCTTCGCAATTACTCTGGGGCATTTCTCTTCTCTGTGCAAACAGCATGGGAAGGCGCAGGACCAAGGCAGACAGAGAGCAGAAGCTCAGAGCACTCAGTGTTCATGCTCTTCTGCAGAGGAAGGGCTTGCAGATGCTTCTGAGTGTTTTGTCAAGGCTGGAAGGCATTGCCAGCAATCCGAGGGAGTGCTCTGGGAGACAGCACAGACATGGCACACTGCACCAGCCAGGGCACAATGGCCCTCTGCACTGAAATGGGAGTGCTGGCCCAGGGGACTACACCTGCCAGGCCCTCAGAGGTCCTCTCCCAAGGGGACTACACCCTGCCTTGAATAGCTCCACATGCTGGGCTGACGGCTCAGTTTTCTAAACTGGAAAAAAAAAAATCACCAAATTGAAGCAAAAGGATTTGAGGGGTAAAAGAGTGTAATAAGAATGTGCTTGGACATTATACTATTTTGTAGGACAGGATATGCCCTAGTCCAATTTCCTCCAAGCATTGCCTCCATGACTCATCTGCAGCAAGTCTCCCCTCTCCTTCCTCCCACTAACCTCAGTCACCTGTAGGAACCCACAGATGTCAGCCCCTGCTTTATTCAGGCTTCAGTTCTCACATGTCTGCTCACATGTGATCCGTCTAATGTCTGCAGCCTACCCTTCATAAGGAACCCACATCTGAGGGGCACGACTGTTTACCCCAAGTGATCAGCAATTAAACCCCATCTCTTAGAATCAGCTTGCAACAAGGGAAGTTCTACAAATCAACAGTTTGAACAACTTTTCTGGGCAGGTCATCTCCAAAGCAGAAGGTCTGGAGTGACTGTGGCTCTACCTCTTCCCAGGGCCGAAGGGATGTGAGATGTCCCTTTATCCACACTCACAAATATAAAGCAAACACCATGATCCTGACAATAAACGCTGGAACCGAGACCATGCTCCTGCTCTCTCCTACTCAATTTGCAGAACAGAAGAGAGGAGGTTATGGGGCAGCAAATCTGATACAGGCAGGGGTCAGACTAACACAGTGCTGGTGGAGGCAGGAAAGTGAAAGCATCTAGGTGGGAGTGGAAAGCCAAATTACAGGTCGAAGGGTTAAGAGAAGAGAGCCCATTATTCATCACTACTACTGTGTTCCAGGCATAAGAAACATTTGGAGATAATTAGCGGGAGAACAGAACAATGCACTAGAGAAAGCAACAATGCCCTGGTTCAACCCAGCAGATGAGCTCTGTGCTCAGAGCAAATTGGTCTAAAATAAGTATTGCTCCATCTCAAAACCAGAAAGGTGTGACCTACTTCTCTGACCCTGGCATCAGCTGGCAGGAAGGGAATTAACAGAATGATTCTTCGTTCCCATCATTGGAGATCGAGCATATTCAGTTCCATTTCAGAAATAAAAGCCAACAGCTTTTCCAGCTGATTTTGGGTAACTAATAACACAGAACTGCACTCATTAACTAAGCTGGCTTGTATTGTAAGGAGCTCCAAGGCAACAACTAAATGGACTCGGTATTAACAGCTGTGATAGTGTCAATGTTACTTAGAAGCCTTAACTAATAGCCTTAATATTTTCAAATGCAAAGTATATTCTGTTTTTAAATTATTTCAAGGGCTTTTGTGAAATTATGCTCCCAAATAGTAGCACTTTCCAAAATTGCGAGTACAGCACCTAAATGCTAGGCTCTATGCAAGATCTGGGAAGCACTTTGGTCCCTCTCAGATGAACACTTCCAGAGAGTCAGTTACTCAACTGTAGTTCTGAAAGTTATTTTCCAAAGATATTTAGAAGTTGCAGTGTCAAACTAGTTCAGTTTTATTATGAATTGATTATTTGGGTATTGTTGTTTAGTGAAGATACTCTCGGACAGTGAGATTGCTGATCAGAGGGTTCATTCTCTAAAGAAGAAATGAATACTTCAAGTTTCAATGTTTGAGAAAGGAGGGAGTATTTTGAAGTCTCAAAAGAAATTAATTTGTCAGTGAACTTGTGGGCTACAAGCATGTATTTTTACGTGTCCTGATTCCCCAGTATTTGCCAACACAGAAAATCTCAAAAGCTCCTGGGTCCCAAAGTGTCTCAGTGAAAGTTGCATGGGCACCACCTGCATTTGGTAGGCACAAAAATTTCTGTCTAAGGGCAGAAATTCAGTCATCAACATCTAATGAACTACTCTTTATAAGGGTACATCCCCCAAACATTTTCAAACATTACACAAATCATACCCTCAGCTGAACTGGCTTGAAAGCCACTCTGTTCCATGTTGTGAAGATGTGTTGAAGTGCAGGACTAGCCTGGAAGGTGGCAGCAGCCTGTCCCAGTGGGAGAATGGGCACATAAGCAAGCCTGACATCCTTAGCAAGTTCACATACGGAAGAGCAGGTCCAACTGCATCTGCCACGTGCCATCCTCCTTTGCTAGATGGGCTATTTGAAAATGAAAGCAAATATATACGATTGCAAGGCCAGACAAGTGCTGACGTGAGTATTGCTGCTAAAAGGAGGTATTACCTCCAGTCCAGGAAGAATAAAGAGGAGTTGACATCAAAGAAGGGCAAGAAACGAAAGCAGGAGGCAAAACTCAATGTCAGGGACAAAATTCCAAGCAAGAGAGCAGAAAACTAGTCCTTGTGTTTGAGGACTCTACAGATCTGGATTCTTATTTTCTACCGAAACTCCCTGCATGTCAGAGCCTATCTGGTACAACTTTACAGATCCTGGGGAGCAGATATTGACTGAGACTGAGCTGAGGATACTGTGCTCCCAAAAGAAGTGGAAGAAGCCTATTGACAGTGTATCTTTGTGTTGCCAAATGGTCAAATCCATTGTTGCATAAACCTGGATATATTCCCTGTGCTCTCCACATCAACTGGATAATAGCAATATCTTTGAGAGCAGCTTCCTCTGTGCCCATACCAGCTAAAAACTGCCTTTGGGAAAAGACCTTCTTCATCCCCACTTTGTCTGATGGTTCCAGTAACAAATTCTTTGGAGAAGGGACTGATTAATGCTCAGGGCTTGTGTGAACATCACCCAGCACTTGGAAATGCAGCATCCGTTTTGGCTTCTTGCAGCCAACACCACATAAACTGCAGACTTAGTACCTTCAGCCTGGGATTGAGCAACAAGGTGTTTCAGCGACATCTGGAAAGAAAGCTCTCTGATCATGTAGTAAGGCCGGGTTGAAAGATTTTAATACTGTTTTAGCAAGACCAGCCTCTCCAAGTGGGAAAGCCATTTACTCAACCTCTTCTACTCTTTTCTGCCTTTACCTGCTCCAGCAAGATCAGTTGATGTTTCTTATGTGAAGTGTCCCTTCCTACAAAAGCAGAAAATTATTTTTGGTTATGGACTTGGCCTGAGCTGCAAATCAGCTGCAAAATGGTTTGGTCCTGAGGTCAGATCCAATCTTAGAGAACAGTGGGAAGTATTCACTGGCCTAGCTTCATGATGGAAATAGCTACCTTAGGCCTGAATTACTGCAAGGTATCTTCTCCTTTCAACGGTCTTTTCAGGCACCTTGAATAACCTGTGAGTATTTCAATGCCAGTTCTCTATCAGTGGCGTTGGCTCCACCAGCAGCTCTCCATTATCTTACTGGTGTAAATGGTCACCTTCCTTCCAGCCACATTAACCTCCACTAACTCAAGATTTAGCAGGGACTTCTTTTCTTCTCCTCTTTAGCATGACAAATAGGAACATGACAAGTTTTTCAGAAAGTATCAAGAAAGGAAGCAGTATGTAAAAAAGAAGAAAAAATTTTAAAAGGCCTTTTCTCAATGGATGACATTTGGTGGATGATACCTCAGGCTGATATTCAGCTATTTTGTACAAAATGGGTTTCCAAAGCACCTAAACCTGATCCTCCATGATCTAATTCTACATCTTCAAAGAGCTTTGTGAGATATAAGAATTGTCTGGAATGGCAATAGATGTTATTCTTGTCTCTGCTAAATCGGGGGTGCCACCTGCAAAGATTCTTAAGTTCAGAACATTTACACTCCCAGACAAGAGTGTTGTGCCACCTATTAGACTGAAGAGCTGTCATTTGCCAAATGCTAGGATTCTCTTAACTAGAAATAGGCACTGCAGAGAAGCATCGAGTTGCAGCAAAAATAAGAGCTCTGGCATCAACCTTTATTGTTTCCTTTAAAGAAATAGCAGAGACCTTTAAAGTGAAACAAATAATGATACAAGTTCCCATCTCCCCTTGCCTGCTCTGAACTAATCAGATTCACTGATGTTGGACGTCTGTTGTTATTATTATCTAAACAAAGAAAAAAGTAATAACTTTAAAAATGCATCCAGAATTTGTAATCGGTAAATGTCTGAGCACTTTTCAGAAAGGACAGTGTAATTACCTCAATTTTATGAGTGATTATCTGCATTTTAATAGTGGGATAACTAAGGCACAGGAAGAGGAATTAACTTGCTCAGTTGGCCAATGAGATACCAACAAACAGGGTGAGATATCCTGAATTCCCATCAAGTGCCTTCCAGATAACACTCTTGCTAATATAATCAATTAGAAACATTACATATCACCCATCTTCAAAGAATTTCAGAAACAGTGAACAGACATAATCAGTGTTAAACCACCCTGTGGATCTCGGTATCCCATTGCATCATCTGCTTTGATCATCTTTGCTCTGTGCCTATAACTCAAGTAATTAATAGCTACCATTCTAAGAGGAGTGAGATAATTGACTTATCTAGCAACCACTTCAGAAAGATTATTATTAGAAATAGGTCTGCATTCTAAATATGCACGTGCCTCTAGACGAGCTAGGCCAAACACCAGCCACACGTGAAGCAACGCCGGCAGTGAGGACAGCACAGTCCAGGTGTTTGGGCAGCTGTCCTGAGTGCACAAAGCTCTTGTGCACCACTCGCTCTGCTGCACCTCTCCCAGCCTGGCCAGGGCTTCTTTCCAGCAATCCATCGCCACAGCCTGACCCCACAAGAACCTTCATGATCTCTCAGTCAGATCCCAGGAGCTGGAGTAGTTTTCTCTGTACTCTTGACAACACAGACCTTCCACGGCTTGGTCAAACTGTTGGATTATAAGTTTCTACCTTAAGTGGATTCTTTGTTGCATTTGTGTTATTTCAGTAGGTTTCCTGTAACTACATCAAATTTAGAGCGATGTTGAATGAAAAAAAAAGAAAAAGGAAAAAAAAAGAAAATGGAAAAAAAAAAAATGCTTCACGCAGAGTTAGCCAGATTTGCTATCAATAGCTGACACAAAAGACAGAGCTGGAGGGGAAAAAAAGCATGGAGCTACTGCTTGTCTCTCCTGAGATATTAGGTGTGCGTAAAGGTCTCAGACCTCACATGTTCCTCTACTTAGAAAGCCCACAAGCTTCAACATTAGTATCTCTTCATGTCAGTAGCAAAACACAGAACAAGGGGCATTTTAGATTATTTCAGCCTCCCTAACATTCCTCCTGCACAGCTCTAATTTGACTGTATTGATGTCTTCTTCAGAGGAGATAAAGTTGCCTTTCACTGAGAAATGCAAAGCAAAGGAACAAGACAGAAAGGACTGTAATTAACAAAGTCAGATATTTTTTCTACTCAGCAAGTAGGACTCAGTTCTGCAAGTTACTGTCTATACCTTTACACCAAAGCACCTCTGATCTGCCTCCCACTGTTAGATTCAAAGCCAGTAAATAATAACTTTCTCACATAATCATTACACTTGGGGTTTTAACCAACAGAATACTAACTTCTAAAATGAAAGCTCAGTTATGAGTGTGCTTATATGTCTGATTTCATACATTCCTGTTGTTTGACTCACATAGGCAGAGTATTATGTGGCTGAAATCTCCAGACTAGTTTTTGGGATTATGTGGCAAGACTGAATTGGCAAGATCCAAACCTAAGCACCGGGAAGTTAGAGTGTGCTGCTCACAGCATAGTACAGGCTACGGCACAGCAACAAAAAGCCATTAATTAGGCAGCACCAGTCCCATGGGTTTAGCTCCATTCCTCTATACATCACATGTTCTGCACTGTCAAAATCAGGGGTAACTATTTCCGCCCCCCTTTGTCTTTTGGACACAATAGTTCATGGACAGCCACTCATGGCAGCTTATGAATATCTCTAGCATGTCTCTCTTGAGGTAGTGTTTTGGAACAGCAGTCTCCAAGACAGAACTAAAGATCACGTTCACGCTGTGTCACAAATTAGTGGCTTTCAATGCAACATTTTTCCTTCCTGAAAGCCTCTCTGCCCATCCCATAGCCTGGCACAGAAATCAATGACACAGCCATGCAAGGTGCTTAGCAGCTTCTGTCTCAGTGAACGTAGAAAGAGTTTAAAGCACTTAGAACTGAGTCCCTGAAATAATTTTTTGACACAATAAATTGTAGTGATTGACCGAGCACATCCTAAGGCCATCCTTGTACGTTCCCATATTACAATCACCACCACCAAAGAAGGTGTTTCAGTTGGTCACTGTGAGGTAATTTCAGTCTCCTCTACTGTACTCTGCTTCCAAAACATTAGGGCATAAGCCACCAGCAATATTACAAATTAGACGGCAGCATACGTTAGGAATTTGCTGTAACTCCAGCCCTCAGTGACTAGCACAGCTTCAAGTGTAAACAAACAAAAGCTGCAATCTGCGCCAACTGTTTACTCTGATTTTGAATCAGGATTAGCTTTGCCAGTACAAATTATGCCTCCCTTTGTCTTCAAGAAAGCTGGCCATAGACTAGAGGAAGTGAGACAAATTTTTTGTGTTAAATGAGCTGTCTGATTAGATAGATCTTTTAACCAGCTTTTACTTCTCCATCTACGACCAGGGATTTTACAACATTTATTTTATCGCCCGTCTTCCAACATTACTCAAACACAGATTTAGTCTGTATCCTCACTAGAAGTTAGGAAGACAGAGATTGATCTGCTGGTGCAAATGACAGCATGAATGCCAGTGAATGAGATCAAACTACTGGGCACTTTTTCACCCTATTAATGTAAGTCATGAAGCTCCAATTCAGATTTGGGGTCATTAAAGCAGAGTGCTTATGATTTTCTTGGCCATATAAAAGCTGAGCATTCTAGATGAGATTCCAGCTCCCAAACAATTCCCAGCATGGATGGACTAATGAACAGTGAAAATAAACTATTATTGGCTTTGCTTACCATACTAATGAAGAACTTCCTCACAGGATGCTGCTTTGCACAAGGGCTTGAACAGAGAGTGAGTTTGGAAGCCACAGGTGGGGACTCGCAATCCCAAGCATGGGACTCCCAATCAAGTGTGAATCTGAAGCTTTCCCACTACCATCTTTGTCGTGTTTCTCTTCCAGTTGCTCCATCTGGAACTCTTGCTTGTTTTCGCCATCTGACATTTCAACAGCCTGAAAACAAGCAAAACAACTCCTCTAAACAACCAAAATGTTTGATCAGATCCTTTATATAAATGAAATGCTAGTGTATGCCAGGCATCTGAACTTGGTAAAAATAAATGAGTGCTTCAAACCCACTATTGTTCTCAAGGTCCCTGACCTTCAAAACATCGTTCTATTCTATTTGTAAACAACACAGACATGACAGAACATGCGAATACCACTTCACCCTTTGGTAACAGTATCTATCCCAAGACCTCAAAGTGTTCTGCAAATATTAGCTAAGCCTCTCATGCCTCTAAAGAACTCCTACTCTTCTACAAATATTAGCTGAATCTCAACCTGCACCACTCAGCTCATAGGAGACTATTCTCCAAGTTCAGAAAGGTTGAATACTCTGGCGAAGGTTATTCAAGAGTTTGTAAAATACTCAAGCAACAGAAATACAAGTTTATAAGTCTTCTAAGCATGCCTGGACCTCTGGAAGTTTGTCCAGAGTATCATCCAAACCTGTATGCTACTTTTGGCAACTCTAATAACATCAGACCCAAATCTAAGCCAATCCAGATTTCATTTGAACAAGAGAAAGGAACCAGGAAAACTAAAACACTATTTTAACCATTCATCTTCCCACTACCTTTCAAAGTCTCATAGTCATTTACCCTTTTGCGTACACCCAGATAAACCAAGGAATAGGAGGCCTCAACTTGGATTTAGCAAGGAACCAAACGAGACACGGTGGCCGGGAGCAGCGCACACTGCCCAGTTCAGCACCGTGGGGATGAACGCAAGTTGAACTCGGCCAGGTTTCAGGCAAAGAACAGCTCAGCACAGCTGCACTGGTACAGCTGGACCAGTTCCTAACCACAGATGCAGAAACACAAAGATAAGGCCATAGTAACTTCCATATGGTAAACAGCCTGAACTTCCTAGGAGGGCTCACTGGAGGCAGTTCATTTCCAAGGCACAGAAAACGTGCTTGGCTTTGACTCATTGCCTCTCTTTTGCATCTTTTGTAAAACTGGTCATGGACATTTTTGTAATGGAAGTTTTCAACACATCTCGTTAAAGAGCATCACTCCAAGCTCTGGCCAAAACTTCAGCTTACATTGATTTTGATTCCCTCTGGGCTACGTTTCCATCAGAGGGTAGGAACACCTTCCATCTGTGTTGTTTTGGTCATCCAGACTTCCCAAGCAGCTCATCTACTTCAGTATTAACACAAGAAACAGGTAACAGCAAATCCAGAAGCTTAGACCCTGCACACTGCAGAGCTGAAATACATAAGAAAGTTTCCAACTGGGCTTTTATTGACTGTACATGACAATTTATGCCATTAGAAAATCAGTTATCTTCCTAAAGAAGGGATACTACTGTCTATTAACATAAAATTGTACTCAGTCTAAGATGATAAATACAATGCCCAGTCTATAATTATAGATAATGTGTATGGTTGGGGTTTTTCCTCCAGAGTTTTCTCTTCTATGTGTTATGCAGTCTTCAACTGCATTGAACCTAAGCTGAAAGAGCTGATTGATGACACAGGAGAAAGCAATGATAATAGCAGTCAGTATGAGGTTAAAATTCTCCAGAGGTTATTTTTCTGTTGGCCAGAAGGGGCCAGTCCACACGGGTGTTGGCTTTTGGCCTTTTTACAGCATATTGTTGACCCTTGGAGTGCACTGTGACCATTACACAACACTAATAATGAGTATTCCCAGAGCATTATAAGCACTCCAGGAGCAAAAAGAGAAGGTCAATTAACAGCTTCATGACAGCCTAAAAGTACTATCTTGTTCCCCCAGGATGGAAAAGTATTTGTTACTACAGTGCACTTAAAGCCACGGGTAAAACGCAGAGCAAAAAGTGAGAGCTAGGAGCCTGAACCAGCCAGACAAATCCAGAAGGAAAACAACACCTGCATCATTACCTTGGGGCTTGGTGGGAAGGCCCAGCACAAGTGAAGTGATGGATTGTTTCCCTGCATTTCTGCAGCCCAGGACTGGGTACCTTTCTGGGGGTAGAACACTTTCGGCAGAAGGGGAACATGCAGATTTTGGTGGCATGACTTACAGAGTTATCAAGCTAGAACAGCCCATTTCAGCCTTCAAAGTGTGGAAGAAACAAAAACCCAAGAGAGGCCTGACACCCACTTTTATTATTCTGTGATTCAAACTGCTGGAAGGAAGAAAGAGCTCTTCAATCAATAGAAGTGATTTTTCAATCAGCAGAACTGGCACACAGGCCAAAAGGGTTGAGAAACACTTCTGCTCTTCATAAGAATCCTGCAGGACTCTCTCTTCCGAGAGGTCTGCTGGAGGTCCTGCTCATGCTGGTGGTGTGCTTACTTCCAGCCACTATTGGCTATTCTGGGCCCTGCTCCCATCACTGCACCACCAATGTCTTGAATCTGGGTGTGTGGTTAAACACTGTGCCCTGAACATGGTTACCAGTCTTCAGGCTCTCCAAGGCTTGAAATGCTTGAGGTAATACAGTGGGAACGAGCCTCACAATCCTGGAGAATTTCCTTTTCTTCAAAAGTAGGATAGGAAAGTGAATCTGCCTCCTGTCTGAATAGGCTCCTCCAACTTTTCCCTGGCTAAAGAGCTGCTCTCAAGTGTCTTCTTAGCCAGTACGATGGCAAGTCTCCATCTACTTGTGCTGCCCTGCTGCAGATGGTATAGCAGAGTGCCCAGCTGGACCTACCCTGGCACAAGGAGGACAGATAAGCTGGTGGCTCTATTGCTCCCTCCTCAGTGCACGGAGGCCCAGAGGCTCCCCTGTGTGACTCCCTGAGCTGAACCGGCTCTGCAGGCTCCAAACTTGCCGGGTGAGTCCCCCCATGCTCCTGTGCCCACAGGTCACGACCAGCAATGCCAAGAGTCCCCAGTACCATGGGCAGGTTCCCATTCTGCAGAATACTCCATAAGTGTAAGCTAAGACACTCCCTGCCCTGAAACACTTTATGTTTAAGCAAAAAAGAAAAACAAAAGACAACAAAAAAAGGGGTAGCCTTAACAAGGGAATAAAGGTAATCCAAAACCCTGGTCTTTTACTGCAGAGCAATGCGCAGCTTAACACCAATGCTGCCAGCGGTGTTTGTGACAGGCCAGTGGAGTCACAACACACCTGATGTGTCTGCTGCTTCCCATAGGCCATGCGTGCATCCCGAGAGAGCTTGGAGCTAGGAAACTTCATCTTTGATGTTGGGTATCAGGATGAACAGAGGATCTGCTTTCAAAATGGTGTCTTCATACCTATCCACTTATGTCACACCACAGACTGCTCTTGAAGCAAGAGCAATTGCATAACATTCTCATCTTCACTTTCCTGCTGCCCATCCAGCCAGCCAGGAGGAGGTCACATCCCCTCTAACCACTTCTTTGGCTTTGCAGCTCACTCCTACTTATTTCAGAGGAGCTGCCAGTGTTGCATTCTTTTCATAGGACCCCAGGGAAGTTCTAACCTCAAAATTAAGCAAAACAAAGTCCTTTGAATATTTTCCAATTAACTTAAGATTGACACTAATGCTTTTCTCTTCGTGTTCCCACTATTTAAACAACTGGGTTTCTCCTGCATGCCTCAGTTGCCAGGCCTTTTGGACCATCAAAGATCTAAGTTACTCCTTTCCTAAAGATGACTCTGGTTTTAAAACTCAGAGACCCTTTCCTGCTAAGTTTTCTCTGGTTGTATCATTTAGTGGAAGAGATCAGAGAAGCTTCTCAGCAGCAAAAATCCAGGGAAGGTATCAAAAAAGAGACAGCATGGCAGGTTTCTCATACGCTAGCAATGAGGGCAAGTTAACACTGCTGAAAGCCTTCAGGGTTGCATTCTGCTCCCAGTCTCACAGCATAAAATATCCAGAGAAACAAATATGACAGAGGGCTAGTTCTGAGCGTCTAGAGCCAGCAGAGAGCATAATGACAATGCCATAAAAAGTGTCCGCACTCAGGCCAGAGGCTGGAGGTAGTAAGCACTATCCCATTCTGGGGCTTGCAGAAGCATGCTGGCCTTCAGTGGCCTGCAGGCACCACGGCTCGTTAGCCAAACTTTCTCTGAGTGAATGGTGATGCTGAAACACGGGAACCTCGCATTTGGCTAAAATATCAGTTCTGCCAGCAAAATTGCAGGCAGCTTCTGTGCAGCCTGGAACAGAGGAAGGAGAAGGCTTCTCTTAAGAGGAGAAAGAAGGAATAACTCCAGCATGGAATAAAAGAGACGCACTGCCCACAGACACACAGGGAGCAGCCAGCACTTTAGAGACAAAGTGTTTATGTCCTTGGTCGCTCACTGTTGCTTAGGTGAGGCACATCTAAAAGCTATTGGGCAGATTGCCAGTGTGTCCCAGCTGCCGAGGTGGGGAGTTCCTGAGCACTTTCTGTCCATTAGCTTGCAAATGTCCCTCTGAAGAAGGTAAAATATTGTCGCCCACACTTTATAGATAGGAATAGTGAGGCACAGAGGCCCAAGTATCCCAGTTCTCTCTCCCTATTTTCTAAACCATGAACAACAGTAATTCTTCCCACAGTTACTGGAAACAACAGGCTCTTTCAGGAAAAGGGAAGCCGCCCCTTGCCTGGAACCAGGTAGCCAAAAGCAGTTGGAGGCAGCAGCCTGCAGCCTATGCAGTGCCTGACACAGTTTTAACCCTGAGAACTTTTCCTCCAGCACATCTCTGGGGTCTTTTTTCTGTACTCACAAAAACATTCTGTGCTCTGTATGCTCAAGGAGTTCACCTTCAATAAATAATCCGAACAAAGGGAGCTCGTGCTGGCACAGTTGCATGGGTTGCTTCAGGGACAGTTTGCAGCAATGTCAAACTCACCTTTGCTGGTGGCTGCTACCACTTGCCAGGAAGGAATCCAGCCCCCAAAGGGGAACACTCAGTAATATCAAGAGCCAAGAACAATTTCGTCCCCATTAGTTAATATCAAATATAAAGGACACATTCCAGTACATAGCAAGCAGTCTTTGCCTCCTTGAAAGACAGTTAAGGAAGATCTGGGGTTTAGGATTCTTAAATGACAAAACAGAAAGACGTAAAAAGAACATTTTTTCAGACTAATTGCAGGATAGTGTTGCTCAGACAGCATCAGTAGCATTCAGATATCTACCTGGAAAAATCCTGGGTCAGAGGCGTATTGTTGACCCAATCCAGAGAGCAAGCAGAGAGCCCCGTGGGCCGTACTGATGAGGATGTTGAGCAAATTGGCCAACATCATCCTTTCTGGTTTTAATAAAATGAAGTGTCATTCATTCTTCCTGTTGCGGAAAAACAGAGAAAACAACATGTCATTCTGAAGGAAGAGCAGAATTCTTCATGTTGGGTCAATGGACCAACCTGAAGCTGTGCAGAGATTGCTGTTTAGTCTGTGGGTGTACACCAGGCTTCAGCAGCAAAGGTGTTCCTTCCCAGCCCTGAATTTAGGAGGATGAAGGAAAAGATGCATTCCTCTCACGGCCCTTGGGAAATGATTGCATCCCTATGGAAATGTGGCAAAAGGAATATCAAAATTAGTAAGGGTCCTGAGCTCCTACAAAAACAGTAGTCAGCTTGTCTATGAATGCAGGTTTCCAGTTAGGCTAGCCCAAAGCTGATGGCAAAGGCCAGGCTCATCCAGTAACTCCTCAGGCCCTCCATGGCACACAGCTGTGCTGCACCCCTGGAACCAGCCCTGGGACAGCACACAGCCTGCCTTCACTTGGGCCTGGTCAGAAAAGAGAAGCTGGTAGAGGGTACATGTAAGGATGGTGGGTGTTCACAGAGCAGGGGTAAGGGACCCAGACAATTCCTGTCTGACTTCGGATCTCCCATAGATGCTCTGCACGGCCTTCTGACAAACATCTCCCTCGCATTCCTTCTCCCTTCTCTTCTCTGCAAAGTCTTTTGTTTCTCCATGTGGAAAAAACTCAGGAATAGAAGAACTTTCCCCTCTAGCATGAGCCAAATACACCAGTGATAGCAAAGCATATAATGAAAGTTATTCTGCCTAGAAGAGGCAAAAGTTCTCCCTTAAGATCCCCACCACCCCGTGTTCCTGTGACAGCTTCTAGTTCCTGGCAAAACCTGGATCAGAAAACAACCTCAATGCTAAATAAGTGCTAGTAGAAATAACTAAATAGCCTTGCACTCTGTCATATTCCCTGAAAGACTGAGCATGCCAGTAAAGGCAGCACGGACTCTCACAGCAGTAAATAACCAAGCAGGCAGAGCAAACAAACATTTAAAACCCCATGTGTCAGAAAATCTCTCTTTGGAATGAAGAGGTGAAAACAGTTTCATCAGAAAGGAGGAAGTTTTCTCCCCTTCCTTTCTCCCCACTTCCCCAGCCCTTCCTTCCCTTGTTTACTTTGTTTCCCTGTTTCAAAACAAGTAAGAGAACCTTTGGTATTTGTGGAACTGGGCTCTTTCTGTTTAACTCCAGCTGCGCCCACAGCCTGCATACTGGTTTGGTAAAATTTGCCCAGTCTGACAAAGTGGTTTCTCAAGCTTGAAATAAAACCATAGTGATTTTTACACTACTAAAATGAATGGCCCTTGACAGGACTAGCAATTATCTGTGAATTCCAAAGAAAAGTCTTGTTGCATGGCACAGCAACGTGCTCAGCACAGCACTGTGGCAGAGGGATGCAGGGGCTTTTTGTGCTTTTGCTCTGGCATTTCAGTCTCTTTAGAAATATGACAGCACTGGGACATCCACAGCAAAAAAAAACCCAAAAACCAAAAAGAAACCCCCCCAAATCCTACAGGAAAACAGCTCAGAGGATTTTTACCTGTCACAGGCATGGGATTAGAAGGACTTCCTTGCTAGTCTCTGGTCAAGGAAGAAGCAGCATCCAAATTCAGAGCAAAAGCTTTTGCCAGGAGCACCAGCCATGATGCTCCTTGTGAGAGGGGGCTCCTGAGGTGGTCCCACCACCCACAGGGTAGCTGTACCTATTTCTTTATGGGGAACACTTGCATACATGGACCCACAGATAAAGAAGAAGGCAATTTGTTTCCTTATGTTGATTTAGGAGTGGCTGCTTGGGGATCTAACACCCAGCTGTTATCAGAGAGGGTCTGTGGCCTGCAACTGTGTTATCAGGTATCAGAGAGCCCCTTGGGCAGGAACTGTGGGAACAGATGCTGACCTCAGCCAGGCGGCAGGAAAACAAACCTCAGCACAGAAGGGCAGGACACCACAAAATAAGACTCCTTGAGAAAGGAAAGAGGGAGAAACCAAAGCTGAAATCTTGATGCTTCTAGGAGACATAGAGAGGGATAACTGAGCAGGATGAGACATGGCCAGCACAGGGTTGCACAAGGACAGGCTGAGGGTCTGAGCAGTGCCAGCAGGCTGGGCCAGCTGGGCAAGGAGAAGCAACACCTCTGTTGCAATCAAGGGCTGCTTCCAGGGCGGCAAGCAAAACCTGTGAGTGCCAGCCATGCTGCTGCTTTCTGTTTGTCTGCTCACTGAGGTCTGGCAGACAGACTCTCCCTTCCATGTGTGCCTGGTCAGTGCCCAGCACAGCACCAAGGGCCTCTCAGTCCTGCTTGAAGGGAGAGAACAGACCTTTGCCCAGGATGAGACCGACACGGGAAAGGTAGGTGGCCAGCCCATCCTGCTTTCAAGTCTTTTCAGACTGAACATTTTGGAAGGAAAGTTTGCCTCAGATTGAGCCTCTGTCTGGGATTAATTCAGCTCAAATTTGTAGTCACCGCAGGCAGCAGGGGAAGCTGCAATAGCTATTAGAGAACAAGCCAAAGAAGTAAAAGCAAGCAAGGACAAAGAATAGCCCTTGCCCTCCCCGCAAAGCAGAGAGGAGGCACAGGGATCCAAATTAAAAAGCAACTACTAGTGGCCAGCGCTAGCGAGTCACTGCGGGCTGGCCAGCAGCAGGACAGCCGCCTAGCCAGAGCCTGGGTGCCAGCAAGCAGCTCTGGCACAAGAGTGTGGCACACCCTGCTCTGGTGTCCAGGCCCCAGCCGAGCAGTCCAGAGCTGACAGGGAAGGCCAGTGGAGCTGGGAGCTGCTGGGACCTGCAAGGAGGGGGAAAGGGAGAGGAGTCCTGCCCCTGCTCCCCACTGCTGCTCTGCCAGAGGGAAGCAGCCAGCTCACCTCCTGATATTGCTGCTGGCCAGGTGCCTCCAAGCTGTTGGTATTGGTCACTCTTTGGCTGGGGGATCTGAGAGGCTAAGATATCCAGAAAGAACAAACTGCGAAAAGAAACGAGGCCATTGTGTGGTGGAGGTGGGAAAAAATGCAGTGACACAGGTCAGCAGCCAGCAGTAGCACACAGGTCGGCTGAGATCCTCGCAGCCCTTGCAGGCATAGGCACCACCACCAGAATCTCAGGCAGATAGCAATCCCGTACCTGAAGGCTGGAGGTGGTTCCCCATCTGCCACCCCAGGCACCGCGCAGAGCGCCCGCGGTCCCTCCCCGCACGGCATCGCCCTTCGGACGGGAGGTGGCAGCAGACGGCCACCGACAGCACCGGCCGGGGCCGCGAGCATCTCCCGGGGACACCCCAGTACCCGCGGGAGAAACCCTCCCGGCTCCCAGGGACAGGACAGGGACGGCAGGAGGTGCTCCCCGAGAGCATCCGTCCTCCCGGGATGCGCCGTCTTCCCTCCTGGCCGCTGGCTCCGAGCCCCCATCCGATTCCGCACACGCCACACCCTGGAAGTGCTTTGCCACAAGTTGAATTGTTTTAAAAACAGCTTTTATAGAGAAAACAGATGGCAGCAGCTAGGAAGATCTGATTATTATTGATTAATGCAGAAGCACAGCTGGCAATAGGAGGTACGGGGAGCAGCAGAAATGAATGCAGATATTAACCAGTGGAAAGGGGGGAAAATCATGGAGTAAAAGGAATCAGAATCATTCAGGCTGGAAAGGACCTCGGAGATTACTGAGTCCAGCCTTGGACCTAACACTGCCAAGTCCACCACTAAACCATGGCCCTAAGCACCACATCTACAGTTTTTTAAGAACAGTTCCAGGGAAAGAGGAAGACATGCTATCCAAGTCTCAACAGGCTCTCAGCAGTCAAGAATCATGCTCAGATAACATAAGGATCCACAAATGTTTGGCCCCTGAATCATCTGTTAGCTTTCACCAGAATAAAACTCTTTCTGAAGTTCAAAAAGAAATAAATAGTAACTGGAATTATTTTCCAACAATCTGTAATTTCCATTTTCATCTGCCATCTTGAGAAATACTGATGGGAAATCACACCAGTCCAGCAGAAACAGGTAGTCCCAGAAACCTGTCCCCTCTGTATCTCTAGGGCTACCTTCCTCAGACCAATAAAACCTGAAAACCAGCTGGATTTTAGAGCTCCTACTAGTCATCTCTCCAGAGCCACACAGGAAGCTTGAGGGTTTGGTCATAGTGCACTGAAACAAAGACACAAAAGAGTGTAGATGCCAGTACAAGAAATGGATTGAGACACCCTGTCAGGCAAGCCCTACCTTTCGTCCCTTTTCCAGAGCCGGGTGCCCAGGTGTCTCCAGTCTCTGTCCCTGTTCAGATACCCATGTCACACAGCCAACGCCCTGGCAGTGCACCACTGGTTTAATTGGCTCCTCTACCCCAGTGAAAGCTGAACTTGAAAGCAGCGATGTTTGAAGTCACTCCTTCAACCATCCTTTTTTATTATCGTGTGCCAGACCTCACTTCTGTCACCTGGTATCTGCCCTTCAAACAGGAGAGGTTCGCACACAGCTGTCTGCCAGAAGCGCCAACAGACAGAAACCGGCAGGCAGCTTTCATATCCTCTGCCCAGAAGAACCATCCCTGCTTCCTAGGAAATGAAACTGATCACAGAGTGCAGCACTGAGCAGAAACTCAAAAAGTCACTATCAGTGACTTTCCGTATCCCCAGTGTCTCAAGGCTTGCTTTATCTCCACTTAAGGAATTTCTGGTGTGGTTTTCGGGGAGTTGGGTTTTGGGTTTTTTGGCAGGTGAAGTGTGTGTATTTATTTTGTTTATTCTTTCTTAGATCTCAACCAAGGAAAATTATATAACCTTGCCAAAAGTCCATTAACTCCTCTTTCCCTCAGAAAATACCATCACGTATCTAGGCTTGATCACATTTTCTGTCTCAAGGTAAGCTTAAGACTTTTGGCCCTATCCACAGTCAGTGGAAATGCTTTCTCTTCACCGTATCTGTTTACATGTTTAAAGGCTATTCACAATGCCCTATCTCTCTACCTGCAGAAGAACCCTTGAGGTAGAGACCCCTTGATGGAACAGCAACTCACATCTGTTAAAATTTATTGGCTTTCACAAATCATTTCAAGTGTAACAAAGAGGGGGAAGCAGAGGGACAGATCTTGAACCCAGCAGCTATTCAGTAGTAATGGAAGTCACATAATCCAAAAGTGTGGTTTATTCTGTTTGCTTTTTTTTAAAACCAGATGTAAAATCTGTTTACTGAAGACTGTATTGAAGTGGAAGAAGTAGACTTGCCTGTTTTACAGGTTACTATGGAGACATCTTTCCCTTCATTACTCTGTAAACAGACCATGCTGCACAGAAGGGAGAAGTTCTTATTTTTGGCCATTCAAAAATTGCCTGTGATTAGACCATTTCACGTGCTATGAACAAGTAAATATCTCTTGGTAATTCATTTTCTTAATCCCAGGTTTGGCCAAGGAAAACTGAACTGACCAAGAGATGAAAGTCAAAGATAAATATTTTACAGCATTTCAATTCTACTTTTGAAGTCCCATCAGAGAACTGATGGCATCACTTGCTACAAAGTTCCCAAAACCTTTGATATTTGTCCCCAGAATGACACAGACAAATCCCATTAAGCATAAATAAACACAGTCCTTTCTCCTCAAGCATGTTTCTAAGAAATTATTGTGAATTACTGTGCACACCATCAGAGTATGAAAACGAAGGATATCAGAAATTGGTTCTCAATTCCCAAAGACCTTCAGGTCTCAACTACTATATCTTTTTTTACTTTTTTCTTCCTTGTAAATCATTACAGGTAAACCAACAGCCCTTTTCCTTAATCAACACCATGGCAACAGTGTTATCTATGGTCCACGGAGCTCCAAAAGTACGCCTTCAACTTTGCCCTTTTTATTTCACCAGCACTCTCAAAATGCCCAAAATGCAGCACCTGTCCATCTCGGCCCTTCATACAGGTTCCTCTGCACCAACTTCTCAACAACTCACTACAGTCTGCAGAAGCTACAAGAATTTTTATCTATTTCCATTGCTGAAACTGCAGATTTCTTCTTTCTGTAAAGCTTCCCCAGAGATCAGAACTAGAAGTAGGACAGGCAAAGCTGCAGCAATGGGTGAGGATCGAAACCAAATGAGAAAAGGTAGCCAAAGATCAGCAAGATAGAAGCAGACAACCCACTGTGAAGGTGGCTCTGGCAGGAAACTTCCTTGAGTCAACCAAAACCGGAGTCGACTCCAAGACACATACGCAGCATTCCTGTTGCACATGGGGACAAAAGGACAACCTCCTTTTGGAGAGACAGCCACAAACAGTGCTCCCACGTAACCTGGGGACATTCATGTCAAAGGAGCACAAAGCCCAAGAACATTTGGTCATCTGTAGTGCTCAGATCACCAAGCAGTGACCCGCAGGGACAGGACAGAGGAGGTCTCTGTCAGACACCATGAGGACACTACACATACAAACCAGACCTCTTGCTTTTCAAGACAGGGATAGCATTTGGGCAGATCTAAGTCATCTGGAATGAACCCCGCCAGACTGAATCCACAAGAATTTGAGGTCTGAGTGCTGCAGGTACTTCCCCAGCAGACAGTGGCATCAGTGCCAACAGAGCCTTGTGCAGAACCTCACAGGTCTTCTCTGTCCTTGTCACGGGGCACCAAAGCACAGGAGCAGAGAGGAATGTAGCACAGCTTAAGGT
Organism: Machaerirhynchus nigripectus; assembly: GCA_013397975.1. Lineage (NCBI taxonomy): Eukaryota > Metazoa > Chordata > Aves > Passeriformes > Dicruridae > Machaerirhynchus > Machaerirhynchus nigripectus. Next base: position 556,261 of record VZRQ01003115.1, on the reverse strand, counting down.
CTCTGCTGATGGAACCTGAGGATACAGGTTAAACCCAAAGACAATGCCTCCCCCAAAAAGAATCCTCCCTTCTTCCTTTTCCAGATGCATAGAGCGTCTGCTCGGTTATTTACTTTGCAAAACCACAGTTATTCCAAAGCTACTTTTTTTTTTTAACATGGAAATATGGATGATTACCAGAAAAACAAATAATTGGGATGAAGTCCAGTTGGATATCATTGAGGCAACTAAGTGAGTATGCCATGTGGAGGAGGAGAAGAGAGAGTTACACAGTTAGGGATTGTCTGTTGTCACATTTAGGATAAACATGACAAGTAATAGCTGCTTGTCCTCCTGCTACTGAGGACAAACTAACCACTCACAGTCAGGAAAAAATTGACATCCGGGTTTTCTCAGAAAGAAGTTTAAGAATCTGAAATAGGAAATTACTTGGAAATACTCCCTTTTCTAAACATATTCATTTAATCACACAAACACACAAGTTTATTTTTTAATTCCATCATGTTTTTCAGATATTAAATCTATGCTAAGATACTTCATTAAAATGCATTTTTATCTTCCTGGATTAAGCTTGGATTAGACATCTCCTGGGGGAGATGTCTCTTGGTCTATTCAGCTCTCGTGATGGAGATTACCCTCATTTTCACTAGCCACACAAAGCAAAACCTGCAGTAGCCTAAAGCTCAAAAGTGATACCCTGCCAGGTCAATCCTCACATTTTTAATTGAAGTAAAGATGACAGAAAGATGAGGCTGGGTCAAGGCTAGGATAAGCACACCTATTTTCTGTCTCCATGCAAAGTACAGAGTTTCTCCGCGTGAGCACACATGAAGTATTCTGGCCATCTGGAACTGAGAAAGGTCAAAGTCTACCTCATCTGCTCCCTGGTCCAGGTTTTTCTCCTGTCTAAAAGCATTCTCTGAGGAAAAAAAAAAATGAACTTCATTAGCCAACAGCCTGTTTCTATTTTACTCACAAATTCGCCCATAGCTGTCCCCATCTCAGATCGTCACAGCATGGGTCAGGATACTGAAGTATTCACAAAGCAATATTGCAGATGTGAGAACTGATGAAGCCCGGAGTCCAAGCCAGGTAACGTGGAGTCCTATGTCCTAGCTCTACCAAGAAGTACAGAGAAGTGTAATAAAGAAAGAAGCAGCCATGTCCAACAGGCACATCAGTCTTATTTAAACATAATACTGTTGGGAAGAACTTTGGGATGCTGCAGTCATCTACAGAGTGAAGCATACAGGGTTGAAGATGGCAGGATGGAAAAGTAGCCTTTGATCTACTGCCACCTTTCCCTCCTACCTCTCAGGATTCAAGGCTTTTGTAATCATACTCCTGGAGCTGCTGATACTACTTCTGTCTCCAGTTCTCAACAGCCACATACAGGCCTGCACTGAAAGAACTTCCACTCATAAGAAATTTCCAGAGAAGTGTCTAAGAAAAACAGGTGTTAAGGTCAAATGCACTCACTTGATAACTTCTGGCCACAGCCCACAACTCTGAGATTCTTCACACATCAAAGGCTCAGGGCACCAAACAAATTGGTGGTTTAGCAAGTAACAAATAACATGGGCGTACATTAAGTAGAACAGATGCTTGTGGTCTTCAGGGTGGAACTGACCAAAGAGAGCAATGAATAAGCAGCACTGTGAGCTCATGACTCAGATGCCATGTCCCCACTGGCCCACGGCAATAAATGACTTGCCTCAAACCCAATTCTCTTCAGATCCAGCTTGCATCTTTTTCACTAAGGCCAGTGCTCTGAGTGCCTCAGGGAAGAAGAGACGAGGACATCCAGAGCCAACAGTGAGAAAACACTCTGAATTATTCATATCACTCAAACAGCAAAATTAAAATTAAACTACCTTACATGACAATGGGAGATATGCTAACACTGAAGAAATACCACGGCTAGTTTTATGTCCTACACAATGAACTAAAGCTGGAATGAAACACTTAATGGTTAAAAGGCTCACCTGTTTGTTTCCTCTGTGGATGGATGTATTTCTTGTTTTGCCTACATTTATATCAAGTCTTTACATAACTGCTGGCTTCATACCCGAGGCTATCTTCCTGAATCAAAATCTCTCCCATACTGGTAGCAGAAGAATAGAGCGCTTCTAACTTTGTAACTTGTTAATAATGAACTTGCTCTTGTCTCATTCTCCTTGTCCCCTTCTCCCTGTGCAATACCTGCCTTGGAAGTACACGGCTTTTGCATCAGTGTTGAAGTCAGTTTTCTGTACTTGCTTGGACGGCTGTCAGGGCCAGTTTTTGAGGCACAGTCTCCTTTTGATAGCTCCTGACAAGCTCTGCTAGAAGAAAGCTGGTTCCCGAAATACATTTCTCTCACACTTGTTTTTCAGGGTTCTCCACTCAACAGTGTGGTAACGAGAGGCACTCCAGACTGGGTTTAATGCTACCATATGCTAGACAGCATGAGAATCCACACTGCAGGAGAGCAGCCGGTACATTTCCACGTTAACAGAAGCCTGATTGCAAATTGCATTTAGTCTCAACAGCTCAGTTCACTGCACACAGATGCCACAGGGGACTGTAAAGTTAGCAAGATGTGGGGGAGTATGGCTAAATTTTTCAAAAAGAGCCTTAGCTGATCTGATGCCACAGACATTTGGAGCTGATGCCATGAAAGAAGGTTGCTGCTGCATTTCTTCTGCCATAAATGAATAAGAATAATAATGTCATGTGCTGTTAGTCAAATTATAAACTCTTGCTAGGCTGATGTTTGTCTGCTGATACAAACAGCGGCGTTGGCACTGTCAAATGCTGCTCTTATAACTTGACAGCCAGCATGTAAATGAAGTCAGAGAAGAGGAATTTACTCTTTCAAAATAGGTCAGCATGAGAGATGGGTTTCCAGTCGGAGTGTGCCGTGTCCCCCTGGGCTGGCTGCAAAGCGTACTTCAGCTCTTACAGCAGGCTTCTCATAACTGAAGGTACAACAAGAGTAAATGAATGAACTGAGAGAAGAACCTGCCCCATCGGATCCTCTCAGAACGGGAACAGGAGGAGAGCTCTCCTCTGCTTACTTGTGTATGACCAACCAAATCAACTTGGTAGCCTCTGTGCAAGGCCTTTGCCACAAAAATACCCAGCTCAGCTCATCCTAATTGGCCTTCTAGTGAGCAGACTGTGCAGGGAGGCCAAAGACTTCTCACTGCCTGGTCTGAGCCACAGGAGCACAGACCCAGGACAAGGGAAAGATGCCTGGCAATGTTTGTAGGGGTGGTACAAAGGGTTTCATTATGGAAAGCTCCTAGGCCAGTACTAAAGCACAGACAACTTGAGCACTTTTAAATATGAATTAGAACCATGGATGCACAAACACTGTGTGCAAACACAACCCTTATACCACAGGATAAATGCTTTGCTTCATGTGAATCAGGTGAGGTCTTCTCCTCACTCTTCTTTCTCTCACCAGAAAGCATCACACATTTCAGCTGCTTAGACCAGTGTTGGTAAACGAAATAGACAGTCTCTCGAGGCCTCTTTTCCAGTCTAGCATCTCTACAAAGCATTCCCACATTCCTCAAGAATATGGAAGATCTTTCCCCACCCCCACTGTATAGCCAGTCCATAAAATTCACTGTTAGTGAAGGTCACCAAGTCAAATACTGCAGCTGGGTCATTTTATAGATATTAACAATCCCTGTAGCTATGAGAATAAAGATAAAAGTGATCTAAATCCTGCTCTTTAGGACATGAGCCAAATATATGTCATGGTCAGGAAGGAATTGCTCCCACACATGCATCACATAAGGAATTGCACTGCCCATCAGGTTCACGGTGGGGTTAATTTCTCCCCCCCTCTGCCATCATGCGTTACCAGAAGCCACAGGAGCAGACAGGAGAGTGCTGTGTACCACACTTCTGCAGTTTCACCGAGGAGTAACCACCAGCCAGAAGACGCAGGGCTCTGGGTTGCTCAGGCATGAAAGCAATGGCATGATTCCCTAAAGCTCGGTATCAGAGAGGTGGCAGTATCTTCCATGCTCTGCAAGCTGCCTCATGCAGTTCCAGGAATCAAGTGCTACAGCTCAGCATTCCCCTGCGGAATTGGCTTTACATTTCCGGGCAACAATGCCACTGCCAGGCAAAAGGCATCTTTCAGACTCTCCCTCTAAATGCATTCCCAGGAATCAAGCACCCAAGTGAAGAGAAAGAGAAGAGCCATTTTCCCAGGAGGTCTAATAAACCCCAAACAACAACAACAAAAATATCATAGAGGAGCTCAGGATTTCAGACAGTTAGAAAAACAGAAGGTCTCTTCAGCTCTGCTCACACCACAGGATGGGCACTACAAACCTGTTGGCAGGGAGCTCCACGCCTAGGCAGCAAGGAAGTTTTCATGAGGAGCTAGGATGATTCATACAGGGCTATCAAATATCAAGCTTCCACAAAGAAGGCTTCTTCCTACCCCCAAAGCACCTAAAGTGCATTAGTCCCTTGCCTACAGATGCTCAAGAGACCAGGATAAAGCTCTCAGTGAGACCTCTCAATCCCAGACCAATAGGAATTGCTGGGAGAAGACAGCCAAGTGCCCCAAGTTGTTGGAACCATCAGCAAGAAGCTTTGTATGAGAAGCAATCCTACTCAAGCAGGCAGCTGCTGAGCTGGCTGGGAGTAAGCCATGGAGCTGGCTGCTTCTTGGACGTCCCATCAAGCATAACAAATCCATTTAGACCTGTAAAGTAGACATGAAAGTGAGGACCAGTTCCCAGCTGGAGCCAATTTCTCCCATTAAACTTGCTCCATGGTTCCAGGCAACCATGCTTCAAAACATGAAGGTAGAAAATCCCCATCCTTTCATGCAGTTCTTGGCTTTCATTTTTCACTTCTTTTGTTACATAAATGGGTGGTTTAGTGTTTATTTCCAGTGCTTGGACTACTTTTTGAGGCCTCTGACTCCTTTTTGCCCTCCAGCATGGACAGTCATGTCGTGGCTCTGCTGCACCCCACGTTGTGTGCTGAGCAAGCCAAGGCCTACAGTGATCCAAATGCTGAGGGTGAGCAATACCGAGCTTAGTGGCCAGGTCTCATAGTCAGCTCTTTCACTGAGCCACACCTCATTACTCAGTCTTAATCACAGCTATCAGAGCTCTAACAAGGCACCCAGAAATATCACAGTCATAGAATGGCTGGGTTAAAGCACAGTTAATGACTGTCTCATTCCAACCCCTCTGCTGTGGGCAGGGAACCTTCCAGCAGATCAGGCTACTCAAAGCCCCACCCAGACTAGTCTTGAACACCTCTAGGGATGGCAAGTTCACAGCTTTCTTAGGCAGCCTGTGCCTCACCACCCATATAAAAAAGAATTTCTTTCTAATATCTAAACCTAATCTAAACCTACCCTCCTTCATCTTCAGCCATTCCCCCTTGTCCTATCACTACATGCCCTTTCCAGGGACTTTTCACCCTAAGGAATAACAGAATTTCCAGGAACAGTCCCTATCCTGAATTCCCCAGGCATGAGAGGAAGTTAAGAGGTTTCCAGAAGCTCACCAAAGAATTGTTGCTCCAAGCAAAGCTGTGAAGCTGCAACGAACTCTCAGAGTGTGCAAGATTGACTGTTTTCTTATAACTGTGAGCAGTGGAGTCCGGGGCTCCATTAGTGCTGTCTGTACTATGGAGAGTTACTTTAATTTAGGCATTATCAGCAAATTAAAAAAAAAATCTAAGAAGTCTAGTCCTAACCTCCATTGTGGAGATTCTCCTAGTAATGGGATCCATCATTATTTCCTGCACTGAGCCATGCTTCCTCTTCTTTCTCCCATTCACCAGTCTCACCTTGTTTTTATCAGCCTCCCTCAGGCTTCTGCACGTGACTTTCCTTGAGACCTTCAGTTGTTGCCGGAGGTTTTACAGGTTTGGTCTGAGCCGCTAAACCAGGGAGAGGAGCTCATGACCCTGGAGACATCCCTGTTAATACCAACACCAGCAGCACAACTCTTGTTTCTGCCAGAACACAAGCCTGCAGAAGGGCTTTCCTTAGACTTAGGGAAGATGTGTCTAACACAATCATAAAAGTGTGGGTTTTTGGTTAATGCATATACTAGAAAAGATAGAACAGAGAACTGTGTAGCCCATATTAATTTTTTTGAAGCAAGATGTTAAGATAAGTATTTTCCACAATTTGGGAAAAGGCCCTGAAATCAAGTATTGTGGTTGAGAATACCTGCCAGGCCCTAGACATGTCCATCTGATTGCCATTTCCCATTTCATAGAGCCTGGCCCCACAATAAGCCCCTTCATTTGGGAGCAACAACACCAAAGACAAATCTGTTCAGCCTCATCCATACTCCCGTCCCAGCAGGGGAAGCATCAGGAGGATTTGCTGGCAGACAATGAACAAAATGAAACTGCTTTTCCTTTTTTTTTTTTTTTGGAAGAAGAAATGTATAATTTGGCAACTCACAGCCTCCCATAGACATGTCATGCAAGGCATCTCCTTAACACTGTGGGGACCCCATGAACCCTTTGTCCTCTAAAGCCCAAGATCCTGATCTAAAATATGGAACTTGAGGAGGATAATTAAGTTTATTTTTGTTATTAACAAACAATTTCCAGTCTCCTTCTCCAAAACAGCTGAACCACTCTAACTGGAACTTTCTAAAACACAAAAAAAGAAAAAACAAAACCAAGACCAAAATGAGAGAGAATAATGACCTTTTGCATAGTAGGCATCAGATGAAGCAGTTGAAGTCTGCAACCTGGGAGCTCTTGGAAACACTGGCTTCTCAAGGAAAAGCCTCAACCTTGTTGGTGATCCTGACATCTCTACCTGTAATCCTATGCTGTAAAGACTGACACTGCTGAATGGCCTGCACCACAGAGGAGAATCACATACTCCTGCTGCATAAGGGGAACGTCCCAGGCCTGAGTTCAGCTGTTGGCTTAACTGCAGGTGCAAGCTTTGACTCAAATGAGAGCAATTCTGCCCTGGACAAGGTATTGCAGCTTGTCTACTGCACCATCACGTCACCTCGTTTCACACTGCACAGAGAAAGTCCTACTCTAAAGATTAGAGTAGGACTAATCTGGGTGCCAGCCAAGCTTCCTCAGCAGGAGACAACTTTTTTTCAGAATTAAACAAATAAACAATCAAAAAACCCAAATCAACCAACCAACCAAGAAAAGAGAAGGAAAAAAAAAAAAAAATCACAAAAAAGAAGTGTGCCTGCCACCCCAGAATTCACATCCTCTTAGCTCATTTACTGACCAGGCACCATGTTAAGAGCTGTAACTCAGTTAGTTCTTCAGAGCTTTTACTTGGCCTATGCACCTAGTCTTTAAAACTTCCTTGAATTTCTCGTACATCAAAACTTTCCCTCTGAGTTAAACTTGTACTCCAAAGGAAAAAAAAAATCAAAAATTGAAAAAATAACAAATACTACACACCACCTACAAAAGCTCTTATATTGTCCAGCAAACAAAGGCTGTCTGCTTTGGGCTCTTGTTGTTTGGTACCTACAGACAGCAGCTGTTTCTCCCTTTGCTTCCTTCTGTCCACACCCGGACAGTTACAAAATACAGAGTGCAAATACTGACAAGTTGTACCTGGATATCTAGCATAGATCATCTCAAAATAGATCTTTTCCATGGCTTAAGAGTGATCTAAAGGGCTATTCTTCAACAGAACAACTCCTTGACATCCATTCTGGGAGCTTTTTTAATACCAAGGATGCTGGAGGAAGAAAACAAACAGGAAATCCACAACCCAGAACTAATTTCATATTGTCCTGATTTAGGGACTGAACAGCTCTGTCCATGAGATGTTTTACTTTGGGTTTCATCTACCCCACTAGTTCAACTACCTTTGATGAGTTCTCTGGCTTGGGACTTCACCGTTAGCTTGCTGCTGTCTGAGCAGGCCACCAGGTACCACCTCCACCATTACACTGTTCTTATCCCAACCCACGAGGTTTACATTTTTTTTTCTTCTATTCTCCTCTTCGCCAGGGACAGGGGAGTGAGTGGCTGTGTGGTACCTGACTGCCAGGTGGGGTTAAATCATGACACCCTCACAAACACAGGCTTTCCTGGGGCAAGCTGTCTGATCATGGTCCACCTCCAGAGCACCCTGCACCTCTGCACAGAGAGTCACAGGCCATCCACACCAAAAGCATGGAGCTCATATCTCCCAAGCGGGCTAAGCATACCTGGGGGTGGCAGAGGACAGTCCTCCTGGGACAGCCTCTGGCAATGCTCCAAGACAACAATTGTATGCTGGCCTTTGCTGCACTGTGAACATCTCACAAGCTCTAGACACAAAAGCAGCTAGCTGGGAATTCAATGGACAGCTAAGGGTTAATCTGCACTTGTTTGATTGTCAAGCACCTGAGATATGACGACAACACATTGGCACACTGTAATTGCAACATATTATTAAGTACCTTCAGTCCCCAAAGGCTAAGACACTTTTGAAAAAATAATAAAGCTAATGCACATAATAGCCTGTGTCTTGTTATTTAAGAAACCTCTTCCCGGCATCGGACGTCGACAGGACGTGTAAATGCACTTTCTCCAATAACTATGCACAAGGAGCAGTTTGATGGAGTGCCAGAAAGCACAATGACTGTTCTACCTTAGCAATGTACTGAAGATGACATGTTCCCTTTAGAACTAATTGCTTTATTCAAAAAAAAAAAAAAAAAAAAAAGCCATTTACTAAATCCTAGCCCGGTCTCTCCCCTTGATGAGCAATCTCAGACTGCACATTGGAGCTTTTGTTGGTTGCTAAAAGACAGGGAGAAAAAACATGTTTTGTTAAGTAATTTTAATTTTCATATTTAATGGAAAATAGTTCAGAAGGGTATTTTTCATTATACTACATGAACATTTGCATTATACATTCTGCTGGGCCTTCCCTTCTGTGACTCAAGGCTGACAGGTTCAGGCTGTCAAACACAACCCTTTGCATCTAATAAATTACCCTACACCAACATCCAGTTATAACTATTGACACAGACCAAGCTATACCTCTGAAAGTCAGAAAATACTCCTTATTTTATTATCCTTATTCTGCATTGTCACATGCAGAATAGGAAAGCACTTCAAGAACTGCTTCCAAAATTCACAGCATTCTTACTGTCAAACTGCTTCCCACCTCCCTACATTAATAAATAAATAAATCAGGAATGCCTCTTCTTGTGCCTTCAAGAGAGAAACATCTGTAATAACTTCATAGACAAATCAATGCCATTTCCAACAGAACTATTTCATTTTTTTTCCCCCCTACTCTGAAAAATTAGAATAATTTCACAAGGAGCCCTAGGGAACAAGCTCATGAAAATGCACAGAGCAGACAGCAGGAGGAAAAGTGTTTGGTTATATATTTCAGGAGGCAGGAAATGGGCCTATCTGCTGCTCTGCAAGCAGTGAGAATAATTATGCATGCATTTGCTGCATCCCATAATCATCATCACCACAAAGATGACATTTTGTAGCTGAGTTGAGAATGTGTCTTTCCCAAAATTATTTTTTGTTTGGAAGGAGAAATTATTCTAAGTAATGTCTAGGGAGGATAGACATAGGAAAGCATAGATTTGAGAGTCAGACACTCTAGAGTCAAAACCCTATCACCAGATCTCTAAATAATTCTATTATATCGTTAATTCCACATCAGCAAAATGGTAACACATCTGTCTGTAGCAGAGTCCCAGGCTACTGGGAATTCATTAGATATCATAAACTGGTGCATTAATGTGAACTACTCAGACTGTGTTTGCATAGGGGAGCTCCTGTGGGCTTGTAAAACCTTGGTCAGATTTGGAAGGGGAAGACAGCTCTCTCTTCATTATTTGATCCTGGTGAAACTGTCCAGGGCCCAGTCATTGCCTCGCTATGGAATCGTGGGCACTAAGAACAGGAGCAATCACAGAGTTGTGTTTCTCAGGTGCACCTCTCCCTCCCTCAGACAACCCAGAAGCAAAGAGCTCATCTCAGTGGTGAGGGATAAGACAGGAGAAAGGACAAGCTTGAGGCACAGTGGGCTCAGCAGACATTCCTTCCCCAGGAGTATTTACACCCACTGGGTCATGGCTAGCGCCAAAGATGCACCAAAGCCCTGCTGTCAAGGGGATGACTTACCCAGTTTCTCTGGCTGAACACGCTGCTGGATTCCTACAGCAGAGATTTGCTGCTCTGGAGCCAACCAGGCTCAAACACCTACCCATGCCTCCTCTGCAGTATCCCACTCTGCTTTTCTTGCCGGTTCCACATTGGGCCATGATAATGGTCACAGAATCACATCTCATCGCCTTTTCTTACTGTGATGGTGCTAAACCTAGCCCTGCTCCTTACTGATTCTCCAGCTTGGGTGGAGTAAAGATCAGGACACAGCTGGATCTGTAGCAGTTTCTCCGTGAGGTAAACAGGACTGACATGTAGGAAGTCACGGCTGCTTCTAACCATAAGGTTTTAGGTGAATCATTTCACTTGTCCCCCCTTTTCCTGGTAGTCCCAACAACTTGATGTTTTTCTTCAAGGGACTAGAGCTCCAAAATTTTTTTAAAAAGGTGATTTCCATTTCTATTGGAGTAGCAAGACACTGGGGCCCTGTTTATGATAGAGATTTTAAAGATAAATGAGTGCAAATAAACCCTCACCCTTGGAAGAGATGTATTGTCATATTAGGCATGAGGACCTCATTAATGGGTGCTCTGGATCACAACATTCCTTTGCCCAGTATTCCAGTGGGACTTTGTCTTTCTGATCCACACCAGCTTCTCACAGCCAAGAGGTTTATACAGGCTGACTGGCCTGCTATGCAAGAGCTCAGAGCAAACCATACTTTGTAAATGGTTCCCTGTGGCTAAGTAGTACCTAAATCTCACTGCTGGGAACAAGTGCCTGCAAAAGAGTCGTTTTCAATGCAAGGAAGGCTCAAGATCTAAATTAGCCACAAGCCTGCCTTTGTCTGCCTAGCACACACAGATCAGCAATCCTTGCTTCTCTGCTACGTGAATATGTAGCAACTACTTGCAAATGCAAAGCATGTTCTCCAGGTGTCCTGTGCAGCACAGTACACACTGTGCAGAGAACTGCAACAAACTTCAAGCCAGGACAAACTGCCGGCTGGACAAGAAAGCAATGTTTACCCAGCAATATGATGTCACTTGTGCATTTGGGGGAGGAACAGAAAAATCTTGAATTGTTCTGGCCATAGATGAGGACACAGCTTGAAATTAATTGATCGTGGGTACATTCAAAGTAACAGCTTGATCCAGTTCCAGCAAAATCCAATGGCAAAACTCTGCTGCACAATACTGAGCATGCCAGACTTTCTTCCCAAAGACTTTAGCTCACACTTTACTGTTTAGAAGCAGACAGACCCTCCCTGTCACATTGCTGGGGAAGTTCTGATCAGCCATTCAGACCTGAGCTTCCCCAGTGGTGGGGACTGGAAGAGGAAAAATGGGCTGATGAGTGAGAAGTTTTCTTTGTTTAAAGATTTATATTAGAGAAACAAATTAATTAGGATGAAACTTGCATGAAGATCCTTCAGCCAGGAATCCACTCCACAGCTTGTTCTTCTTTTCTACCTGTATGATCTCTACTATCACAGCATCTCAGCATTTTAGAACCTCACATTACACCTAGTCTTTGAGGCACAAAGATGTTTGCTGTCCCCCTTCAAGAGACGCATCTCTGCAGAATTAGCCTGAGCGCCCTAACAGTGGTATTCTGCAGGATAATCCTTTTCTCTTGCATGTCCAGTCTTCGTTTGCTGCAACACTCCTTTTCCTACTGTTGGCTTTGCTTTTCCCCAATGATACCTTACACTCAGCTCAGAAAGCAAAGCTCAGCCAGTCTGCTTTACTGCCATTTACAATCAATTTAACTTCCTGGCTCTGGGGCACTTTTGCTGGTCTTGTGACCACTGCCACACAGTTCTGTTTAAATGCAGAATAATTTGCTGATGTGGAAATTAAACAATTGTTCTTTTGATGCCAATAAACCAAAGTGCTGACAATTGGAACAATCATTCCAGCAAAATGTTCAGGAGTATCCACGTTTGTCATCCAGATAAAGAGTGCTCAATTCATAAAAAGCCAAAAGATGAGTTCCCAAAGTACCAATGTCACGAAATTGGAATCTGAGTGTGTTTTCTTAGAGCTACTTAATAGAGAGAAGCGCCTTTATTTAGCACCTGTCATCTCAAGTTCCCAAAATGCTCTCTCAAAAATTAAGTTTCCTAATAAGTCTTCCTAGCCAGACATCAGGCTCCAATTTACAAGGGGTAAACTTATTTAAGGTCACCCAGCATGGGAAAGAAGAGCTGGGAAGCAGCTCCAGGAATCCAGAGGACCACACCCCTCGCTAGCCACTAGACCACACAACTGTCCCCATTTCACTTGAGTCATTATTAAGCAGGATAGAAGAACACTGTGGTTTTATTTTATGTCAGCTGAACTCTTGTATTAACATTTTACTGTCCCACTGATGTTTTGCCTAGAACATTCTGTAATCCACAAATTAATATGTGAAGAACATCCAGTACAGTTTGGAGGAATAAAAAAAAAATTATCCAAATGGCAAAGAAGTTTTGATTTCCAGCAGTTTCATAAATCAGAAGTACTGGAGAAAGAAGGTTCCTTATTTTATCACACATAGCCTTTTGTAATGCCAGCAAAACTGCTGCCCTTCCCAAAACCAAGCAGAAACCCTATTGTTGCGGCAAACCCCATCTGGTCACATGGAGAACTTAAAACCTCACGGCATTCTGTTTCACATAGACAGAAAGAGTTCTGCTCCAAATAGATGACAAGAGCCAAAAATAATTTTATTTTACCTATGCACAATATCTGAAGTTTTTGTTGCCTGCTCTTATTCACCACTTCTTGTTTTCTGTGATCATGCCTTTAGCTTCTGGGATAAGGGTTTCTCTGTCCTGCAAATTCTGCCCTTTTCTCATTTTTGTTAAAGCACTTTGTTAAAGGATTCTTCTAGGTGGAAGCAGATCCTCCTCTTCTTAAAGCAGATCTGTGCTGCACGCAATGCAGTGAAGTGCAAATCTAAGGCAAAACCCAATTCCAGCTCAGAAAGTCTTCGAGCAAAGTAGCAGGAAACTTGTCCAGGCTTGGATTGGGCACAGGCCCTGCTTGTCCAGAGTACAGCTGGGGAGGAGGCATCCAGTCACAGAGGTCAAGGAAAACCATCACTGCTCCCAAAGTCCGGTGCTCCAGCCTGAGCTGGAGAGTCAGCATGGAGATGGGCAGAGCATAAACTCTAATCTGAACTGAATCATTTAGAATGCGCTCAATGCAAACTAATTAGTAACCATCCCGCACCTGCCGGATGCCATCGGCTGCTCCTCCCCAGCACCGCCAGGCGATGTCCCGCTGGAGCTCTCCCAGTGCTGAAGGCTCCGGGCACGCAGCTCCGGGCAGGAGCAGAGCGCGGCCGAGAGTTAACGGGAGTGAAGCTGCGGGAAAAACGTGGTTACAGAGCTGGAACGAGCCCTAGTAAGTTCGACTGACACGGATGGAAGTGGGAATGCCAGCAGGGAACATCCGTATTGCTGGCATGAGATAGCTGGAGGAGAAGTGTGCTACATGTCAAGGTTTTGAGAAAAGTGCCTCCTTTTTACTCCTCCAGAGCCTTTGCTTAATAAAATGGTGCTCTCCCTCTCCTTGCAAACCTAAGAACAGCATAAAAATCCCCATGATGATAACAGCTTAAGGGAAACAAAGCCTGGTCCCTCTGGTTATTAGAGATATTACACCACTTCGCCCAAAAGCAGTTCACCTTAGTGCCCTCGGCCAGCTTCCAGCTTGGGTTATCAGAGCCTGCACACTTAAATTCAACTCTCAGCAGTAATCAGAGAGGCTGCTGTGCTTCATCCCTCACAAGTAAATGCCATTCTGGATCACAGTTCCAGCCAGAAGTGAATGTGACTGGACATCCAGCACTTTGGATGTGCTTCAGGCACATCTAGAATGGAAGAAGCTGAAGTACAGAACAGAAGGTCAAGAGAAGGTAGTTTAGCAAGAGTCTGGTAGGCATGAGCACAACACAGTTGTCATGGACTGACCCGGGGAACAGAGAGGGGTTGTGAGACTCCTCTCTAACTCACCTGGAATGACAAAACTGAACCTTGATGTCCCAGTCTGAGACAGCAACTTCCTTAGCACAAATAAAATAGATTTTATTTTCTGTCAGCATAACTTCTTGATCCTTTATGACCACCCATAGACTGATGTAGAAGTGATTACCCTGAGACCAACCCTCATTCTGTGCCCTGGTTGGTATTTTTCCCAGTGTTATCATGTCTTTGAGGCTACTTCAAGGATCCAGCAGTGGTTGCACACTCAGTGCTGGGCTGCTGCAAGTTTGGATTCTGCCAGACTGTGTGTTACTCCAGAAACAGTATTGTTAAATGCAGTACCCAGTGGGCTAATGCTGGGTTTGTGCTGCACAGGGTCCAGCATCAGAGTAGCAGGTATTTATGTTGCTTTTTACCAAGGAATGCAAAAATATGTGGAGACAAGTTTTAGCACTCTTGGGCCCATAACAGGACATCTACAGTGGGATCAGGAGAGGGTAAACTAGTGTTATATGGGATTGCATCTGTAATCACTTCTCCAAACAGGAAATCTCATAATAGAAACAATTTTAATAGGACAAGCACACTGCAGACATGCCCATTGCACCTATCAAAGTATACACTCAGGGAAGAGACAAAATATGACCTGGTCCAGCCCTGGTTATTATGAGGTCTCAGAACATAGGCAGCTACCCAAATTATTATGTATATTACTGTTGTGCTTAGAGGCTGCACTGGAGACCTTAGCTGCCCTATAATCAGGCCTGCCTAATAAAATCACAGCTGTTCTATGAGTGAAAGTTCAGGGGCTACTCCCCACCAAGCAACAAGCTATGACTGAGTGTAGCAGGAGTGAGACAGCTAAGCCCTTTCTCCAGAGGCTTACAGCCTGGACAGGCAAGGCAGACAGAGACAGATTGGCAGAACAAGGTAAGGCAGGAGGAACATTCTAAAGCAAAGTAGTGTATGTGATGGTGATGTCACAAGACTCTGGGGACAAGTGGTAAAGACCCAGAAGGACATGCCCCAGAGGACTCGGCCTCAGGAGAGGATCAGCACTGTGGAGAGCATTACTGCTGGGTGTTACTGCAATCCATCGAGGTGACAGAGGGAATCTGGCACTGAGGTAAAACCCAGTAAGTGCCAGGGAAACCTGTGCCAATGACTTTGTAAGGACACAACACATTACCTAGATGAGCTACGGCTGCTTTGCTTATGACGCTGGCAAAGGGCAGCCAGCACTGGCAACGCACATTAAAAGAAAGTGCACAAGTACTTAAACAATTATGGGATGCAGCCTCTAAGCTCCTCTGCTAATGTCTAGGTGCGCTGTCCTTCCAAACATGCAGCTGGGCGCAAAGGAAGCTCCAGCAGAGGTTATGGATTTCTGCAGGCTAATGACACAGTTGAAACAAGATGAGCTTGAGCTACTGCTTGTAGAACAGCAGTGTCCAAAGGTTTGGCCCAGAAAGCAGATTCACTGCACTACGTTCTGCAAATAGTCAGCAGTGACAGACTCTGTTCAAAAGAGCTCAAGATTCAAGTAAATAAGATAAAGACGAGATCATAGACATGTTTTGTGGCTTGCCTGTGGTCATGTGTCATTGATAGCCTACCCAAAAATACAGCTAAAACCTCCTGAGCTCCAGCCTCACATCTAATCCAAACACATCACCTTCTCTGTAGCCAATACTTCCTTCTCTTGAACAAATCAGGCCATAGAGAAGACACTTCAAACTACAGTACAGCCTTTGCACTGGAAACAAACACATTTAAAGACACCAGCAACTATGTTTGTTCATCTACTCTCAACTGACAGCTAATTTGCTATTTTTTTTTTCAAGTATCTGTTTGGTAGTCAAACCTCCAAAAGTGCTGAAAACAATAGCACCTCCTGCACACCAACACGTTCCTTCCCCATGGGACAAGATCTGTTTCCAACACGGTGATGAGAAGCTGTGCCTGTAAAAGCTCAAAAGTACAATTCTCCCTGCTCTTGTCAGTGGCAATCAGTAAGGTCACTGCAGCATGAGCTTCCCCTGAATGTCTAAAGGCATTCAATTAATCTTTGTTTGCTGAGAACTCAGGGAATTTAAGTAAGGTCAAAGAGTTAAAAGAGATCAGGAGATTCCACACTCCCGCTGACACAATACTTCCTGAAGAGCTGACACAGACATACAAGTTACTCCACTGACCAAAAAAACCGGGGGTTTTTTGCAATCAACACCCTAAGCACATATACATTAAAAGACAGTAAAACATCTGGACAAACCACCTCTGCTCGCTGACTCCTCCCATTATAGTCACAAGTTGTCCTTGAGCAGGAAAAGACTCCAGCTCTTTTTTGCTTTACAGACCATTTGTTCTGTAGTTATCACAAGGCTACCCAGACATGCTTACCTGCTTCCTCAGGTGAAGTCTGGACAGCCATGCACTGACTGCTCCGGTCCTGGGGACATTACCAGCCACAAATGCCTCCTTTTTGTCTGCTGGGTGTGGGGTAGAGCTCTTGAAGAGCTGGGCACTGTTCTCACACACCAGAAAGCAACAGATGAAACAAAAACAATAGGAAGGGTACAGAAAATAATGCTGAAAATAGGGGAAGTCTCATAAAGAACTCTAAGCCCACAGAAACAGCCATGTGGGCCCAGACATCCCACAGATGCCACACAATTGAACTCTACCCATGCACATTAAGAGACCAGAGGCCTGAAAATTTTGACCCTTCATCCAGCCTCTGCTCCTCAAGGAAGCTCACCACTGTAACCCTTATCCCTCTGTACTAGGGAAAAACCATGGAGCTAAGGAGATGAAAAAAAACAGCACAGAAACCAGGCAATCAGAGGCAGGATGAGGATTCCCATGAGAAGTGGGAAATAGTAGGTGCCACTTTGAGAAAGATCCTGGGCTTTCAGAAGTCCTGGATTGTGCCCAGACACAGGAAGGTGACAGGAAACCTCACTCAGAGAGACACCAGATCCAGGTGCCCACACACAAGCGAGTCCAACAGTTCTCAGGCACAGCTGCACTGCAGACACTTACTTCAGCAAGTCTGAGTATGTGCTCGAAGTCCAAAGCTAGCGGCTCTCCACGCAGTGCTAGGGACAACATTTGGGACTAGTGATGAAGATACCACCTTTTATGGTCTTCAGCACACTGAAGGAGGCAGCACTGGAACAGCCCAGCCCAGCATGCCTGTCAGCTATCCCAGGCAGGGCTGGCAGTGGTGCACACAGGGATCTGCAGTCCCCACCCAGGTCAAACCTCTGTGCCTAAGATGTAACCAGGACAGCACTCAGCCCAACTTAAGTCACCAAGATGCAGCTAAAAGGATCCTGACAGCCTTCCATCAGTCAAGCTTTCATTATTGCTGCTTGGACTGCCTCCACCACTTGCTAATGCAGAACAGATTAGAAGGTCTTTCTATATATTACGAGATTCTTCCTGCTGTTGCAGGAATCCATTTCAGTGTTTAGAATAAGTAGCAGCCTCAGAAACACTGCTTTTCTGATCATACTACAATTGCATCCTTGTAAACAAGGAAACAGATGTTGCTCTGATCATCAGCAATGAGAAAACAGCTTCTAAATGGCACATCGAACACAAAGCTGTGCTTGTGTCACCCCCGCAGCTGCACACGTAGCAGGGGATTCCCAGCATTACCCTACCAGGGAGGGCAAGCCAGGGCAAGGAAGAAGAGTGGCAGGAGTGTAATTTTGCCAGCAGTGTTAAAGCAGAGCAGCCTCCAAGCAGCTCTATGTTGAGCTAGGGTGAGGAAGCAGGGAGTCATGATCATAGTGAATCCTTGCTCCAACTTCTATTCCCTCTCTCCTCAAGTGAGCAGAGAAGCTGGGTGAAAGACAAGACTGTCCAGTCCCTAGGAGCAAACCAGAAACACTTCTGGGGAGCTAAGTCACTCAATGGAGTGACAGCAAGAACTGTTAATCTTCCAAAATAACCATACAGGGCATGTTTATAACACTGATTGCTACAAATAACATTCTCTCCCCTTCTCTTGATCTTAAAAATCACTCTGCAGATGGGAAAGATGGAGAAGAAGGTAATCAAAATGGTCCTGGGAAAACAGCCCACTGAAAATATTTACAAGTGAAAACACACATAACTTTGGAGGCAGCCAGTAGGGCTGGCAGACCAAGTAGAAAGAATTCTTGCCTTCAAGATGACTGCTAGGTTTTATTAGACCTTTGTCAGGAGATGTCAGCATCCATAGCATATGGATTCACAGTTTCCCTCTTACCAATACGGAGCACCATGATCACCCATCCCTGTATACCTGCCCACTCTTCTGGGATAGCTGCATCTCTGGCAACATTAGCCAGGCACTGTTCCTCCACATGCCAGTGCAGAGCCTAGTAGGAAACAAGGACAGCTTTATTCAGGAAAAAACTGCAAAAATGAAACACCATTTTGGGAAGACACAGTAATAAT
This sequence comes from Machaerirhynchus nigripectus, assembly GCA_013397975.1. Lineage (NCBI taxonomy): Eukaryota > Metazoa > Chordata > Aves > Passeriformes > Dicruridae > Machaerirhynchus > Machaerirhynchus nigripectus. The sequence continues at coordinate 537,735 of VZRQ01003115.1, read as the reverse complement.
TCATCCGCTTAAATAATCAATAAAATACTTTCCCATGTCACCTTGGCAATGACAGCAGCATTCCACGACCAAGAGTGGTCCAACAGGCAAACATCCCTCTTCCACATTACCCCCCTCTCCCATCCACTAAACCCCACTCATGGTTTGGCATCAGTGGGTAGCAGTGACCTGGCACAGCAAGGTCACTCAGGGAAGAGCTCTGTAGGGCATCTTGCAAAGTATTTCTTGATTTGTGGTGAGAATTCACCGCTGAGCCCAACTACATGCCACAGTGTTGGGAAGAAACTCACTGGAATTAACTCTGCTCACTCCTCTGGCATCTCACCCAAAACTTCTGTTCAGAGAGCTGTTTCTGCTTCAGCATTTGTTGAAGATTGCCATTAAATGCAAGCCTTCAAAGGGAAAGTAATTATTACATTAGAGTGGAGCAAAGACCTTGCTGCAGGGAATCCATGTCCCACTAGAAAGTAAAAGCCACTTCCCCAGTCTGTAATTCAGCTCCCACCACCCAAACATTTTTTAAGTCTGTCATACTACAGTGACTCCCAAGGCATCACTAGAAGATTTGTGAGCACCTTATCTGTATTTCCTTATCTCCCAGAGCTTCTCTTTACATCACTGTATATCAAAAACTTTTGTGGAAGAAGCAGTTCTGAGCTCATCCTTTTTGCTCTTCAACAACACATGAGCAGAAACCTCACTGTCTTCTTCTGGGCCACCAGACTGAAGGTTACTACATGGTTATGTCACCTTATGGCAGGTCAAAGGCTGAATATGAGTTTGCTCACTGACCTTCACACCACCATTTTTAACGCCCTACATTTTGAAAAGCACGTCCCAAAAGGGAAAATCTCATTATCTGGAAAGCCAACATTTCTCATCTGCATCCTACAGCCAGTGAAGCTGAGTCATCAGCTGCTTAAGTAACTTCCACTTCTCCAGAAGAGAAACTGGCATTTAGATAACACTCCTCTCAAATCCACTCAAACATGAAGTTGACACAGACTCATCCCTGTTATCTCTAAAGTCTCCAAGAAGGAAAAGCACTTCTTTCACACCAGTCTGTGCAATATCAGCATTAAAGATGCCTCTGTCCACAGGTGCTCCTTGAGGTACTGCAGAGAAGCAGTATCTTGCACATGCAAAGGCTACAGTTCAAGCGTGAGATTGATTTCAAGGGTGACCTTAAACCTGTTTAAAAAGAAAGCTGCAGTTTCTCAGCCTGCTCAAAGAGGAGAGGCTGGTGTGGGGCAGCTCCCACATTATTTGTTCTGCTCTAGGCAGACTAAATCCTTAAAGACAGGGAGAAAAGCAGCCTCTCCAACCCCAGGCATAGACAGAGGGCTCCTACATGAGAGATCCTGCTCTCCAGCTACCTGCTGCAGCTTTGTCAATAGGCGCACACACAGCCTCAGGATACCCTGGGTTGCTGAAACACAGGTCCAGCAGCTCCACATAACTCAGGATCAGCAGCAAACCTCCTCCTCTCCCCCCACTCACCAGCCCACTCCGTGTGTGTTGGGGGTTTTGGGTGGTTTTCTTTTTATAGCTCACCTCACTTCACACCTTTGTCTTTAGCCTAAGGGCTGGGACTAAGTTGGCAAAAGCTGAAGTTCAGAAGAGAACATACCCGACAAACAGGCCTTCCTTCTCTCACCAAACAAACCAAGCTTAAGGCAATTCCCACCTTGCAGGCATCACACCCAAAGGACAACACAAATAGAAACAGCCTTGCAAGCAGCAGCAAACAGGATTGAAAGGAGTGTGACTTGGCTTTCCTCAGCAGGAGGAGCGTTAACCTCCCCTGAGGTCAGATCTCAAACAAACATGGGCTTTATTATCAAGGAACAGAAAGAGGCATTGAAGAGGCACCAGCCCCTGACAAAAAGGTCTCATAGCCCAAACCACACACTCGGTTCTGTGTATCCACTTGTCCCTAGCTCTCTACCCAATCCCAACATTCCTACTCACCTAAAAGTGCCACCAGCCTCCTGCCAGGCAGCTACCCCTTGGATGTTACAGGTGCTCTTTGTTTCAGGAAATAAGCAGTGAGTTATTTACTGTGTTGATTCATTAATTCCTCCCTGATGGTTTTGGAAACAGCAGACTTAATTTGGCTTCCAGCAAGTCCCACAAGAAACAAACCACGACACGAAGAAGGATCCCTGTACTTACTACACAAGTTTAGGATTTTGCTCATGAGCTGTTGATACAATGGCCATAGGGTGTCACACAGCATTAGTGCCCAGCTACAGAATCATTTGCTACCAGAATTGTATTCTAAGCCATGGCTCGAGTTCTCCCCAAATCCTATAATGAGTAAGTAAACATCAGAGTAAGGCTTCCAGCTGGGAGAAATTTAATGGTACTGTTTTATACAGCACATCTCGTTAATAATAAGCAGTGCATTGGACAGAGGAAAAATACCTACCTTGCATATATTGAACTAACAAGGTCACACGTTCAGATGTAAATATTGGTATGGCATCATGCTGAGCTAGAAAACCTCCTGGAGCAGCTTCTGTCTCTGCATTACACAGATTTGTAAGAAAGACAGCCAGAAGCTGAAGGCTGATTAGACACAAAAAAGAGTCTAATGAAGCTGGGAGAAGTTAGGATAAAAACGAGATAGCCAAACCAGGCAAAGAAATAAAATACTCAGGAGTACAGGATCTACAAACCTAGAGAACAATAGAAAAGGTGCTCTGGTGGGTTCCATGACTTTGCCTTTCCCAAATGGGAACACCAGAATAAACAGAGTTAACTACTTTCTCTGCATTTTAGAGTTCCTTCAGATTAATTTACCTTTTATTCCCACCCCTATGCAAAAAAAACCTCCAGCATCAGCCTAAATTCTTACCTCTAATTGAACATGACTGATTCAGGAGTATATAGAACATTACAACAATCTTTTTTGATGGGTATCAAGATTTTTGCTTAAACATCTTCAGAGTTCAAGTATGTTTAGGTGCACACTCAGAAGTTACAGCAAGCCTATAGCCCTGCTCCCCAGCTGTTATCTGGAAAGGACCCACTAAGAGCATGGTTAGTAGCGTTGCTTGGTTAGCCATGACAATAATCAATCCTGTGTGCTTCAGAGTGGAGTATTCTACATCAGAATAATAAGGAACAAAGCAAAACAAACAGACAAAAATTTAAGCTGTTCTCTGAGAAGCATTAAAAACAAAGCCAGATCATACCAGACTGCGTGTCACTTGGAAAAAACACTCTTAGAGCAGGGCCCTGGGTAAGTTCCTGAAGAGGTATTTCTGTAGGTAATGCAAAAGAACAGGCACTGCTACCTCCTGGACCATGAGGAGAGTTTGAGACTTACATTAGGCCAACATGCAAGCAAAGGCACCATTCTCATTTCACTGCTGCCCCTTCTGCAGGTGAGTGATGGAAATGACCCCCATACAGCTGTTACAGATGTCATGCTGCCTTCTTAAAGCAAAACAGCAAGGAATTAGCTGAGATATCAGCACTTTGTCAGAGTGCCGGAGACTAACTGCTGGTCCACAGTTTTGTAATAAACTTTAACTACCAAACACAAGAATTTATGTGCCCAAGTCTATTTTGTTTTAGCATTACTGCTGCTAAACTACAGACACAGCATATCTGAAAGAAGGAGTAGGATTAGATCCTACACCACTTCAGACCCTCCAGTCAGAGTATCTCAGCACTTCCCGCTCTTCCCAACTGTAGATCTCAAAACAAAAGCAATGCAAAGACACAATAAAACAGTGACAAAATAGGAAACTGAACCCATTTCAGATGCCCCAACTGAATGGAACTCCTTGTCTCCAAACCATACAGGACCCTACATTTTCCAGCACTTTGTCCAATTCACTTCTAAGTACCTCCCAGAGGGAAAAATATTTCATGGTCTAATAAGCGTCAATGTTGGGAAAACCAGCTGACATTTCCCTCTGGTGTTAATGTGGGCTAAACATCATGAGAATTACATTTTGGCTAAGTAATTCTGCTTCCTCTTACATGATTTCAAAGCACCCATCTCAGATGAGGTCTCAGGCCTCAACTCCTCGGGTATCTTTGTCTGGTTTATTCTCTGTGATATCTGCAAACACAATCCAAGATCTGCTGAAGTCAATAGAGGAGGTAGTTTAGCTTAAAACAAAGCTTTTTCTCTATTCTAAGTCCTAAGATTTGCAAAGATAAGCGTGGCTAAGTTTCCCACGATTCAAACAGCTTGAATTATGCATTAGACAGTTATTAGAAAGCGTCCTAAGCAAATACTGGTCACTTCTGGTAACTGAGCATGAGGTATGTTATTTTTAACATGTTTGGCTAACCTCACCTTGAAAACCTCTAGTGACAGGAACTCCATGACATTCCCAAATACTTCAAACTACTGCACCAGTGTCTCTACCACAGGGGAGGTTTCCTAAGCGTCCAACCTGATTCTTGCTTGTTACAACTTAAGTGCATTATTTCCCAACCTGTCTCCATTGCTATGGAGAACAGTGCCTTTTTCCCTCTCTGCATGAGTTTGTCTACATATTTTGAAAACTCTTTTTGTACTTTATTTTAATTACAGTTAAGTCAGCTTTCCCCCCCTCCTTGTTCTGAGGTTATGCTTTTAAGATCTACAATTGTTCTCCCTGTTCTCCTTTGGCATCTCCCCATTGTCCACATCTTCCCTGAAATGTGCTCAGCAAATTGTACACAATGCTCCAACTGTTTCCCCAGGACTCTGTAGAGTAAAAGAATTACAGATGACTCTCCTGACACTCCACGAGTAACTAGCTCATGGTTATTCAGAAATTTAAGATTTGTGCATTCTCCTGCTGCAACACAGCAACTCAAGATATCCTCTGTTCTTCAAGATGTGGAAAAAGCTGGCAAAGCTCTTCAGAACTACAAGAAAGGGATGTTAAAAAAAAATCCAAATTTAAAACAGGGTTTCATTAGAACTTATCGTTATCCTTAGTTTAAAGGGAAAGAAATTAAAAAGCCCAAAACCCTCTGCAGACTTTCATTAACTTATCTGTACTGTCAGTGCCAGATCTGTTTTGAAGTACACAAGCCTAACAATACCACTGGAAGACAAAAAGAAATGAGCTATTCTCTGGAGGCATTATTATGAATAGCATGTGTTCCTGGCCTGTTTCCTCTGGGCCTATTTTATGAATCAGTCCAACCCCCCACCCCCCAAAAAAAAACAAACAAAAAAAAAATCAGTCTCACCATAAGGTCACCTATGAATTCAGCTTTTTATTTTAGCAGGACAATAACTAACCTAAAAGCTCTGGGCTACTACTGGGCTTGATCCTGAAATGAAATTATGCTACTGAAACAGAATTAAGATGTCTTCCATGCTCCAGAGACAGCACCACGGGTGTCTAGTTTGTGCTGGGGATGTTGACAGAGGAGACATCTCTCAGGAGGGAGAGCACCAAACCCAGAGTGATCACAGAGAGTAAGCAGCTTTTTGATCTTTCCATATCAGCCTGGAAATATTAGACCCAGAGCATCCCCAACACTGACAAGGTAACACACAGGACCTGCATCACTTCTCCAGCACAAAGCAATGGTTCAGCTGCTGTCTGGTGGAAAAGTGCACAAAACCATTGCTGGGCAGTTTACAACAGGGAAAGTCAAAATACATAATCAAACAATCCAATGTGGGTTAAAATATGGAGGCCAGGACATAAGGCAAAACTAAAAGAAAGGTGATTATTTGGAAGTCCCCCAAAGTATGTGTTTCCACTGCTTTGGTCCTGCAAGCATGTGAAGACAAACTGTTCCCTCCCAGGTTGTCATGCTCTCTCTTTATAGGCTTCACTGGCCTTTGAGGAGGCTTGTAATAGATTTCTAAAGAGGAAAGGCTTGTACTGGACTATTATTAGTCAACGGAGGGAGTAGATAAAGGGAAATGAACTTATTTTTTGAGTTCAGTGCCCAGAATTATGATCTAGATTCATCTAATTGTACTTGGATCCAGAGAATTAGTTCCATCCATTGTAACAAATGGAACCAATTGCAAAATTTGGATGTAGGTCAGTATTTAGAATCCAAGCCAAAGGTTGACAGCAGGCTTTGTTACAGCTCCTAATATTTAAAGAGTAAGGGAAGAAAGAAATTAGTAAAGAGACACTATTTGGCACAAAGTCCTCTGAAATGCTGAAGCTCTGGTTATCAGGATACCTGCTGATCACGACAAACACAAAATGAGAAAGAAAATGTGGTACCAGCCAATCTTCTAAACATGATTAATAATTGAATGTACTAGGAGAAACATTAAAACACAATTCTTGGTCTGGGTGAACTTCTTTCAGTACTCTGATTGGATTTATTGCCTTAGAAATAATTGGGGAGAGCCTAATAGAAGACCTAAAGACCTTCAGACAAGCAAATGAACACCACACCAATGCTTTGAGACCATTTAATCTACTGCTGCTTCCAAAAGGCTCCCTCCACCCCACTCGCTACCCCAAACACCATTATTTTCATCTCCCTGTCTCACAGGAGCTGGAACAGCCACATAATTGTGCTGTGCTTCCAAATACTGCAAGTTGTAAAGCTGGGATATTCTGCTTCCAAAAATACACACTCAGGTTCTGGAGACTTCCAGGTGAGCTAACACATTTCAACAAAGCCCATTTTATGTTTCTGTTGCAAACTGTTTTCCAAGCTCACACCTAGTGGGTAGGAGAAGCAACAGCGGCCTACATTGGTGAGCACCATGTGCTGATTCAGTTTCCGCTCATAAAACAGGCTGGTAACTGCAGGACAAGCAGTGCCTTTGTGAGGGGAGGCACAGAGTTGCCACATGCTTCAAGCATGGCAGCAGGAGCCAGGAGCACCAGCACTGGGACAGACATGGGCAGCCACCCCACCCCCACACTTCTCGTGGCCTCTTTTCTTAAGCAAGGGAAATCCTCCTCACCAAGCAGCCTTCCAGGGGCACCAAGAAGGCTTGTTGATGTCTGCGTAGTACTCAAAGGACCTTGGAACCAAAATCTTTTAGAAGCACAGACTAAAGCTGGAATTTTGAGTTAGCCAGCTCAAACAGTAAACAGGACACTTACTTTTGACAGGGAGGGGGGAATTGGCCCTTGGCACTGCTGAGACTCTCACTCTTTACAGAAGAGCTTTCTGCATGCCACAGTCCAGCTCAAACACCAGATACAGGCTGTCTACAGGAGCAACTGCCTGCAGATCTCTGGTCCGTGCATATTAGCTAGTGCCATCCTCCCAAACCAGCTCTTTCTAGGCAGAACTATTTTAAAACTGACCTTAAAAATCTCTTCTACAGAGCCAGCAGCAGGAGAAATTCTTGGTTAGACTGGAGACTGCTTGCTTCCACCACTCACCAGCATTTCCAAGCATTTGCAGAAGTAAATTGGCTGAAGAACTGGAAAAGATGAAGATTTCAATCATTCAGACACAGGACTTCAGCACTGGTTTCTGTGCAGCTCAGGCAGCAACCTGACAACACCAGGAGACTGCCCAGCTCTGTTCCACCAGCCGTGTTTGATACAGAGAAAGAGTGGGGAAAAAAACACAAGAGTATTTCAGCTTGTTAAACATGCTGCGTCCCCAAACACTGGGTACAAGGGAAGGTTTGCCTCAAGCTGCTGAAGAGGTATTTATAGCCAGAGGATGGGAGCTATGAGCAGGATTTAAATGCCAGCCCTACAGAGAAAACTTTTGGTTTCTCTGAACAGGGCTACAGAAACAATGAAGCCCTCCAAATTCTAAAAGAACCCTCAATTCTAAGCTTTGACCCTTCGAGCCTCTTAATCCAGGATCACTGCCTCCCAGTGGCCCCCCACCCCAGTTCTGAGGTTGGGGGTTGAGACCTGGGGAAGAAGCAAATTGTCCTTGCTGCATGTGTTTTGGAGGACTGGGAGCCCTGCAACATGTGTTGACCCAGGGCAAATACAAAGTGAATTTGTCTTGAGTGACAATAGCAATGGCATAAACAGGCTGGTGAAAGTCAAAATCAATCCCTGTGTCTATAGGACTACAGCAAGAAGATTAACACCCCAAGCTCTCTCAGCTGGCACTGCTCTGAAACATTTTTGTCTTTTAAGTTTGATCCTCACCCTTGTTTTTCATGGCTTTGTTTTGTTTTTTAGTAGGTTGAAATTCTAAATTAGGCATGGAGCAGAGATATCATCTACACCAAATTGTAGCCAGTATCCCAAGTTAAGGGATGCTTACAGGGATAAGCCAGACCTGAATTTCTCCCTTTAAACACTAGGGTGGAATCCTGCCTCAGAGATAAGGTCAGGCTTGAGTCCATCTTCCAAAGAGATCTATTCCAGGCCCAGTGAGTAATGCTGGGTGAGAATCAAGAGAGTTAGCAGGCATAAAATCCCCTTCTTCTTTCAAAATTAATTCTGAAAAAACCAAAACTGACATAAACAAGGGGACTGAAATCTATAAATGGGGGTAAAAAAAATTAAAATAAAAATATTTGCAACTAAAGATTCTTTTGGTCTGCTAAGCGTGATTTCCCATGCCTGTCCCATGCTTTCTGCGAGGGCTCTTTGGACTGAGCTCCAAACAGGGAGCGAGGGGAAGAAAACCATGATTAAAAAACCCAAAAATGAACACCACCATTGCTTGGAAGAGCAAGGAAAGCTGTTCCAGAGGGAGGGACGAGACTCACCTGTGCCGGGAGAGGGCGCATGGTCCAGCGGAGCCGGAGCCCCCCGGCCCCGGGAGCGGAGCGGCCGCCGGCGCCTCCACCTGCCGCGCTCGGCTCCTGCGCTCCGCATCGATCCCTTCATCCCTGTTTATCCCGCACAGCTGGTCATTCATCATCTCCGATCCCACAGGGGGGTTTTTTTTTCGCTCCGCTCGCCTGGCTCCATGTTAGCGCTCGGCTGCCTTACACGACACCATGACCTACTTTATGTTTTTGGGTTTTTTTATTATTTTCCTCCCGGAGAATAGCAAAGCACTGCTTCAGTGTGGCTTGCAAGGAGGAAAGGCAAAATTAAGGAGTGCTGGCAGACCAAACCAAGGCCCTTTTCAAAAATTCGTGGCTGTTTGTGAGAGGTTAGGCAAGGAGAGGCGAGGCCAGTTCAGGCACTCCAAACTGCACAGCTGAAAACACGGCGATAACAGGAAGAATAAGAGAAGGGTCTTGTGTTCTGAGTCTGAAAGACGATGCCTGCAATAACTTCACCAAAAATCAGAGCCCACCTGGCTCCCACAGAGCTCAAATCAGCTGTATCAGAGGCAAGGGTGAGAAACACCATCACAGGCAGCAGAAGTGACTCGGGGAAGCAACTGAGGGAAGTCTGGCTCAGGAGACACAGGCTCATTTCTGTCCTCCCCTACAGACATCATCCAAGGAAAATCCTTAGACCCAGAGCCTCCAAGATAATCAATTACATGCCTATATACCAGAAAAGTCAATCAGCTTAACCATAACCCTGAGGAAATCCTGCTATCTCCACCACTTTCCAGTGCAAATTACAAATCTATATTCCTTTGAGGATGTGGATTTTAGTCTCCATATGTCTCACTTCCCTGGTGTTTGAGAAGAGATAAAATTTTCCTAATTCTTCAATGTATTCTGTGCAGTAGACTGTCAGGCATGCCTAATAATTCTGTGAAGGGGTACCTAAAAGAATAATCTGGAAATATCTACTCCTAAAATAGCTAGAATTTGGTCTGTTCTGTGAGGCCATACAATCCTTTGAGAATTTTTGATTCTCTCATCCATCCAGACTCCCTTAATTCTTGACCTTTCAAAACCTTGCCTAGCATGATTTTAAGGGTACGTTGCTCTGGTTTACCATGGCTTTCTTGAAACATCAGGATGGTTGTCCTTGGCAGGCAAGCTCAGAGCACAACAGCAGCAGGGTAAGCAGTATTAGTCTGCACTCTAACAAGACTGGAGAGTCAAGACAAGCTATTTCCAGACTGGTATTTGCTTTCTTCATTGCTGGAGAGCTTGCAGGACAAACAGAATGTATTGCCATGCTTGCAGGTCAGGCCCAAAAGGGTCCTCATGATTTTGCTCTTTTCCTTTCAGGACCTGGTTTGCAATGGGGCCAAGACAGACATGGTTTGGCAAGAATGGCACGAACCCTGGCAGTACTCATGTGCCTTGGGATAACGCTCAGTGGGAATCACTGGCAGAAGTGTAACCTTGTACCAGGCAGCAAATATCTGACCTAAGGAATGGCTCCAGCAGCTGCAGACATTTATATTTTCAGTCTCAGAGCTTTAATCATTACAATGCCTGCTGCTAGGGAGGAGATATAGGTCTCTAAGGTGTAGCACTAAGCTTTGAGAGCTTCTTACTATCAAGTTAAGGACCAGACCCAAGTGGACATCTGCTGGAAGTTACTGCCACTGATGCGTAAGGCTATGTTGCTGCTGCTCAGGGGAAAGGATCTTGTTTCACCCACCCCTGAATAACCCCTTGGGGTTTATTCTCACTGAACATGTCAATAGCTGGGGCGGGAGTTGCTGAAAGTCCAACATGTCGTACTTCACCAAAATACAGACCCCATCCACCTCAGTGGTGTCCCAGATACACCACTTACCCTGTGCTGTGTCCAGCTGCACCGGCCCACAGGGCTGGAGCAGGAGATGCTGCAGCTGGGAATGTTCCAAGTACCAAGCCCTGCTGGAGAGCCAGCTGCAGACTGCAGCCTCTCTGCTGTCACTTACCATCCATGTCTCCTTCATATGACCCAGAGTGGGTCATATGTTAGGAGGAAAAAAAAAAAAAAATCAGAAAGAGTGCTGACAAACTGATCTTCACTACAGAATGCATTTGTGAATAGAAAACAGGCTCCAGGGCTTACAACCTAAATGCAGATCCCAGCAGCTCCTAAAAATACATCTTCAAAAAAAAGCCCCACACCTGAAAACTGCCCCTGAGTGCAGGAGACACTGTTCCCTTCTGAGCATCATTTTTTTCAGAGCTGTTCTGGAACCCAGCTGCTCTGCATAGTCCCTGCTTAGGGACAACACACAGCAGCCCAATACAAGCTGCTCTCAGTTTTCCACTGCAATTAGCATAGGTGGTGTTTATCTTATTTTAGAGTGACCTGGCTCCTCTGGGGAAAGCCCTTGTCTCCAGTTCACTCAGAAAGACACAGCAGTTTCTTCTCTGCTTTCAGCATGAAATGTCCTTGGAAATGGCTGGGATGGACGAGTAGAGGGTAAATGAGAGTCACCACCACCTAGGCGCTGAGTACACAAAGGCTCACTGCTAAACACCTGCAATCCCTTCCCAGAAGCCACACAAGTTTCAGTGGCCTTGCCCATGGTTCAGGGAGCTGCTTTCCAAAAGCCACGGATTCCCCGGGTTGCCCAAAACTTGCAGACAGAAGAATGAAACAATCCCCTCAGCTGACCCACATGCAAAGAATAAACACAAGAGGCAATTGGCAGCATCAAGGCACCCTGCACTCGCTCTTGGCTCAAATACATGCTCTTGGGCTTTACAGATGTGCAGCTGGCATGCCCCAGGAGCTACTTCCCTCCTCAGACATATGTCAGCATGCCTAGAGCCCACCGACACAAGCATCTGAATTCAGACGAACAGGAGCTTTAGAAGCAGATCTCCAACTTGTCCCCATTTACTGCACTTTGGTTCACATCACAAGGTGATCTTGGAGGGTGCAAGGGGGTCTCCTTTCAGATGAAGCCAGACAGAGATGCATGCCAGAGCACACCAAGCACATTCCAGACACCCACGTCCAATCCTAAAGACTGGAGAGCAGAGCTAATCCAGAGGAAAACACCCCCAGAAATGCCAGCAGCACTGACCTTATGTTCTCAGTGCCATCCAATCTACTCTGCAGAGCCACTCACGGTGCTCAGTGGCACAGAATCCCAGACCACTCGGAGCTGGAAGAACCCATCTTCAGAGCCACTCCAGCTATGCTTTGCTCCCAGCTGTCTGACTGCTTTCACCTGCTCCTCTTGCCTGGTGCTCCATGATCAGTCCTCAGAGACATTTCCTCAGCCTTTACTGCTTGCAATTCCAACAGCTACCCAAACAGGGCCTTCGTTCGCCCTGCCCAAGATGTCTGAATAAAACAAAATTAATTCATTGCAGTTTTTACTGCTTCCAAATTTGCTTTCTACAGATGTTTCCCCCATTTCACCAGGAACCATTATACTTCAGTTTCAGCTGCAGAAACCATTAACCCATTATGAATGGGCAATATTGACCTCTTTTGAAAAGCTGGTTCGAGTTCCTCTACCACAATAAACAATAGCAGAAAAGCTGCTTGGCACTAGCCACCTTCCAAGAGGCTATTCATATTCTGGTGTTTGTGCATGGTTTACGGCAGGGATGCTGCATTGTTTATTTTCTGTTTCTCTGCAGACAGTGGCATTGTTAAACAGCATGTGTCCGAGAGAATCCACCCTCTCCATGGGATCTCCTCCCAGCTATTACAGCACTTCCCAGAAACCTACTGAGCTCTGGAATAAACAAGCCTCAATGGGGGGAATGAGCCCACACCCAAGAAATAGAGTGCCATGAAGCCTCCATAGCTATGAAAGTAACTTGGCCTTTCATGAAACCTTCCTTTTGCCTAATGAAAACCCTGTGCTGTCACTCTTCCTAATGATGCTCTCTTGTCCCTTACAGGCAGAAGACACAATAATAGACTTTTCTCTGACTTGCTCCAGCTACGATATGGGCCACAAGAGATTCTGTTTTCCTTCCGACCTGTGAGCTTGGGCACCCAAAGCATTTTGCCTTGGATAGAAAGAGCAGAGATCAACCTTTGGTACAGCTGAGCTGGGAAGGGGGACGAGGAAGTGGGGAATTCCTCCCAGCACAGAAAAGCCTCCCACATACTCAGTCAGTTTGTTTTTGTTCACACATGCAAAGTTAGACCAAATGCCAGATTTGGGGTCAGGAAGGAAACCCCTCCAAGGCCGATTGCAACAACCATTATGTAAATAACTCTGGCCCCCCCCCCCCCGTCCCCTGCAGTTTGGGGCTTGATACATCCTCAGTATCATCTAGCCATTCTCCCCTGGCAAACACCCTCCCAGCAGCACTGGAAAGCCTCTGCTGGCATTTTGCCTTGCGTACATTCACTCATCTCTTGTCATGGGATACAGAGAGATGCTCTGCAACATGTTATAGTAGCAAAGGCCAGGAAGACCCTGCTGGCCTAAACATCTCATATGCAGTAAATTAGGATTGTGGCAAGTTTGATTCATTGATTCAGACAGTGCATTTCATACTCACATTCCTAGGGTTTTGGGTTTTTTGCTGGCTGGCAACAGATGTCCAACATTTCTGCTGCACAAGGGAATCACTGAGCAGTGAAGACATGGGCTCATTGTAGGATCTGTAGCTGGCAGCCCACCTCTTTTCTGGGCCAGAACAGGCCTAGACCGACAAGCAATCAGTGATTGTTCTCCATATGGCATGAGAGGGAAATGCTCTCAAACAGGAAGAGAAACAGTCTTGCATTTCAAAGATTTTGCCATCTGACCTCTGATTTGCTTTTTCTTTTTGTATTGGCCTTGAAAAGCATTTACCCATCTATCTGGGTCTTTCAACGTTACCATGCTTAGAAGACACGCACATTTTGCTACTCCTCATAATTCATTCCCACTATAGTCAAGCTCACACACAGTCAAAGCAGAAGCCCTTCAGAAGCACTAAACCCAGTACTAGGTTGCATAAAAATGATAGTTCCCATATGACCTTATAAACACCATGCCAAACTGTATTGTGCTGTATTTACATTGTGTTAACATCTACCAAATTACCAAGCCAGCAGGAGAACATACACCCATTCACATTTCTAAACAAGGCTTATAGTCTGGGTGAGCATTTAGTTTAATGTTTTTGTTTTGAAAAAAACCCCAATGTCTACGAAAAAAAGAGAAAATTTTAGCATAAACTTGGCCTGCAGTTTCATGCTACTTGCCAGAACTAAAACATCTGCATCCTGTGGTATCAGTCCACTTGGGGACTTTGTTAATTCAGAGGCAGCTAGAGTTTTGGATGGTGTTACCCCTGGGAGAGCTTCCTGTCCTCCTGACATTTCACGTGGTTCAAAAGAAAAGAATTTAAGCTACCATGACTAAATTCTCTCTCTCTTTTACATTTCAGTTTATTTTCAAGCGTACAGTTCTACAAAAGAGAGGTCCATTAATACAAACTGAGGATCTGAAACTACACTCCGGAAAGTTCCTTTCCTATCCAGGGATATTTCCTGGCTAGCAGCCCTCTGATTTTCCTGGACCTGGGCTTTCTTTATAGCTACTAGCTGATCAATCCCAATGCTTGTAATAAGAGACCCTCACTGTAGTTTTTCAGATGAGGACCAAGATCACTCCCTAGGGAGACACAGAAAGTCATAAGTGCCAAACAGATCAGAGCAATGCTCTGTTAAACCTTTCCCTCCCTAACACCAGCAGAAGAGAGACAAATTAAGCTCTAGACCTCCTGCCCAGGCTCATGAATTCTTTTCCTGACCCAACTAAGCAGGCAGTAGATTGTATTTGAAGTCAAAAGACTGGGATCTTTCCTTTTAATCTATATGATTACAGGCAATACCTCTCATTGCTTACAGTTGTACACAGCAATCAGTAAGATTAATTCTAAGACCTCTGTGAGAAATACCAAACCCCCTGGCCCAGATCTGAAGCAGAGGCTGAAGTCAGGATACAGTAAAAGTTACCTGTCCTTGAGAGGTCGGTTCTGGGTTCTGACTGTGCTGGAGCTGCCGGGGGATTATGGTTGCCTCTTCTGGCATAAAGAGATGTTCAGCACGATTTCGGTCACAAAGTGCGTGGGTGCCCAGACCAGTCAGAGCTGAACACTGGAGACCACAATGAGGAACAAACCTGGACCAGACCAGAGCTGGGCACAAGCAGCAAAATGGGTCATACTAGACTCTGGTGTACAGACAAGCTGCATGGCCTCAGAGCACTGGTGTAACAAGAGGGTTCTCCACTGTACCCCCCAGGCAAGCTTTGATCATATTTATAGTTATTTTTCTTGCTGTTTCCTCATAAGTCACACTCTTCAGCTTCCCTTACACAGGTCAAAGGACAGTGGCAGCTTTCAGTCTGCTCTCCAGGGCAGATCTAAACCGACATGCAGGAAAGATAAAAGATCTTCTAAAAAGTTGCTCAGCTGTTCATTAAACCTGAAACACCAGTGTGGAGGGGTGGTAACAGGCCTCAATTCTTCATGCAATCACTCTACATATTATTGCAGTATCAATGTATCAAAGTACAGATTCAAATTAATTTGTCATAGTCAAAGTACCAGTTTATAGCCATTATATTGATGGCAGAAGGCAAAGCACAAGAATGTTGGGAATTCATCATATATGCCTTATTACAACTTTGTTTATTCTTTGTGCTTGAGACATTTGTTAGACCTAGAACAAAAGGAACACAGATCTCCTCTTCCAGCCAACAAAACCAGTGGAGAGGATCTTCAGATATTTCTGTTTGAAACTACACATGCATTTGGTAGACAATGCAAGTGAAAAGCTTTGTAGTCAGCAGCTTGGGCATAAAACCCAAGGGAGTCCTGGGTGGTCACATCCAGTTCTCCAGGCAGCCATCTTTTAGACAGCATTTTGGATCATCTCTGCAAGCAAGCTCATGCTCAGGTCTTGGATTTCAACCAGGATTTTGTCCTATTTTTCTATCTGTGCTGGTGATGCTGCTGCTCTCTTACTTTGCTCTTCTAGCAGCATACACTGACTATACAGGGTGAGCAGAGGCAAGGCATGACTCAAAAAAGGATCTCATGCCTGAAGGAGGATTTAAACATCTCCATCAATGTTTAAAAAAAAAAGTCACTCATTTTGTCAGGAAAACTAGTCTGCATCAAAACTTGTGGTCCTTTTGTACTACTTCAGGCTTGAACTGAAAAAAACATATGGTAAAATGCCCTTCATTTAATCCGCACCTTTCCTTTCACTTTGTTTCTTTGAGGGACTCAGAATGTGATAAAAAAGGATTGCCACAGGAACAGGAAGGTCACACAGATCCTGACAGCCCCTAGCATTCAGGACGGACCAGCTGTGTTTCTAAGAACAAATTCACCCACTCTGGAAGGGAGGAAGCAAGCACAAGAATTTGCCTGTGGTCCACAACTTATTTATAGCCACAACTGCAGTTAGAGCTCAGGTCTTGCTGGCCACTAGGAAAGCACAGTCTGAGCTCCGGCCATCTGTTTGTAGGTTAGGCAGCCTCCATCCCTGCCAACTCCTAAACTTTAATGAAAATAGGGCTGTTCTTTTTTTTTTCTTCCATTAAAGCTCCCCCCAAGCTTATATTTAAGAGCATAACAGTAACATTTGAAAAATGCCTCAGTTATTTGGGACCACAAGTCACAGTAACTTCATGGAGACACTGTGGTGAAGACTGACCACTGACCAACTCCTAGTATGGAAAAATTTTGGCCACCATCGTTCTGAAAGATGGCAAGGAAAGGGCTCATCTCCAGAGAGACAGTGCAGCTTTTGAAAAACATTTTAGTAATACTCTGTCATACACAGCACCAGTGCTGGAGTTGCTAGAACTTATTCCTCTGGGACATGAATTCTTTTCCTCAAAATGACATTTAAACTATATAGTCATTGTTTTTGAGCGCAGTTCAGGACATTCCTTTTCCCTTAGCATGTATGCCTGTTTGACCTAAACCTAGGAGTTGTGAGAACTCTGAAGGAATTTTGGTAAGTGAGCCAAACTGTATGTGAAGAACTGTAATAAATTGCTCTTGCAGTCAGGGAATGTCCACTACTTAAACTTCACATTTCAGTTTGGGCAACAGAACTTCTTAGAAAATCCGAATTTAGCCTGGAATGTACCTGTATCTTTTGTGATGGACTTATTTCTGAGTAGTCCAGTTCTCTTAACATCTGCCCTAAAGTGGCCCTTCCTACATCATCTTAAAAAAAATGAAAAGGGAAGAAAAAAAAACCAAAAAAACAAAACAAACAAAAAAACAAAAAAACCAAAACAAACAAAAAACCCAAACACTGTCTTCCCAGAGCATCAGTGGGATCTTTCAGCTGAAAGGGCCAACTGATGGGCTGTAAAATATTGACATTTAATTTCAGTGTAGAAGAGAAACCCCACCCCTCCACCTTCCACAAAAGCTTCAGGAAAAGGCTTCAAGACCAGTATTTGCTGCTTGCAAAAGGCTTATTGCACATAACCTCCCAGGGGAGGTCTCACAAGAGGAAAGGCTCTCTGAGACAAAGATCTCTTCCAACCAGCTGGAAAACAACATGCCTTCATTAACTTACTCAGGATACTGGGAATTTTGCAGAGCTATGCTACAGATTTGTACAATACCCCATATTGCAGACCTCTGGGTTCTAAAGAAAATATGAAAGAAGGGATGAGGGGGAGAAGAAGCCTACAGTGGAGAATACTGATTTCTGGTCTTGCATCTTGCACCCTCATTAGGGCAGCACAGGGGAGGTCAGGATTCCCCAGCGTTGTACACCTGCTGTATCCAGGGATAAGTGAGCACCCAGCTGCTTCATTGTCATACACATCTCCCCCTTCCTGAGAGGTGCTCTTGTTACTCCCTCACTGTCCACCACAGGCAGCATTTGTCAGCCTCCAGCACACAGAGGCTGTCTCTCCCCAAATCAGCTCCCAGTCCTGATGACAGAGAACACAAGGTGCTCAGTGTTCACACACCTGTTCACAGCCAAGAACAGAGCCCAGGAGCCCTGGTTGGGGATCAAAGCCCTTATCTCCCCCACGTGCTTGCTATCAACAATAGACAGCATTTGATCAGATCCAGGGTGAAAACAGACTTGCACCTGAACATGTTTGCCTATCACAACAGAGCTGACTTTTCCTCCTTAGCACAAGTCTAACCTAGACCACTACTGAACAAACTCAACGGTCTCCAAGGGCCACAGGAAAAATAAGTGCTGCTAACAAACTGTTTGATCAGTAAAGAAAAGGACTTAGTACCTCTGGGATGATTGAAAAAAAAGTGGAATGTAAAAATGAATGGTCACAGAAGAGAGGCTTGGCAAGGACTCCATGCCAGCTGAGCAGCTCTAACATCTGGGAGCCATGAGTGCCTCAGATCAGAGACTCTCAGACATGCTCTCAACACCAAAAACAAAGTGTTTCAAAGCAAAGGGTAAGGTGGGGGCAAGGCTGCATTTACTTACTGGCAGCACTCAGACGTGCTGGCAGAGGGGGCCAGGAAACCAAGGCAGTGGGAGAGGCCACCAGTCACAGCTCGGCAGGCAGGTAGGGAGCTCCCACAGCACATCATCCACCTCCATCAGGGCCTCAGCACAGCCAGGTTTGCTGCCAGGAGCCAGCAGTGACCACCAGTAAACTACCACAAAGCTGCTCTCCTCAACCTACACCAAACCACAGTCCTTCCCCAGAGCCAGGAACACTGCAGCTTAACTTCCCTACTCACCACCACCTTGAAAAATAAGTAGGAAAACATGCCAGCATCCATTTTCCTTTGTTGCTGGGTTGGACTTTGCCATTGCCTGTTTCTTGCTCCTCACCAATATCCTAGAAACAGCAGATACTGAACAGACAGAGCCAGCACCAGGATAAGAGAAGGGCTAACACAGCCATGGGCCCCCTTGAAAGATAAAGGACAATCACCAGGAGGATAAGCTACAAGTATTTTAACTTCCTCGTGCACTAACATCACATTAGAAAACACTCTGAAAGCAAGCAAAAGAATTCTCCAGCTTTTTATGCTCTTTAAAAACTGCAAACACTTCCAAGACAGGGAAAGGTGAGTGGAGGGTCAGTCAAACACCAAAAACACTGAGTAATCTGAACGACAAATGTACATTTTGGCACATAAATTACCCCTCCAGACAGCTTCTGCAAGGCCTAAGCAACTTAGCAAGCTTGGGAAGACTGAGAAAATTTGAAGTGGCAATGAACTAAGATGCTGTGAATCAGGTCAACCTTTTCTAGCGTGGCTATTGCTGTTATGCCTGACTTTGGCTTTGCCTGCAGCCCATCACTGAAACCTTCCATCAGCCTGCTTGTTTACCTGCAAGGAAAGATGGCTTTGGGATCAGATGTTAGTTAAGACTTCAGACAGGCTCCCATCCCAAATCCACCACTTGCTTCCTGTTGTCATCCCACACTTTTACTTGCATAGGCAGGCTGTAAATACATTAGCAACCTACACCATTCCAGCTCAGTTACTATAAGAGCCATTAGAAAAAGAAATAGAAGTTATGAATGCATCAGAGTCTTCAAATCTCTCCCTTCCTCTCCATTCTGCCCTAGGCTTGTGTTTTTGGGGATTTTCCCCCCCCCCACTTTCCTGGGAAATGTGATGAAGGAGGGTGGAGTGGCTCGGCTATGTACAAATACTCAGTCTCTTAGCAATAAATGGATCTCAGTCAGTTCTATTATCCGTCTGGCTGTGGCTCCTATTATCTGCTGTGAATTGTAGCAGTGATCTCTGGAACAGCATTCAGGCACCATCATTACTTCCACACCCTCCAAAGACTGCGCTGTAACAAGGCATGCTGGATAATACTTGCCATTAGAAGAGGGAACATAAAGGATTCAAGCCATGACTAACACAGTAAAAGGCTCTGCACAGGGCTTTTACATTCACTGAGCGGGGTTTGTTATTAAAGAAAATTCTAGGTTCAAAACCTGGACCTGCATTTTATACAGCGCATCAGCTGACTTACACAAAAAGGTGATTTCATCCTGTTCTTGCTCACTCCCCACTCCCCTCAGCTAAATCCTCATGGAAGGGCACAGCTGAAGAGCGGGGAAGGCACAGCGCAGGCCTGCCTGTGGCTCGCAGTCCCCAAATGGGGACCATAAGCCCCAAACAGTGACTTGGTCCAGCCCGAAGTGCCTGGGAGCCGGAGGCACCACAAATGCGAGCACCACGGGGAGCATCCAGCAATTCAGAGCTGAAAGCCTCCAAAGCAGCACTCACATGGCTCCTTGCTAGGAACAGGAGTTTCAGGATCCAAACCCACATCTTACTTGCTCGCGTTTTTCACAAGCCCTCCCATTTGTTTGAGGCCCATCTGAAAAGCCTAGATTGAAACCCAATATCCTCCCCCAGGGTAGAATGAGGGTTTTAAGAGAAAAAAACCTCTTAGGTCTCCCTCCCACAGCCAGCAAGGCAAGGCCACAAACATCAGCTCCACCAAAACTCATTTTCTTATGGGTTTCTACCTGGCAATGGACTGGTTTCAGCCTCCAGGGCACAGAACCGCTGGATGGAGGCTTTCCTGAAACTGGGATATTTCAAAAACCTTTCTCTCCTGCACAGATTCCCTAATACTTTTCTCACTTGGACACCTATTTCACAGCAGGGCTTAATATCTTACTGCTACCCATCACTCAGCGTGGCTGAAAAATTAGTCATCAACCTAAAAAGTTATTAAGAAACACTTGATACTATGATTGCTTTCCTGTGGAATGAAGCAAGGGGAAGAGGTAGGGGAGGGAAGGTGGGTGAAACCTTGCACTTACTTTCCCAGCACAGGAACAGGTCTCCGGGGGAGCCTCAGCCCACAGGGCAGCACCCAAGAGCCCAGCTTGGCACAGCCCCTCCACTGCTGATAGCCCAGAGGCAGCTGGCAGAGGCTGCTTTAAGTAGAGCTGCTGCTCCCCGGCAGCACCACCCATGGCTAATGTGCTCCAGATGAAAGTCATTCTCCGGCCAGAGCTGCTCCCAGGCCTCAGCTGGGAAACACAGCCCTTCTCCCGGCTCTGCCTTTGGGCATGTGGGTCTGGGAGCTGGGCTAGCCCCTCTCCCATCTGTGCACAGAGCAGCTCGGGGACGGGGGCAGCAGCCAGCTCTGGAGCATCGCGCCATAGGCTGTGAAGCCAGGGAAAGATGCAGAAGATGAGGGAAGGAGCACAAGATGAGCTCCCCAGGGTCCACTCAGGTCAGGGACTTGCAGCTGCTGCCACCAGCAACATCTCTTATTGTATCTGTGTGTACCCCGGGCATCGCTTAGGCAGAGTGGCATCCATGCATCCTCGGATGGCTGCTGGCCACCCCAAAGTGCTGTCATAGGCCACCCTCTGCTCTTGCCACCACTCCTACCCAGTGTCCCGGGAGTTCCTCCAGCTCTGCCGATGGTGTGATGTGCAAGCCTGAGCTGGAGACAGCAAATGGCACTAGAAAAAGGGAAAAGTTATAATGGGAAGATAAGGGGGGCAACTGGGAGCATTGAAAAAGGGCATGGGCTTGATCACAACCACAAAAAGCAGGGAAGAACAGAGTCTCACACCTCTTCATGGCCATTTTCACACCATGCGCAGTTGAACTCAAGGCATCTCAGGGTGGAGGGAGAAGTAACCTGCTGAGGAAAAACAAGAACCAACAGCCTGTAAAAACATGGCATCTCCTTAGGCAAGATTTTTTGTGAGGCGGAGCTCAGCCATTGTGTGTACCCACTCAACCCCACCACCCTGAGAAGGCATTTGCTGGGAAGGGGCTGCCACTGGCTAAGAGCCCTCGTGCCCACAGCAGGGCTGGCTGGAACGGGCAGTCTCAAAAGCTGCATTTTAAGTGGCTTTCTGTCGGGCAGTGCCAAATATTTGTGAGGATGTTTGGAGAGGAGAAAAAAAAAGTAAATACTCCCCCCATTTTTATGTTAATAAAAACATACTTGATTTGTATACAGTTTATATGCTTCATAAAAGTGCTAATTACTCTCCCAAACAGAGGAGAAACAGAACAATTTTTTTTTTTTGCATCCCACCCTTCCTCCTGTCTTATCCTTTATACTTTTATGACGCAGCATTTATTTAAGTCAGAATTGTGCCCGGCTCATTCTGCCTTTCGCATGGCGCATCCTTACCTCTCTTCCCACTCATAACAAAAATAATAATAAGTTGCAAATTTATTTCAGTGGAAATCTGGAAAAACATTTTGAAGGGAAAAAAGTTTCTCCAAACATAAAGCACACAAGGACTCCAACACTGCCCCCCCTCCCTTTCCACAACTTTTTCCTTTGGTGCATACATTTTTCCAAGGTCACCTCGGAGGCTTTTCCTAGTTGGCTATTAAAACCAAAAAAACTCCGCCTGCCCCAGAAGCACATGAAGCCATCACTGTGGCTTGGACTGATTCCCTGTGTATGGATGCCATGGGAGAAGCAGCAGGGCGGGGGGGTGAGCTGATATTTTTCCAAGACTTTTTCTCTCACCAGAGGAGGATGAAGATGGAGTGATGAGTGAGGTTCCGTTTGTCTGGCAGCGTGAGTCACTCAGCAGCAGTTTCCGATGCACACTTTTTTCTTTTTTTTCTTTCCATTACAGAATTTGGTGTCATTTATTCCTTCCTCCTCCTCAAGAAAAAAATAAAATAATAAATCCTGCTACCGTTATGTCTAATTTATTCTGGGAACTTGTCTGAGGACCCACCAAACCTGGGGGGAAGGGTGATTTGAAACACAATCCAAAATATAATCGGCTCTGGAAGCTTTTAAAGAGACTCCTTTAAGGCTGTGCCAAACCTTAAAGAAGGAAAATACTTCCACTAAATCCCTCCCACCATGAATGGGATCCTGTATGTCTGAGGCTTTTTATTGGCTGGGTGGTTTTGGGTTGTTGGTTGGTTGTTTTTTTTATATCAAAGATGTTACTCTTTCAAATAGGGTCTGAGCTCTGCGGCTTTTCGGCAGGCAGTGAATTCTTGCTCCTCGGGCATGCAGCGATCTGACACAGCCCTCCCCCACGCTGGGTCGGGTTCTCATGCTAAGATCTGGCTCCTGGAGCTTGAGCTGTTGTTTTTTTCTGGAAGCTGTTTTTTCCCCCTCTTCACCCTTTAAAAGCAANAAAAAAAAAAAAAAGCCTCACAGGGCCCAGAAACCCAGCTTGACCTCCTTACTCCTGAAATATCAAAGTATTCCCACTGTCTTGCAGGCAAGGGCTGGTGCTGCCCGTGCTACCCCCACCACCTGCTCTGCATCCAGCCAGCACCAGGGGTGAGGCAGGAGAAGGCCCCATCAGAGAACATGCACAAGACATCACAGTTGTAGTCAAGACCACGGAATCAATGGTGTTAGGAGTAATGTGCGAGCAAACCCAGGCTTCCCCTTATTTCCCCCCAAAGTAACCCCCTTAGGTCTTGCTCCAGGCCCCAAACTGACCAAACCCAAGGTGTCCCCCTGCTGTGACTCCCCTGTGTGACAGAGCTGAGGCAGGCTTTAAATGGGGACGTCGCCTATTCCAGTGCTAAGCCAGTCCCCTGCACTGGTAGAGAACAAGGATGATTTCAGAGCCTGAGTTTAATTGTTTTGATGCAAGAGTATCTCAGGGAGTAGTGGAACTACTGTTATATTTTATCTAGAGCTGGAAGCCCTGCTGCCCTTTAGCTCTTTCCTTCTAGCTACGTGTACATCCAGGTGTGGAAATGCATACCACTGTAATTTCTGTTTTATAAGGAACTGTGAGAAAGAAACAGAAAGAAACAAGCCTGACACTGCAGAAAATTCCTGGGAAGCATGGAAGAAAGTATTCTACACACTATCTGAGAACAGGAAAGGCATCCTGTTTTCTTCGAAGCCTGCAAACCTTGAGGAAACTAACAAACTGCCAGGCCGACGGATTTATTATTTATTTGTGATCCCAGGCCTGCACCTGGGTTGCATGTGAAGGGCTGAACAGAGATTGTCACACTAAGTGTGTAAGTACTGTCTTAACTGCTCAATAAACAAATCCATTTTGCTCTCAGCTTATGAGTCTTGCATTCATATGCCACAAGGAGCAGCATCAATTCAGTCCCACAGCCTGTCCGTAACTTAATCGTGGTTGTTTATCCTCTCAGATGCCACATTTAACCTCTGCTCCTTTGCCCAAGTCTCAGCTCTACCAGTCCACCCTATGCTGAGAGGATAAAAGGAAAACTCAGCAGCAGGGGAAAGCAGTACTCTAGGAGCAGAAATCTCCTTCCTGAGCTCTAAAGGCATGGGGAAAAGGCTGCAGAGAAAATTACTGGATGTTTGGCTGCAGTGAACCCCATTTTGTCAGAACACAGGCATACAGCAAAGAAGGGTCCTTTCTCCACTGACTAGGAGGTCAGGGACCTCAATGCATCCTGCCCACAACAGCCTCATTCTTTACATGCCATGGGCAACTTCTCTTCTGCATTTCAACTTCTCCTCTAGTGCAATCTCACCCAAAACTGGTATCAGCCCATCCTGGTACCAGTGACTCTACTTCTAGTACAGACTGGAAGGCCAGAGAGGAGCTCTGGCACCCTGGCAGTGTTTCCTGTTTAATTAACATGCTTCTCATAAGCGACAGCTGCAGTTCAAACATTTAATTGCTCTTCCTCCTCCTTCCCCTGGAGGAGCGCGTGCCCTTGGACTGCCCCAGCGCCAACCTGCAGTGGCTGCAGCAGAAGGAAGTGGCTGTATCCTGACCTTTCCCCTCTGGACACCGGGTGACTCCGGAGAGCTCGGCCTTCCGCCTGCCCGGCTCTCAGCGTGGCCCAGGTGGCTGTGTGTCCTCAGCCAGGCTTCGTGCCAGGCTGACCACCGGCTCGCTCCTTTCTGCTTGGCCACTCTTAAAACAGCCAGCGGTTTGGGCCCGCAAAGCGGCTTGGAGACCCCACAAGAAATACTCCTCCTCAGTTCTGATTTCCTGTTTACAATGACATTTTGGGATGTGCTTCCAAGACAGTGTTTAATCCTTTTACTCTGTCACACTGATTTTGAATCATTCTAGTTTAAGTGTTATGAGTACCAAGACAAATATTTTATTATACCACAAGTATCTTTTTTGACCTTATTTTTAATTTCATCACAAATAATCCCAAATTTAGCTTGACAGGATCCATCTTCCACAAGGTACCAGAGGCCGCCTGATTAAGACCCAGCCTCATGAAAGCAGCTATTTAATGAAATTTCAAGGCAGCTCTGAAAGGAATAGGTTCAGACCTCCAACCCCACAGTAACAAAGGTGGATAACCCCCTCTGGGAACGCAACACAAACAGTTCTGTAAGAAAACTGTGCTCGTGCAGCTTTACTTTCCTTATGCATTAGGTTTCAGTAGCTGCCAAAACATGAGTGGCATTTCCCAAACACAGGCAAACATTATTTACTAAAGGAAATTGGAGTCCCCTCTCTGAACAGCCAGAGGGTCCTCGGTCTAGGGCACAACCCA
Organism: Machaerirhynchus nigripectus; assembly: GCA_013397975.1. Lineage (NCBI taxonomy): Eukaryota > Metazoa > Chordata > Aves > Passeriformes > Dicruridae > Machaerirhynchus > Machaerirhynchus nigripectus. Next base: position 512,621 of record VZRQ01003115.1, on the reverse strand, counting down.
AGAGAAATCCAGAGCACGGAGGTGCTGTGTATTCCAAGCACTACCTCATCCATCTACAGATCTGGGGCTCCTTGCAGCTCAAGATAAGCTCAGTGGAAACTGAATGGTCAAGTCTCTGTACAGGAAAACCATGGCATTTTCTGTGAAGGCAGATTGCAGCAGAAAACTCTGTGTTTTTCTTCTCCCCCTTTTGACCAGCATGACCCAGCAGAATGTGCTTGCTGAATCTGTGAGAGAACCCAACTTAAACGTTGTAAGTTAAAGGGAAGAAAAAGAAGTCAACCTCACATCAGGTTTTTTGTGCCAAACCTCACCATATAGAGATGTGCAATTATGGACTTTCCTGAAATACATTTTTGCTAGAAAGAGAAGTGGATAAAGGTTACATGGGACTCTGAAGAGCCTCATGAAAGGATACAGGATCATAACCAAATGACCCACTGAGTGGGGAAAGAAAACCACAGTATCAAATTTCAGGTGGCAATCAAAGTCTGAGCTCTCAAATATGTACATTAAAGGAGGTATCCACAAGCAACATGTGCCAGCATCGGGTTTTTAAGCACTGATTATACCTGGAGGCAGTGGGCCCTCTGTGCCTTTCTGTAGATTGGTGTTGCTGGCATGAACCTGCTTATTCATTCCCAGGAAAAAAATATGTTCTTTTGGAGCATTATGTTCTAATATAAATTTTTCTGTCCTTCTCCTAAAATGTCAGCAGTTCTGGTCAACTGCTCAATATCATCAAGAGAGAGCTGGAACCTCTCCCAGCACAAGAGCCCACATCTCATCCCCAACTAGGCCCTGGGACAGGCAGTGTTTCTTCAGCCTCCATTGCATTCCAATGTGCTCACTCACACAGGTTTGTGACCTTTTCAGGGNTTTTTTTTTCTTTTTTTTTTTTTTTTTTTTTGTCTTTTTGTCCTGGTCCTTGCAAACCCTAATTGTGAATCCAAGGTCGTTATCAGTGATGTCAATTATGCAATGGCTGAGCAGCTGCTCCCCCTGTTGCTGGCCTAATAGTGCCATGTTGAAGGAGACAGCAGAATTTCTTGTGCCATTTAAAATTTGCTATATCATGAGTTTCCTTTCAATTGCAAAAGCAGAAAAACAGCTTGAGTACTTTTCCTCCTACATCTTTACTTCAAGCTGCTTTTACAGTCCTCAGTACATCTTTCAGCATCTCATGCCTTAAATACATATCCCAAGGGTAATAAAGAGGAATTAAAAAAGACCAATTTTTCCCAGATGGTACCCAAAGTCTTCTATGAACACAATGACAGGAACTGCTTTAAAATAAACTCCACTGGAGAATTCTGGCTATGGAAATACAGGGCAAGTGGCCATTCACATGTTACGAAGTGCTGCACTGGGTACTAAAATACAACTGCTGCAGGGTGCGGACGGGAGGCAGCTCAGCAGAGAAGAGCAGTATTTAGCACGCCACTGAAATGAAAGGAGGCTGCCTTTCTTCGCCTTCATAGATTTTATAGCAGTTTAGATAACTAGAGGGAGGTAGACCCAACAACAATCAGTTATCAGAGATTTCCTCCTCTGTGCGCCGGGTGAGGAGTGTGGTGTGCCACATCCCACCACGTAGGAAGTGTTAACAAGCACTTGCTTTTTCATGGCAGGCGTCTGGTAGCAAATATCAAGAGACCCAACTCTTCCCCTTTCACATGTACCGAGTATTTTTTCCTTCTTCATCTCAGAAGAGGAAAGAAGGTGTCTGGATTCACACGGGGTGGCCTCCTCTGTGACTTGCCTTGCAGTGTCACAAACAGCAACACCAGTGTGAAACTGCCAAATCTGAAGTTTGGTTTTAGAAGAAATCCATTTCAGTGCCTCTTTTATATAAGGCAATGCTTCCAGGATGTTGTGCAGAGGAACACAGCTGTCTTGTAGTCTGCACATAAATGGGTATCTCTGCTACTGAGGAGTTACTGGCCTCCTCTCCCTCTCACCTCCTTACTTCCCATTCACAGTTTCTACCTTGCAAAACTCCTATTGGAGCCAGACTAAAGCTGAGGTCTTCCTTGCTGAGTATTAATCCCAACAAGGAAAACCAATGGTCCAATTTATTGTCTTGTTGATACTTACACAATCCTATCTCTGTCCCAGTGTTTGCTCTGCCCCTTCTTATTGCATTAACGAGGTTGGAAAGCAAATTAAAAATCCTTGCCATTGTCAGTGCAGCCAGCAGCTATGACTCAGAATACACAGAGCCTGCAGATCTGGTGAGTAAGATGGAGCTTTTTCTCCCCCCCCCCCTCCCTTTTTTTTTTTTTTAATAATCTCATTAGAAAATAGAGACTTCAAAGAATTTGACTCTTTCTCAAAATTACTGTATGATTAAGGATTTCTGGTGGAGCCACCTTTTCGGCTAACTCCAGTGACAGGCGAGGTCCTCCAGGCTGCCAGCTTTGCATGGTCTAAGCAGCTCCAGAAGCTGAAACACCTCCTGATGATGCCCTTAGGGTTTGTGCATCTGGGCTTTAACCATGCAAGATCCAGAACTCTCAATGCCTTCAGACTTTGAGAACTTCCTGCTTAGGCCAGGAGGATGCTGTCAAAACAGACTTCTTTACTGAGTGACTCAGTGCTGCTTTCAGTCCTTGCCAGAAGCCAAGTACAGAGGCATGAGGAAAACAAACAGAAGTTACTGAAGCATTTCAGAGTTTTCAGAGAAGTTTGGTTCAGCTTTAATTCCAGTAAAGCTCAGAGAAGGATGAAGCAGAAAAATATTACCTAACCAAATTCCTCATGCAAAGGCTCTTAGAAGACAACACGTGTAAATTTTACAACAGTTTTACATTGCTGGTCAGGACTCACAAGGTTCCGCGTCTGGAAAATGCACATACAGAACTCATGGAAAAATGCCCTAAAGATACCAGCTTAAGATTTGCCCTCAGCTGTACTTCCGCAGCCAACCAGCTTCCCGGGAATTGCATGGGTTTCAGAGCAGAATTCAATCTTCTTNNNTTTTTTTCTTTTTTTTTTTTCCCTGTTGTTTTTGAAGCGGCATAATCACTTTATGGAAGAGCCTGGCAGACACCAAAGGCTGCACGCACACAAGCATGCTTGCTGGGAACTCTCCCCCAGGAATGCTCAGCTTGGATCTGGCCAGCTTTTCATCTAATTCAAACAGTAGAATACCAGTTTTTGAAAACAAAATAGTCCAAATATATTTAAGTGTGAAAACCGAAGCTATATTTGCCTAAAGTTGGAGAAAAGAAATGAAACCCCAGATATGCTCCAAAAAACACTCCATGCCAAAGCCTATCTTGGATCTGTATTCACACACTCCTTTGTGGGTTGTTTGTGATTAACATCAGTTTGGCACTGGGGAAAAGGAACTGGTGGATGCTTCATCAGCTTCTTCTCTTCTGCCTCCCTCCAGAAAAAGTACCATAGCTCAAAGTAGGACACTGAAGCAGTAACGGCCACCACCATCACCCCAAGCTTGTGATAATGCCACAATCGAAGAATAGTACAACAAAAACATTGACTTGCCCTGTAAAAAAATTAGTTTAACCTAATCTGGGCTGAAGAGCACTGAAATATCTTCTTCGTGACAACATAGTTCATTCCTAACATCACTGAACAGCAGAGGGAAGTTTAAGTCCCTGAGAGTACTGCTACAATTATATAATTTTAACTTTAACCTTTTAAAATTTCTTTTAAATGTAACTGTCCACCTCATGGGGCTTATGACACTGTGATTTGGAACAATTTAGCCAGCCTACTCTCTATTTTTAAACATGCATTTCCTATACATGTATGCACACAAACACAAATCCATCTTAATGAGATTTCCCTGGCCTTCAAAGTTACCAGGAAAGCTACACAACCACACATGGAGCTCCACCCTACAAAGCCATGAGGAGCACAGGCTCTGCAGCTGGGCACAGCTACAGCACCGATGGCCACAGCTGAGCCCAGGCTCCATCCCTTGGCACACACAGCTGCAAGGAAGGGTGGCTGTTGCTCCTCCACAGATTTATCTCGATACAGTCGCCTATCTGCAGGCTGGCTAATCCAAACAGACTGTAATCACTAATAATGGCCCTTAATAACAACCTGGTGTGTTAAAGCAGTGCAGCAAATCTCAGATGTTGTTTTCTTCCACCTTTACAGTTATTCAGAGTGAAAAAAGCATTTATTTCCCCCTCATAATTAAAAAATTTAAAGTGTCTTATTAATCAAACTAGTTAACAAAGCAGCTTGCAAGTTGCCTGAAAACTTCACATGGCATGCACAGTCCAAGTCTTACAAGTTTAGGGAATTCATTAGACTCACTTCCTTACACAGGACAAGAGGAGTTAAATCTGGCTTTTTAGACAAAATAGAGCCTCTGATTCATCACTGCACCAACTGACTAGCACAGTAAGACCAATTTAGGCAGTTTCTAGCAGACTACAGAACCCAAACCAAACAGTCAACAAAATTAGACCAAAAACCTGTGCTTCAGGGGGGGGATTCTGACCCAGCCATAAATCATCAACTGCAGGTTCTTCAGCTGTTGTTTGTAAGGTCACACTCCCCTCTTCAAACTCACTGGAGATCCAGAAGACAACTTCAATGCGTTCTCCCAATTAAATAGCTCATTTGGATCTAATACAATGTTTATTGACTCCTGGGCCTGTATTGATTCTGAATAGCTACAGCTAAGGTTTAGTAAATGCCTTGGAGATAAATCAGCATGCAGGTAATAAACTGCAGATCACATAAGCAAACATTACTTAATTACATTCCTATTAATATATTGAGTCTATAATGAATTTTTGAGGCATTTAATTATCAATTTGACAAGATAATCTAGGGGTAGTTAATGATGGACCAGGAAATTGTTAAAAAAACACAGATACTTAATAAGTCTCCTAACTGACACTGAATTAACTTGCTCTAGCTGTCTGGTTAAATAGACAGCAGTTAATTACAGAGTGCTTAGGCAGTCTCACAATTTTAATATATGACCCTCTTTGCTGTGCAGTAACCATACAGCAGGGGACATGGGGTTTTCTCCATGTATTTCCTTCTGAAGGCTGAATTACTGGCTGCTGTAACCACTTTGCCTTCAGTAAGATTCAGCAGTTAGGCCTTGATTATTTACAAATACAATGGACTGTTCCCTCTCTTTAATGATCAGAAATCATTGTGTGTTATAATCCCTCCAGGATTAACAACAAAAGGGGAATTTCTCACTCCTAGGAGGGGTAACAGTTTGGAAATGCAAGCGGCCACCTTGAAGCTCCAAGTGATCCCTGGACAGGCGGGATGTTTGAGTTTTGCTGTCTACATATTCATGTATATCCAAGAAATGCTCTACCCAGTGCCGAAGTGCAGCTCCTTATTTGGATAAAATCCGGCACTTCACTGCAACTACGGGATCAGCACTGACTCATACAAGGATGATCACTTGCCATAGTGTTTTGGGTGGATAAAAAAAAATTAGGGGAACTAAGCCAGCCAAGGCAGCACCAGAGACAGGCATTAACAGTTCATCCCAGAGGTTAACAAATAAGGGTAACAAATAGTAATAGCTGTGACACCTTCTCCATGAGTATCCTCAGGCTACACTGAGGAAATGCAGCTTCCTCGAGCTGGGGAAGTGGTGGCACTAGTTGGTTTGAAATGTAAAACACTGCTGATAATCCCGGGCTGTGCATGAATAAAATACTGTAGATCCTTAATCAAATGGAGAAAACACCCTTCTTTAAGAAAAAGGCATTTCAGGGAGTAGAAGCAGTGTTGTTTGGCTCCTGGAGTTCAGAGGCCTGGAGTCATCAGTCTCCCCTATCATTAGCTTCAAGAGAAATTTTCGAGTGCTGGTTCTTTTAATTTATTTACTTTGGGGAGCCTTTAAGAATGAAGCCTTTTTCCACAGTAATTCTGCAGCCTAAAAGACCTTTCTCCAAAAATAAATAAAAACATTCATGCAATAACACAAATACGGGAAGAAGGGCTTAAAAAAGGCACCAAATGTTTTTGCTACTGGAAAACTTGAGCAGAAGCCCCAGGGACCCTTCCTCAGCCAGACATTTGCATGACAGTGCAATGACACCAGCAGCATCACTCTGCTCCAAAAGCCCTTAGCAGCTGTGGTAGTGTTAAGTAGCAGGGTTAACGTCCTTCCATCACAGCCTCCTGAAGGTACAAATTCAGTACCTTCAGAGACAACCCTCAGCCTGGGAACTAAGAAGTCCTTGTGAAAGCAGTGTCTCTAGCTGCCTTATTTAAGTCATGTTGTGTTCTGCACAGCTAGGCCAAGAAAGACTGAACAGGGTTATTTCAAGGCACAGTTCCCAAAGCATCATTCTCCAGCTTCTCCCAAGTGAGAAAAATAGAAGTTTCTGGTTGAGGGCAGCTTGGACACCTGAGGAGGCTCTGATGGCTGCTGAGGACACTCCAGGCTTCAGCTTGAGCAGAGCTGCTTAAGTGGTCCTGCAGGCCTGTTCTGCACAAGGAAGGCATGAAAAGCCATCAGGAATCCTTGCCACCTCCAAAGCATTGTTTCCTACATGTTCATCACTGACAAAGAGAGAAATGATCGTGTCTTGCCCTCTTGCCCAGCTCTCCCAGAATCAGCACAGATTTGTCATTCCACTGAGCAGAGACCTCCCTTCAAAAGGTACCGGGTCATTTTAGGGCAGATCACCATTAGATCAAACATCTACACTAAGTCTCCTCGGAGGGAGGGAACACTAGTTGAGGTTGTAAGGAATTCACAGCCCTTCAGCTTGTGCTGCAGGTGGGACCATGGCTAATTCACAGACCATTCCCTTGGGGCAGAGAGGGGAAGGTGAGTTTAACCCCTTGATCACTGAAAGAGAAGGCAGCACTTTCCCTGCACTGATACCAAGCCAGCGAGGTCACTGACAGGGCTGTGCTCTGCAGGATACTTGCTCATGCCCAGTTGTTTTGGGCTTTCCAGTGGAGAAACTATTTTGCCAGAGGTGTTGTCAGATTTACCACCAGCTCTGCATGTGGAACTTGGAACATGCATCACCAGCATGCTGTGGTAACTCTCAAAAGCCACTTTTGGTCCCAGCACCCCTTGGGATGTCTGGAAACAGGCACAGCCTATGGTGTTTTTGGATGGGCTGGTGATGGAGTTGTTGGCCATGGCATGCAGCCATGCCCTGGCCTGGGAGGTTAGATCACAGCCATGGCCCTCAGGATCCTTGCTCAGTGCTGCTGTGGTCCAGGGACAACTGAATGTTGATGTCCTGCTCTCCAAGACTTTCGTTTCCTCTGACCTATCCCTGTCAGCTTCTTCTCTGTGATTTCTGCTCAGAATGGGCAAGACTGTCCCATTTCCTCAGGGCAGGCAGCTGCTGTGCCCCACTGGGGCTGCAGATGTGGGCTGTGGGTCCACCAGCCCTTCACCTCTCCTCCCCAGCATAGATGAGCGCTCCAGCCCCTGCACATCCCTCCTCCTCTTGCACAGATGGTTGCCGGGGTTTCTCTTTGGCTGCTGCTTTTGGGCCCAGCTGCAGGAGGGCTCTGCTCCAACACAGGCTCAGCTGGGCGAGCACAATGGGAAAACAAAGGCCCGCTCGCTGGGGATCTAAGCCTTTTCAGCCCCGTTTCCTTTTCCGATGTTTTCATTTCCTCCAAGTGAAATGCTGCTGAAAGGAGGACACTGTGGCCGTGGCTGCTGCCATAGGCATGGGGCTTGCATGTCAGTAGCTGCTGTTTCGCCTGGGTCAGGGATTTCAAAGGGGCCTTCACTCAGCTCCTCCCACAGAGATAATATTTCCTCTAAACGGGTTTACCCAGGCAATCAGTAGAGACCTGGGATCACTGTACCTTAGAAACTATTGGCCTTGCCTGGCCTGGGTCCCTACAGCAGATCCCAGAAGAGGTGCTGGACATCCTGGAGCAAGTGCAAGTGAGACACAGCCTAGCAGGAGCTTCCTGATTTTTACCATTTGCTCTGCAGTTTTCAAGGCACCCAGAAAACCCAAGGATGCACTTGGGAAGTCGGGAGGAAGTGGGGTAGCTCGTGCTTTAGCAATTACAGCGTGGGGCTGGAAAGAGGAGGAGGGAATAAAGTGGCTTAATTTATAGCATGGCTTTACTGCCACTGCCCGTGACAACGAGGGACTAAGGGAATGTTTCCTGCTGGAGAAAGGGAGGCTGCATTCCTTTAATAGCTTTTTGGCAGGTGACAAAATTATCCTTGCCGGGCGGGCGAGGGAGGTGGTGGTAATCTGCACCTTTGCTTAGGAAGGAACCACCATTCCCTGACTTCGCAGGAGCTGAGACACGAGCGGGAGGTTCCCTCGAGGCGGGCTCCCCGNCGCCGCCGCGATCCCCGCGTGCGGCTCAGCCCACCTGGATCCACCGGGCTTCGCAAAGCAGCACCTGCTCTTCCCACTCCCGGAGCTCCCGCTCCTTGGAGAAGTCCGTGAGGGGTCTCACCACGAGGGCACCATCTACAGGAGTGAGCAGTGGGGTCCTTGGGCAGCCCGGCCAAATCTCTCCTAAGGATGGGTCTCTTCCAGGGGACAGGGATGGAAATAAGGCACCTCTGAGGAAGGAGTCTGGCAATGTGGCACCTCTCTTCCCCTCTCCCATCCACCCACTAGCCTCCATCCCGTGACCTGCACACTGAACAGCCACCCAGGGTTGGGGGAGATGGGGATTTTTGGAGATGGAGCACCATCCCCCTGCCCCTTGGCTGACTCTGGCCAGGACCCCCATTTCTGGGGGACCCACCCTCTTGCAGCCTGCAGAGCCCTCACTCCCACTGACAAGCAGGTTTGCTTTATTTCAAGTTTCACAAAGTGACATGGGCTGCATCATCTGAGCTCAGAGCCCTCCTTGGCCTCTTGGCTGATGTTTCCCAGCACTGCACCTCTTCCCATGGACGGGAACCAGCCAGCTCTGCCTGCAACCTGCAGTTCCAACACAGGAAGGTAGGCCATGCCAATGGGGTGGCCAGAAATACCGGATGCAGCTGGGGATGGCAAAGAGGGGTACACAGGTCCGTGGGGCAATCGCAGCACCTGGTCCCAACTTGCACGAGGGTTGCAGTGGGGCTGCAGCCCAGGAAAAAGCTCTTCCTTGGAACCCCTCTAACCACGAACGGCAGGAGCAGCACGTCGCTGGAAGTGACTGGTTTGCTCCAGTAGCCTCTTTACAAGCACCAAGGGACAGCTGTTTGGGGACCGCTGGGTTTTTTAAAGGCCACTTAGAAGGTTTAATACTGTGCTGGGGGAGAGAGAAAGGAGAAGGGGGGGTCAGGGAGGGGTGGTTGCATTGACTGCTTAGGACTTAAAGCTGTAAACCTCTCCTTCCCTCTCTCATTGCTGGGACATTTTTATTGGCGAGATGAAGGGAGACAGAGCACAGCTCCACAACTTGCTCTTCTTCTAGAGGTTAATGACCCAGTTAGCAGCTCTTGGCTGCATTTCCCGACATTTTGCAGACATCAAGACCCGTCTCCCTGCCAAGTACATTCTGTTCCCTGGAGCTCGGCCAATGCATCTCAGATTACTATGTAATGCGACAAAGAGGGAGAGCTGGAGGTGAGGGTGGGGGCTGGAGGGGAGATACGGGAGCCGTTGGGGAGGGGGCAGGAGAGGATGGGAGAAGGGGAAACACCACTTCTAAATTTAACAACTAAGATGGAAATGAAGCTCCCAAGATGCTTATTTGCTGGATAAAAACGTGAATCCCAGGATGAATTGGAGTGATGCTTCTGGGAAACAGATGCAATCAGCAAATAATTCCCCCCTAGGGACTGTGCAGGCCTGTGCTTCCTGGATCTGCTGACAGTCAAGCTCCTGCTTCTGATGCCCTTGTGCCCAGGACAAATACTGCTGGGGAACTGGGGCTGCTTTCCTGAATGACAGTCCCGTATCTCAAGAGGAACGGGGCCTTAGACAGGAAAATGGGGAGTGGGGGAGTGAAGAGGATGAAGTTCCTGCATGGTCTTTTATTTGTCTTTTTGCACCCAGAGCACAAGATGCTGCTCAGGCACACTGTGCTTGGTGAGCTTGGCTGCTCCAGATTCAGACACTTGCAGAGTAAAGGAAGGAAGGTCAGACCCTGGGAAGGCTCTCCTGGCTGTGGTTGACACCTGAGAGGAGCTCTTGCAATCCCTCTTTTCCCAGGCTGGCATCTCTGTTACAGCTTTCCCGTGCTGCCTAAGTGCAGTATCTCCTACCATTCAGCTCTGGGCATTTGGGAGCTTTCTGCTCACGGCTGCTTTGAGAGCCTTCCAGCCAGACCTGCAGATCCATCATGCCCTGGGCTGCTGCACCCCTCTCATGGTGTGCCACAAGCCTTTCTCCACTCGGGGCAGTTTCTGGCTCATGGTAATGCCAGTTCTCAGCCCAATCCTTTTCTGGGCCTGGGATTTCTTTCCCTCCCACCTTCTTGTGTCAGGTCCACACGGTCTGAGCATATTGCTCATAGACATCCCAGCTGTGGGCACCTCTGCCCAAGCCCTACACTGATGTAGGAGCTCATCCAGTCCCATTCCTGCTCTGCTGCTCAGACATAGCCACGGTCCCAATCCCAACCCATTCCCTCTGCCATCCTTTTCCTACCATACCTGCCTGCTCCCATGTTGTCTCTCCTGGTCCAGCCTGGCCTCTCTGGGGCACAGGATGTGTGGGGTGTCCTGTTCTGCTGCTGGCAAACTCCTGGCTGAGCCTGCTGGCACAGCCCTTCTGCAAGGAGACGTGCTGGGAAACAAGCCTTGAGAGCCACTTCTGACCAAGGGGTGTGGGCAGGGTCAGGAGCACTGGGTGAAGGTGGGACCCCACCAAGCAAAGCAGGAGACCTGGGGAGAGCTCAGCGGAGGGGGCTGGCACACACAAGGTGTCAGAGCCTGCTCACAGGACCTGAGATACCCCACAGCCAGGCCCTGCTCTCTCTCCATGGCCTGGCAGGAGTGGTCAGGCAGGGTCTGCTCCCAGAGCTGAGATAAAGGGTTGCTCCCCAGCATTGCAAGGCAGTCAGGCTGTGCACCAGGCAGAGGATCTGCTCCCTGCTTCAGAGGTGGTTGGATGGAGCCAGGCTTCCAGGCAGCACCTCAGGGCTCCCACCCTGCTCTCACAGGCTCGACAGCCCCCTTCGTGCCATCCCTCAGGATGCTGCCTTGTGAAATGAGAAGAGAAGAAACACGAGAGGTCTGGCTCAATGGGACTGCTTATCTCCCTGGAGCACAGCCCGCCCTCCTCTTCAGGAATTATTTCCTTGAAAGACACAAACCAGCACAAAACTGCCTCTTGCTCGGCTCCATCTGCCACGCGGGGGCTGGGTGCCGGGAGGCCACGGTTGCTCACTGCATTTGCCAGACAGACATGGCTTTAGGAGGATTTTTCACCATGTGCAGCCTAAGAAAGAGACGAGTTGGGTTTACCTGTACCAAGAGTTGCTCAGGAAAATCCTGGGGGGAAAAAAAAGCGTGTTTTTATGGAGAAGAGCTTCCTCAAAAAGCACAGTAAATGCCAGCATCTAAAAACCTGGCACTGTGCCACTTCACTGCTGAGCATCTGTCCTCGAGGCCAGCCCCACAGAGAGAAAGTCATCAGGGGCCAAAGCATCCTTTAAAACACAAGCCTTGGCTGACCACAAACATGCAGCCCTCCCGAGTTCTAAGCCACACGTCAGCCTCCTCCAAAGGATGAGAAGGTCCAGACACAGTCCCCTGATGCAGGGCAGCTGGGAGGAGGGCACAGGTTGCAGGAAGGAAGGAGCACCTGCTCCCCAAGGGGAGCTGGGTAGAGGCGTACACTGAGTCTCAAATTTCCAGCAGGCATCCCAGTCCTCCTTGTGTGGCTCATGTCCTTCCACAGCCGATGGCCAGCGTGGAGATGAGCCCACATCACGCACACTGGGCTCGATGCTGCACAAACCCAGCCTGCAGTGGTGCTCCTGGCCCCACACACCTGATATCTGGCTGCCCAGCAGAGCTGTTACAAGTCAGCAACTCTCAGCCAGCGGGGAGGGCACAGATGTGCAATGGGGAAAAACCTGACAGAGGTTTTCTCAGCATCTGGTACAATGCTAAGAAGACTTGGGATGGGACAATTATGGTTTAAGTATTCCTATTACCAATGCCAGAAGAAGCGTTTGAGCCCTTATGAGGGGAACTAATAGCAGGTAGGCGACTGCTAAGTTCACATTACTTTTTTCCACCCTCCCCTTTCCCCACAGATCTGTGCTGGAATAGAAATCACAGCAGTAAACAAACATCAGGGCTTGTTATCAAACACATAAAAAGACGCAGAAACGTTCCAGTCCTATTTGTGGGGCAGGGTGAGCTGGGCAAGCACCAGCAACACCCTCCGTGTGACTTGTAGTAGGAAAGTAAGGACATGAGTAGGGAAGTAAGGACATGAGTAGGGAAGATCATCCCAAAAGCTGAGGATTTTTGTTGTTCTAGGAGATCAGCAAAGACTCCATTTCTGTCTCAATTTTCTCTTGAATTTACCAACTCACAGAAACAATCAGGCAATTTTTGTGCAATAACCACAGCCAGTCCAGGTTCAACTCCTCACCTTTTAACGTCACCCCCAGATCCACCGGCCACAGGAGGAAGTAAGCACAGTTCATTAGTCCAGAGTGGGCAGGGCAGAAAACAGTAAGCTTAAAGTGCATCAAGGAGGGCTTAACTTTGGCCAATCTCTAAATGTTTTAAATAACAAACACAGTTAAGCACTGAAATCATTGCCTAGGGGGTCTGTGAGGCCTGTATCCTCGAATGCTTTCAGGAGCAGAACAGAGTCAAACATCTGTCTGGGCTAGCTTGGGTCCAGCTGGCCCCATCTTGTGGCAGGGTATGGACCAGTTGACCTCTTGTTATGCATCAGCCTTTCCCATCCCAATCTCCAGATGTGTTTATTCAGTTCCTCTCTGTCACAGGCTGACCCCTCCCTGTGTGTTCACAGGATGTGTGGCACACTGCAGAGCCTGATGCTGAGCAAGTTGGTCTGACTTATGAAATCATGTTTTCCTTGAAATTAGGATGAGTTTTGAGATATACATAAATGTATAGAATAGCAGAGAATATTTATTAGGGTTGAAATTAACATTGATTGATTTGATTTTTGCTGATTAGGTAATTATGAGAACTAAAGGGGTAATCACCTTTTCGACGAGGAAATGAAACAATCATCCAAGCTAGACAAGTCCTGAGTTTCTAATTTGAGCAGGGAAAAAAAAAAGCTACAGGTGAAGAGGAAAGAGCAGTATCTATGCCATGTTGCCTTTTAGTCTCCAAGCAGACATGGGCTGGGACTTTTCACACCACACTCATCTCGGTTTTATCCATCCGTATGCCTTGGGAGATGGACTGAGGAGAGATGCAAGGGTTAGCCCGGGGAAAACAATGCAAGAGCAGATCTTGGCTTACTTCACAGCCAGAGGAGGAAGAAGCCTTTCCTACCCCTCTCCACCTCATCAGAATTATGAACAGATCTGTCAAGTCACTGACAGCTGAACATGAGTCTCACAGGAGCAAGTCCTGCCTCACTCCCCTCCCTGGACCTGTCCCTCGCACACCTGCAGCCCCTCAGGGCCTCTCTGCCCCTGGGTGACCCCCCAGAGTGGTTCACTGGATGTTTGGGATATCTCCAGGGTTCACATCTTGGTGCTCTGGGATTTCTTCCCAAGTCAGCAACATGGAAAGAAGCCACCAAGTGCAGACCTCAGCCTCACACCCCATGCCCAGCCACTGCAACCCCTCTTCGCCCTGTGTGTGGCTTGGACACCTGTACAAGTGCCATGATTCCCTGCCCCTGTTCTCACCTTTATCATAATGGAAGCCAGGATGAAGGGACACTGGAAAGCCAGCTACCATCAATCCCCTAAAAACAAAACAAACAAAGGCCTTTTCTCAGCTGCAGTGGCGTGAAGAGAGCTTAGTCCCCCTGGCCGCTCCAGGATGTGGCTGAGATATATCAGGGAAGAGCAGCTGTCAGCATGGATGTGCCTAAAATTAGCTCAAAGAGAAGGTTTCCTCCATTTATTTATTTATTTGCTCCTTAAAAGGCCCCTTCTTATTAGATGCAAATTCAGCACAAAAGCTTCAAGCCAGTACAAAGGCACTGCTAATATTTTTCAGATACACTCAGAGGAAGGTCACAGCACTTTGCATTTGAACTTCTGCTTGGGATAGAGGCTGTAGCAAAGGGGGGACTCTTTGGAGATTTGGCTGCAGGAATGTATTGGGAAGAGCTGCACCATGTGCAGCAGGTTCAGCTGGTGAGCTGGTGTGCTGGAGACCAGTGTGTCCCTTATTTGATGTTTTAGGTGCCCCACGAAGAAATCATGGAGAATGGGTCTCTATCCTTAATTTATTTCTTTTCAGATATACACACACTGCCTTCCAAGAGGTTTTTTACTGTACATTATGGCATCTGCTTTCATCTGTTTGCCAGCTTGTGCCTACCATCCATCTTTCCCACCCTCTGATAATTCCAAAACTCCCTCACCAATTTCACTGCCTCAGACTGGAGGGGAAGGAAGGGAGTGGAAAAAGCTTAAAGATACTAGATTTCCAGCAAGTGTTTTGTCAAAGAGAATTACCTCAAGAAGGCTTTTTGTAAGCAGAAGACTGGAGAAAGAATTCCCTCCTTCTTAGAAAAGAATCCACATATGGCATAGATCCATAGGAAAGCAGGCTTGATCACTTCTGCTGCTCAGGGGAGCATCTGTTAATTATAGAGCTCACAAAACTTCATCTCATCACCTCTGTTTGGCTCATGACACAGGGAATGAAATGGGAATACCTACAGACATTTAGAAGAACTGAAAAATAATAAAAAAGAAGTCTAGGGAAAAAACAACCCCAAATTTCCTTTAATGTACCTAGTCCATCCCACATAGCTCAGAAAAATACGTTAATATTTCTTTGTGCATACTCCTGGAATGGGCTTTGCAGGACACAGGTATTTGCCCTAAACTCTTCCTGACACCTTGCTCTGCAGTGACCCACAGCCGTCCAGGAGCTGGGTCCTGAGGCTGCTGCCTTTGTGCTGGCTTGCTGCTCTCCCAGCTGCCTTTCATTTCCTACTCTGCTTACCGTATTTTTTGAGGTGAGGAATTGCCAGCACCATTGCAGGAAGGCACGGGGCAAGCCTGGGGCTGCTCCTGCAGCGTGGAGAGGAGATGAATGAAGTGGGCAGTGAGTAGCAGCAACACCTGGATCACCCCTGCACACAGCCGTGCTGAAGTGCAACAGGTCTGGTGTAGCCTGGCCAAGCTGTGCCACAGCCTTTGGTTTTGATGTGTACGAGCACGGGAAGCCACACACTGCAACTTTGTGCTACCAGAGCGTAAATAACAGGTGAGCTGGAGCACTGGCTCTGAGCAGGCCATTCTACCTACAGCCAGTCTCCATATTCAAGGTCCTGGAGCAGTTTCCAGGCTGCAGCTTCAATTTTTCTGATCCACCAAGTCAAGTGGATGCACATGCAATCTGGATCCTGAGATTTTATGGCTTTTTAATGAGAAGGTGAGAACTATTTACACTCTGCGTAAGTTCTTCCCTTGAGACAGCAATCCTGCTTGGGGTTAAAGGCCTGCTAGAACTACCTGCCTACTGTATCTTTATCCTCTTCTCCAAGCAAGTACATTAGAGAGCAGAAAGTCAAGCATCTCAGAGTACATCTGGCTTAAAAAACCAGCCCCCCTGCCCCATATCGCTCTTCCGTCTGCTCTGATGGCATCAGTGTTGCTCTGAACAGCACTGCAAGTAGTGCTGATTGCAGAGCAGCAGCAGGAAGATGGGAATCATTAAAGCAACTCAGCCAAAGCCCTGTAATTAATTAGTTAGAAAAGCATCTTGGCGTTATTAGAGAGGCCTCAGCAGAGGAAGCGACACCTCTGTTCTAACAGACTCACCTTCCGCCAGAGCTGCTGCTGTGATGTTTGACATTGTGCTGGTGTAAACAGAAATTAGAAGTCAGTGTGACAGGGAGAGGAGCCACTGGCAGGCTGTGCCCTTGGCCAGGGCTGTGCTGTGTGCCGGGAGGTTTCCGTGCTTTGCTTGCAGGCAGAAATCAGATCCTGGAAAAAGCTCAGGTAGGGATGATTGCCGCTCAACCGGGAAGACCCTGATTTCTGCTGTGATTAAAAGCAAACCCAGATTTCCCAGGGTACTGAAGATGAAGCTGGTTATCCAGGTGTTTGTGATTATAAACAGCTAAACGTGCACAAAATTCCACCCAACACTCCAGGAACTGGTGTCTCCTGAGGTCTAGGCACATGCAGGATGCTGCTGTCCCTGGCAAACATGCACAGGCTGGCTGCATGGAGAACTGGGCCATGCCAGAACTGCATATTCATGGCATGCAAATGTTAAGCTACTGCAAACTCCCAGAGCTGTCATCAGCACACAGTACCATGGCCATGAGCCCCAGAGATGGAATAACATCCTATGGGGAGCAGCAGGATGCTGCAAGATCTATGTGTTGCTGAAAATAAGAGCATCAAAAGGAAGATGGAAACACAAGACTAAAATAGTCTTGACTGTTTTAAGGACTCTTAATTTCCTCTGGGGCAGGAGGCCAGGCAGTGTGGCTGGTCCATGGGGGGAGGAGGAGGCAGGAGGCCTGGCTCTCCCACTGACCTGCTGTCATACCTTTGGCGAATCTTTTTTTTTTTACCATGTGCTAATTTTGCCCTTTCCCCACTTGGTACTGTCAGCCGCTAGGAATTCATAGGTCTTGAGCTGGGCCTCCAAACACCATGATTTTGGCTTAAAAATCAAGAGCTATAAGCATATACATATGAATTATGTGCCTTTTTGAGTGGCCTTGTGGTTTGTGACTCTTTATGGATCATATTTCCAACTGAGCAGGTCAGATTTTTTTATTATGATTATTATTATTTTAAATGAAAGCCAAGAATTTCACATAAACACAGGGCTCTGGCAGCATGAGTTGGCAGCATTTCCCGCTCTTCGTGTGCCCTGCCTGCTTGGACAGGGAGCATCTGAAGCATGGGCTGTCACTGGCCATGTCTGCAGAGCATCAAGCAAAACCTCCCCAGTCTCAGCTGGCTTCCTGAACTTCCCCAGGGCAACTGACAACAACCAGCCATTCCCCAGATGTTTGCAGTGAGGGCAGGAGTTGGGATAACTCCTCACTTTAGCCTGCATTAGAGCACAGGTAAGCAACAGGCTGGGAGTGACCCAGGAACAGGCTCCTGAGGAAGATTTTTGGTGCATCCTATCTTGGCCCTGCTGTTGCAGCCTTGCCAAGGTGCTTCAAGTGCTCTTCAAAGCAGCAGAAAAACTAAGCACTGAGAACTGGTCAGTGCATGCATTTGCTGTTCTCTTTGCTGAGTTTCAGATGAGGTCCTGGGCATCCTCTGGGCAGAGGTTTGAGAGGAAGATTGTGCGTGATTGAACTGCCTTGCTCATCCCATGATGAGCAAAAAACTCCAGTTCCCTGTGTTTTACCTTGCAGATGTGTGGATCTACCATGGGAAGCTCCCTGTCTGTGCAGCTGTCACCAGCTCTGCGATAACAAGAATCGTGTCTTTGGCTCTCAGCTCTGAAGCTCGTCGCTTCACATTCTGAAGTGAAGATGTTCTCTGAATAAATGAACAAACTGAGATCTTCAAATGAACAACAGATTCTTCCTCAGGTCAGCTTTGCAGAGAAAGCAAATATTTCAGGAGAGTATGGTTACTGCTCATAGCTCTCTGGAGCCAGCCTGCTAACTCCTCTGCGGTGGCTGTAAATCTGATGGTGGTTCAGCTGAAGGACCTCACAGATGCTATTTCAGGCTGATATAATGTACCATAAATGGGATTGAAAGCACCCATCTATAGCAGACAAAGCCTTTCTTGTTCATTCAAACACCGAGGAAACCGACCATTGTATATATGCACAGTTGGGATTTATCCAAAAGTGAGTGGTAGCCAAAAGAATTTACACGTTCCTTGGCTGGGGAATATGTTGATTTCAGAAGGCAGCAAAGGTAACACAAGGATACAGGGAGACTCCCTTGCCTGGTATTCAGTGTTTGAATCTCGTCCTTTGACTCACCATGAAAGGGAAGAGTCCCAGAAGGACAGAAGAGCCCCCACCATATATGATATTCCTCACTTAGAGGCAACAAGGCATTTGGTCTCCATGGAGTGGCAAGAAAACAGAACTTGCTCTCGGAGTTTTTGGCTGAATTTTAGGGGGTGTCTGTCTAGCTGAAGTGATACATCAATGAATATAATATCACAATCAGCTTGTGGAATGCATTTCTATAAAGCCCTGCAGAGAACCAAGGGGGTTCAGAAAGGTTTGGGGGTGCAATTCATCAGCTCTCAGTACAGGAACAGCCACCAGACCCCTCTGCATCGAGAGAGGTTAAAAGCAATCACATAACCCCAAATGAACACAATGGCAGGGGCAGCCCGTCTTCACTGCGTGAGAATATGTCTAATTAACGAGGTCAGGGGAAGGGCCCCTGGGGCAGATGGCCACACCAGGGGTACACAGGGTGCCCCGGGAAGCCGTGCCCCTGGCAGTGGTCCCACATGGGCCACAGAACCAGAGGGATGCATGGTCTGATCCTGCCTGGCAGTTTCTGTGCAAAATGGGGCCAATTTGCTGGGAAGCTTCCCACTCCCAAGGAGGGAAGAGGTGGGCTGCGAGTTTAACAAACATTTTGGTATTTGGAAGTCATTCCCAGCTCTCGTTTAACACACAGACTGCATTTCCCGTTGCTAACTGGCAGCAAAGAGCTCATCAACATTTAAATAAGAGGCTTGTTAATGCCAGCGTGAGGCAGGTTTGCATGCCAAGGCTGGCTAAGGTTTCGTGCCAAGGATTTTCTAAGAGAGAATTTCTCTAGGAAACTCCTTTAAAAAGAGGAATTCACTACTGGTTAAAGAGAGCGAGGGCTTAATTTGAAGAGGTGCTGAGCTGGTTAAGTCAAATGGATGGTGCAAGAGCTGAAAGCCTGTGAAAATCAGACTCCAGCTTTTAAATCAATTAACTGAAGAATGGCATGGGGTGTTCTGCAACTGATTATGCTTTCTGCAATGCAATAACTAATGGAAGAAAAGGCTACATGTAACCTCTCCTTTCAGTGCCACTGACTTGCTCATCGATGGTAAATATGCTCAGGTGAGGCTTTAAATGCACCTGTTACCTGAGTGGGGGAATATTATGTTCTACAAATGGTCAAATGTGCCTTCGTGCAGGGAGGATGTGCAGAATTTGGCCCTGTTTCTAGATCTCAAATGAGTCCTGTAAATCACAAAGCATTTTCACTCTGGGACTTTGTTTTGAGCTTTCTGTATGGAGATGGAGCCCTCATCTCAGAGCCACTGGAGAGGACGGGTGGCAGTTTCGGCAAAGCTAGAGGGTCCTGTGCTGTATCTCTCTATAACATGGTTTATTGCCTTTCCCTGGTCCGTCACAGAACAGGAGTAATGTCCGTGGTGTCAGAATATGCACATGGTAATTGGCTTTTGCTGTAATTAAATGCCTCAGTGCCAGCGTTTAATCAGCTACCAAAGCCGTTTATTGCCTCATATACGGCTGCACCATGAGCATTACCCCTTAATTAGTTGCTGAAATAATGATGATTTAGCAGCGTCTTTATATTTATACTTTAAGACAGTAGATTCAGTCCAACACCAACAATATGGCAAGATAAAAAAGCAGACTGTTCTGCTATGCAATGATTTGGGCTTATTTATGTTTTCTTACCTTGTGGAAAACAGTGTCATGTGTAACTCCTGGTGACACCGCACTGGAGGTGGTTAAAACTTGGAAAGCAGCTGCTACATCTCTGTTCTGCTCCAGGGCTGACCTTGTGTATTTTAAGTGGATTCAGTATCAATAAAACATTGTCTCCAAAAACTCTCAGCAGCAAAAGAAGCGTAGGCTTCACCCCCTTTGACTCACCATTAGCAGGACTGCGCCTGGTCAGGCAGAGCAGAGGCAGAGAGCTCCCAGTCTTCCTCACAGGAGCTCCCTGGGGAAAGGAACTCCTCCGTGTCACCAGAGTAGCGGCACTTTGGCACGACCCTGGCAGATTGTGACAGGTGACACTGACAGCAGCAGCAATTCTCCTGACAGCCCCACCCAAACTCCTCTTCCCCCTTTCCCCTGCTTGTTTTTGCAGCTGTGGTGGTGCTGTGGGATGCAGCCATTTTGCCATTTTGGGGGGAATGGAGCAGTGAAAGGGCCCACTCACTGTGTCCATTTATCTTCTCCAGTTGGAGGAATGGCCCTTTGGAAGTGTCCATTTCTCCCAGAGAAAGCCCTGCTGCTCTCTTGCATTGGGCTCTTCCCTTCCAAACTATTATTCCAAACACTTCCCAGAACACCGATACTGCTTGCTAAGACCAGCACTGGGGACAGATTTGTCAGCCTTCCAGGTTTCCTTCCAGCTTTGAAAACCCCTGAGGAAGCTCAGGAAGCCCCTGAAATCTTCTCAAAATTGACTAGAAAGGAAAATAAAACTCCTTTTTTGACAGAGAAGTCATACAGGAGGTTAGCCTAGACAAACATCAAGATAAACACCCCAGACTCACCTTTGTTCAAAGGCAGGTGGCTAAATCTCCAGTAGCCACAGGTGGAGATGGCCATTGCACCAGGAGAACACAGGGGTACGACTGCTTCTTCATTTGACCAGGGACATCACCAACAGAGCCAAACAGTCAACTCTGCCTCCATCCCTCCCTGAGCCCTGGGACAGCCCCCACTGGCACCTGGATTTGATGGTACTTCACTCCCAAAGTTCCACTGTCTTCCAATACTTCCACAGTATTCTGGTAGCCTTTGATTGCAGGAAAAGCAGTGCCAAATGATGGAATTAATTAGCTCCCCCACCCTTGGCCCTCGCCTCTGGCCCCTGGCCTGCTAATGCATTTTGATTTGCGTGTGGACAACGTATCCCTGGAACTTTTCCATTGTAACAAATTTAGGAAAAAGTACCTTGTGCTATAAAGGAAGTAATAATATCGAGTTTGGAAAACTATACAGCAGTTTGAATAGACTTGAAAGCCCACACCATCACACTCCCTTTACTGCCAAGACAAAGCCTGTCAGACTCCGGTGTCCTGTAGGAACAAGCTGCAGTTTGTCCTTTCCTGAGGGAGAACACAGGCCCTTCCTCAAGTCCCTTGGGGAAGGGGAGGAGGAGCTGGAGCGAGGCTGCTGCCTGCGCCTCCTTCCATGGCTAACAAAGCATCCCCTGACAATACATAACCTACAAAGAAGTCCTTCATTTTCCCTGGTGGTGGGAAAATAAGGATGGGATTTAATTTACAGCCAAGAATATTTAGTCTGGACAGTAGGAAAGATTGTCCAAGGGTGAAGACAACACTGCTATGGAGAGGACTGCCAGGGGAGGCTGTGGGATCTCCATCTGCAGATGTCTTCAAGGTCACACTAGATAAAATATTCTTGGGAGTGACATGGAGAGAATGGGTTTAGCTGTATTGTGTGCCTTGGGATATTTCTACAGCTCTAAAAAACTGTTTTAAGATAACCACTTCTGCTGATAAGGAGGACAGTATTCATCTCAGTTAATCCTTAAAGGCACAAAACAAACCTGTCTCAGATGCTTACCTAAAGAAAAGATGACATACCTTCTCCACTGACTGGAGGGCCACTTTAGACAACAAAGCTGTCTTCCAGGCTGCTAAAGTTCATGGAAATGAATCCCACCTTGAAGATGGTCTGTGCAGCTCTGTGCAGGAGATTTCTGAGAGAAAAGGGTTTTTATAAAAAGGTCCAAGGATAGAAAGGGTATAAAAACAGAGGCTATAAGCAGGGTGCAGATATTTAGCATGTATTTTTGGAAAAGCTTACTGGGATTCACTGGATTCCCCACCACATGAAGCATTTCTGTCAGGGAGAGCGTTCAGTGCTGCACCAGGTTCTCTGGTTGAAGAGGTGGAGGTCAGGCTGTGTGGTGATCAGTGATATTTTTTAAGCAGATGGGAACAATCCTGTTTATTTACTGCAGTGATAGCCTAGAAACAAGTTTCTAGAAGTGACAGGCTTTGCTAACTACACTTCTTTCTACTCTCCCCTTAACAGTTTGAGTAATGTTCCTCCATTCAGCAGCAGAGCAAGGTGCCTGGCTCTGCTGTCACCCCATCACAACCCAAATTTGAGAACATTTGTGGACCCCTCTGCCGATTACTGCATGGTTTAGGAACTGAGTGCTCTCCACTGCAAAGGCACGCATTTTTAGGAACAACACAAAATTCATCAAGAGATGGCCAGTACAACATGGGAAGCCTCTCTTGGGACACATTTCTGGGATCTTTACCCAACAGTGAAACAGGCTCTTGAATTAGGTATGCTGAGGAGCCACACAATGAAATTTTGAACCTAAAAGAGAAAAAGGTGGAGGATATGAAGCATAATTGCAGGTGGAGGTTGGGAGAAAGTAACTACCATTCGACTTGAAAAAATAATTTCACACACTAGCAAACAAAAATGAAATTTATAAGAAGTTTATTGGATTGGTAAAATGTAATAAAAAAGCATTTGTGATACTTCTTCTGCAAAGAAAAAAGGCATCTGGCGATTTTGCATATTTATTTTCCCTTACAAAACATTTGAAAAGCATAACTGATAAAAAGGATAACAACTGAAAGAGCAGAGCAAAGAGGAAAATACATCTCAATATAATTGGATAATGCATAATAAAAATACAGAAAACACATGCTTAAAACAGCTTTCATTCTCTTACTGTAAAAAGTCATTTTACGTGTTGAATAAAAAATATATGCCGGTTGCTCTGAAAATTGCAGTTTAGAAGAGGTAAGTAGCTGAGAACAAAATATATATATCTATATATATTTATAAATATAGAAAATGTGTATATGCTGCATCTGTCCTCAGAACAAACTGGAATAAATGATTTTCAATTCATGCACACAAGTTACCAGAGGAAAAAACTTCATTTATTGCCTAGCAGATCGATCCTGTAAGGTGCTGATTGCACTTCCTGAGTGCTCTCAAAGCCCTATGGAAGTAGTCAGTGAGGGAGACAAGTGGCCTGATGGGTTCAGTGACAAGGAAGGCTACTCAGCAGCTCACAGGAGGTGCATTCAGCAATTCACAGGAATTGGGAAAATTCCAATGGCAGCAGGATTGGGCCCCTCACAGACTTGGGTAGTGCTTTTGCTCAGCAAGGAGTAAAACCCTGGTAACCCCCAAGCTCTGACAGATAGGAGACCAGTCCTAAAAGCTCAAGTAATGTTACTTCATTAGGATCCAAGGGCATAGAGTGTGCAGCAGAAGCATTCCTCATGCAAGGAATGCTTCCTTGTGCCCCCCCTTGCCCAGATCCCTAGGCTAGTGATTCACATTTAAAAGGAAGATGCTTCCCATACCACTGAGAGCCTCTGTCTGCTGACACTGGACGAGGAGTGTGGCCAGTCACGCTCCCTCCCAACTGCAACAAAGGCAACAACGCAAAACCTTCTCCATCTCAAGGGCTAAGCCAACAACTACGATGAAGCTGAAACACCACGTAAAACCACTGTGAATTACTGCACATCCAGTACAGATCACCCCTGGTGAACCCTCGAGCAGACAGGTCTGCAGCTGGCAGGGACAGGCCAAAGCATAGCAGCTACGTAGGACAAATACACTCCTGGGGGCACGTCCTCCTTGCAGTCTGAAAGAGCTGAATCATTCTCCCAGCCTTTAGGGGGCTCTCCATGGGGCACGTAGCCAAGAGGAATCCTTCTGGAATGACCTATGTGTGGTTCAGACCCCCTTTATCAGCCCACAGGTAAAGCCAGCGTAAGAGATTGGGCTCTGAAACACAACAAACCTCTGCTGTTTGTTCTGTGCTGCAAAGTGTCTTCAGTAAAACAGCAGAATTAGCACTCTGAGTCTCTCATTTCACTAACTGGAGGGAAGGCACTGGAGGCTGCTCCCCAGTCTCTCTGACTGTCCGAAACACAAGCTGTGGCATGGGAAAGTATAGGACCATTAAGGAAGTTGATGTCTCACACCAAGGCAGATCCTTTCTAGCAAGACTGTGAGAGAAAAGTCCAGGCACTACTTTGCTCTGCCCATACCTCTACCAATACTCAGCTCTCATTCTCCAGAGGGACAGCAGAGAAGGTCACAGTGGTGCAGTCCAGTGTCAAAACATCAAATCCTTCCCTTTACTGCAGTTCCAATACATCTCACATTTCCTGTCTGATCACAGCAGGGAAAAGTTTGCTAAAACACGACTTTGAGGGTTGAAAATGAGAGCATATCAGCCTTTTTAATACAATAGCACCAATCAAACTTTGGTTCACCTTCAGATTTTCTCTTCTAGCATTAGATAAAAAATGAATGATGGAGATTTTATAAGAGACAATATTAAGGGAGTAAATTCTTCAGATATGAATGACTCTGGAGTTCTGATCAGGAAGAGATGTTTGAGATAAACCCAAGTACCTCTGCTACAGAACAGTTGCCCACCAGACAACAGGGTGTGTAAAGCAAGATAAGCCATAGTGATGGGATAAGCCATTGCTTTGCTTGTCCCCATGGAGAACAGATGCTCAACATTAGCTTCTTGCTTCTTTTCTCCATCACCCTCCTAGTTCCCATCCCTGCTCAGCACTAGGACTGTTTCTCTGCTGCCCATAAAGGAGCATGGCAGGTCTCTGAAAAGGCACACAGTGAAAGAAAGTGGAATACACTTTTTGTAAAGGCAGCTCTGTCAATAGCCTACTTGTCACCTTGCTGGTTGTTCTGCTGAGATGCTTGTTAGGAGCCTAGCTACTTAGGCACATTGGAAATACTACTTTTTAGGTGGATAAAGCAAAGAACTAGATCAGACTTGGGGGACAAGGCACAAAATGTCCACCTGACAAACTGAAATGGGTTTCCAGCCCACACAGAGCTGTCAGTAAAGCACTGGCAGATGCAAAAAAGTGCCCCAGTTCCGTATTTTCAATGGGTACCATCTCAACACAGTTGAAACGCAAACTACAACCTCCGGCTGTGCATTTCAGTGCAAACTGCTCTTATCTCATGCAGCCCTGAATGAAACACTAGCACAAAGGCAGCCTAATTGGAACAGGATCTCCTCCTCCCTCCCTGCAAATCCTCATCATTGCACACAATCCCAAGGCTAATGGCAGAGAGAAAGCAGCTGATTCTGGCAAACTACTCGCACTAGGAAGGCAGGATCAAGCCCTAGGCTGGACGCAGACTCACCATGGGGAGCAGTGCTGGCTGTGGAGAGGATGAGGTGGATGAGGTTGACCTTGTTCCCTTAGCAGCCCTTCCTCACTCTCATGCTGCAGCAGCATGGAAAGCTGGAGCTGGAGGAAATGTCTGCAGAGGAGATGCTGGGCTCTGGCTTAGTTTAGGGAACAGGGGGTGTCATTTTTCTCCTTGGCCACCACCAAAGAAGATTATAAGAGCAACAAGAAACTACACTGAATGGCCATCTCCCTTTCATTTTGAAATCTAAGCATTTCCCCCAGTGAAGGTATTCCTCCCATGCAGAGTTCCAGTTTTGAAAACCTCTTTATATCAGAACTGGAAACTATTCTGATTGCATTTTCTGGTTCCAAATTCTAGGTAAGCTCTCCTAGAGAGAGCTCCTAACCGTCTTCATTCAGTGCCCAGACCAAAGTGGCTCCATACCCTATGGGGACCAGGGCAAGACTACAACTCAACAAATGAAAAATAATGATACCATGAAAAAGCACATGGTCCTGATTACCAAAAATGCTGAATAAGCAAAGCTACTATGGAACAAAATCAGCGGGAGACACAGGAACAGCCATTAAAATAAAAAATCAGAGC
Source organism: Machaerirhynchus nigripectus (assembly GCA_013397975.1). Taxonomy (NCBI): domain Eukaryota; kingdom Metazoa; phylum Chordata; class Aves; order Passeriformes; family Dicruridae; genus Machaerirhynchus; species Machaerirhynchus nigripectus. The sequence goes on along the minus strand of VZRQ01003115.1, from coordinate 486,859 downwards.
AATTCTGCCCTTTATTTTCATGCCACGTTTATTATTTTCACCTCTCTCTTCTCACAGATGAAATGGGGCAGGCCAGTTCTTTTTCCTATTCAAGCTGGCTCTGCTCTCTGGGCTGTCACACTGCTGGCACAGCCCTGCGGAGACAGGACTTCCCGCACTTCAGGGGAATGCTGAACTGGGGCTACTTTTTAAACATCAAACTATTCCTGTTCACTGTACACTCTGCTTCCAAAAATAAAACAAGCATCAAAGTCTTTGAACAAGCAGACAGACCCTTTAAAGTCTCATAACAATGTTTTAAACCTGGGCTAGGAGGGATGGGAACAGGAATACATTTTCCTACTGATTGGAAATAATGAAACTGATATTTGTGGATATGAAATGCTGGCTAATAACAAATAAAAGGTCTGTTGCTGAGCCTGTTCTTCCAGCCAGCCTTTGTGAGAAAAAGACAGCAAGAAACCGGTTTTTTCTTCGCACTGATGAACTTAAAATGAAAGCAGGGGCAATGCATAGGAAGGAAAAGGGTACACAGGTAGAGGGCATGGAAATGATTTGCCTGGAGCAACCACAGAAGTAGGCAGAAAAATGGCAAAAATAATGTCTCCGTATTCCCTTAGCCCTGGTTCCTAAAACTAGTTTGGGAATGAACTGAGGGGAAGGGGAGGAAGGAGCAGCAATTTGAACACAGCAGATGCTCCAGTTAAACCATATCTTCCCAAAGAGGAACCGAGGGTGGGGGCAGGGGAGATGGCTATTATTAATGTCCTTCCGTATATAGCAAAGCAGACATCCTGCATAATGGCAACACAATACATCAATAATAGCCCAAGAATAGCTTCCTACCGGTTTTTTCCCCCTGACAGTTAGAAACATAAAGAGAAAAATCAAGCTGCTGAGATAAATAGCTGAGTCTCCACCCCCACCTCAAATTGCCTTGGCATATTTTAAGAGATAAATGGTTCTATGAGAAATTTAAATAGCTTTCTCTTTTCTTTTTTGGCAGCTGCAGGAACTGGGTCAGGTGTAGAAATTATTAATTTAGAAGCCTGAAAAACCCATGTTTGAAACTAAGTTTTTTTTTTTTCCTTTAAAGCATCAACTTTCTTAGAAGCAGAGTTACAAAAAATTAAAAAATAATTGAGGGGTATTTTTTATACCAAAGTCAGGTTAAAAATAATGAAATAACAGTGCAAGCTGTAGAAAAGGGACAATTTGTGTAACAGTTTAATGGACATTAAAAGTATCTGTAGTAGATTGTTAATGGGTTTTTTTGCCGAGTACAGTATTTGCCTAATGGCTTTCATTCCTCTTCATCAAACATAGCACTGGGAGTCTGCCTTGAGGAAAAAGACTGGGGGGCACCATTCTGTAGCTTTACCCAAAGTTTAGTGCATGTTTCCAAAGAGATGAGAGATTGCTGCCAAAGTGACCAGCACCAAACACTACCACAAGGAGCCTGTTATTTACCTGCAGGTCTCAGACCTGACACCCCAGGGAGCTCATCTGCTTGAGGCTGTGATTGCTGGTGCTCAGAGCTGGTGAACTCGGTACTGAACCACGTGTAAATCACTGCCTTCCCCCACCCACTCAAGTTACTCTTGCTTTACACATTGATAGCAGGATTTGTAACACAGCTTCTCTGCACGATGCCAAAAGCCATCTTCCTCCTCCTGCCATATGGGGAAGGATCTCTTTGCAGCCATAAAACCTTGAATCTTACAGAGAAAAAAGGTCAAATCCTGTAGGAACCGCTCTGAGCAAAGAAATGCTGATGAACTCCCTCACAGGAGAGTACACTAGTTAAGACCTGTAAAAGGTTCAAATTTCCAGTCCTACAAAGAACTCTGAGGTCTTGAAAGATACCCAGTTGGCAGGCAGCCCACTTCCTCTGCTGCACACGGCTGGTAAAATCCTCCTGTTCCTCGTGCTCTGTTCTGTGTCCCAAATCAGGCGGATACCTGAGAGGGAGGAGGACTCCCTCATTTATACTGGCTGCACCTTGCAGGGCTCACTGCTCGTGCTCTCCTTCCCTTAGTGACCAATCAAAAATTTAAAAAGGTGACAAAGAGCCAGATGTAAATAGAATTGCAGTGCCTAGAAAGTCAGAGCACAGATAGGATCAGAAGACAGACTGTAATTACAGGCCCTGCTACTTATTACATAGGCCAGTTGGGCTACATGAGCCTTTGGTGGAAACTTCCTGTGCAATTAATAAAGGAGAAACAGAATACTTTTGCAATCACTTTTCTAGCTTTCACTGTGGGGGTCCAATCCTGCCATCCTGGATTAGCTCTAATCATAGACAATCTTTCTCTGCATAAAATGAAGGCATCTGTTCTGTAAGACTAACAAAAAAAAAAAAAAGAAAAAGGACAAAACCCTCATTGCAAACCTACACCATGCAATCAAGAAGGAAAGGAAACTGATCCTGATCCCCCCCAGATCGTAATCTGACAATGTTTTCAAGACATCTGGCAAAAAGGAAGAAGAAAGAAGAATGCAATGAAATATTTAAAATCCTACTTCTGTCAAGAATACACGAGAGGAGAAAGGTGAGTTTGAAAGGGCTGCATTATTTGTAAGGTAAAACCTGAAAGCACCACCTTTTGCATAGAGGCATGAGGTGCTCTTGGCCTGAGCCAGAGTGGTCCTGAGAACAAATACCAGGCACTGATTCAACAGGGACTGGTGTGACAAAGTCAAGGCTGGGTGTGAGCGGGACCAAAGCACTGTCCTGCAACACCCTGGGATGTACCATGGGACATGGAAGGTAAGGCAATGTGTTGATAACACAGCAAAATACCTGCATCTTTGCCCACAACTGATCCTCCTCATCTAGAGCTTGAATCAGATTTTCAAGAGCATGAGAAATGGAGCATGCCCAAGGGAGGATTTCTCCTAAAGGCACTTCTTTTACTGCTGCGATTCTCACCACAGAGAATTCCAAAGAAGGGGAGACTGCCCTGTGAGATCTGAGATGCATCAAATGACACTGCTTTGCTCCTGCACCCAGGCTATTGCCCTTTCCAATCTCAAAAGCCCAGTGGTTTGGAGCACCTTTGCAGAAGGATCTCATCCGGGCCTGACCACTGGACTGATCCCAACCTCATCATGAGAAGCAGGCACAGAAAAGGGCCGGATGTGCCCAGCTGTCATAAGGAGGGAGCCCCCAAGCAGATACTCAGGAGTTCCAATGCTCAGCTGAACCTTTTTCTTGGTCACATCCACCTGCCTGCTGTACAGTCCCAGTAGAAACCATACCAGACTTCAGGCTGGTACTGGGCATACAAATGGGACCAAGATGGTCCTGAAAACACTGGAACAAAGACACTTTGGAACAAAACTGGCACAGCCACAATCTCCACAACGCTTGTGTAAGATAGAGAGAAAGAATCCCTAGAACGTATTTATCAAAAGCCATTTTATGCAGATTTTTCCTTCTGAATATTTAAAACATGGTGAATATTAAACTTCAGAGATTCTTAATATGTTCCAAAGCCCCACGGACCTTTGAAATGCTAGCTCATCAATATGCAACATCTAATCTTGTCAGAAAAAAAAAAAAAGAGGGGAAAAAGAAAAGCTATTCATCCTCTGCACACAGAGGTTACAGTGAGAATCCCAAGGAAAATAGAAACCCAAGCAACTTCCACCATCTTATGCAATAGGTTAAATTTACTCTGGTTGGGAAAGTTTCACTTTCTGCAAGAGAGAAAGTGCCTGTACGTGCATAGCTACTGGAAGCTTCTTCTGAAGTGTGAGGCTGAAACTGTGTAGCTGGATTACAGTAAGTAGTTTATTAAAAAAAACAAGGCTTGTGGCTTTGCATCCTGTTCCAGTCCAATGTAGTCTCAGGATCCCCTCTCCAAAGGCCAGCAGACAGTGCGCCACCTAAAAATCCATTCTAGTCCAAAATGCTGTGGTTGAAATGGCTTTGCTTGTTTATAAAGTTTAGTGTTTCGTATCGCTTGCATCTGACCTTCAGCAGAAAGAAAAGCTCAGTTAAATTGTGCAAATATGTACCAAATGGGAGCAAGGGAAGGCAGCCAAAAATTCTGCATGAGCTTTTGCAGGGCTGCAGCCTTTTAGGAGCACCAGTTAGATGAACTGGATGAGAGGCCAAATTGATTTAGACTCCAGGCATGAGCTTAAAACACCATGACATCCAAATTCACAAAGAAAATGTTCTGTTACTGCAACCCCAAATTTCCTGCACATGAAAACACTGTTTTCTTTCATCTTTAGGAGATGCTCGTTCTGTAATCCGACATTTAAAAATGAACAAACAAACAGGAGTCAGCTGACAAAGGATTCTTGCTGGTGAATGGAAGTAGGTCACTCTGAGTATTTAGCCTTTACAGTCTGGCTTAATATTAGTGTTGTACACAGAGCAGTAACAAAACTGCACTGGAGACAGGGAAAGACTCTAATTTTGTCTTTTCTGTGAAAATTAGCATTAACGCTCTGCATTAATGTGCAATGCCTCCCCAGCACCCGATATCTGGTTAATTAAAAGAAAAACCACAACCACAAAGCAAACCACACACTAAATTAAACAACAACAAAAAACCCTTACTGGTCAGCCTGCATTTAAAGACATCTCAGTATGAGTAATTGGGGAGAGAGGAATTTTCCTGAAGGAACATAAAAGAAAATGAAAGCTCTGCATACAAGACCAAATAAAATCTTCTGTCTCTCACAGATGCAAATTCTGGCTGCCCTTTTACACAAACATATTAAAGGGATAAAACTGGAGGAAAAAAATAGAAGAGGAAAAGCTAATAAAATCATTTTTTGAGAAAAAAATATTTAAAAAACAAACTATCCTTCAAACATATTTCTTCATGGTAAATCCCTGCAATCATGTGGTTCTAAATTACATGGTTAAATATGACTGAAAAAGTAAGGCACAATTTCATAATCATTTTAAAAGCAATAATTATAACAATTTTCTTTGATATCCATATGGCAGGCCACTGATACTAAGGACGCACAAAACTACTTGATTAAAGATCTGAACAAGTTTTTCCAACTACTAGCTAAGACTCACAATACCTCGGTGAAGTAAGTCAGAAACCATCTTCACTGCAAAGATGAGTGCACGTTGAGGACATGGAAAAAGTGGGTAAGAGAGAGGCTGTGGGCAAGGGGAGGCAGAGGCAGGAAAGCAGAGATACCCCAAGTGTGATGTTCCTGGGGAGGGACTCTGACCCCTGGAAATGTAAAGGTAATGCCATCACCTGGGGCTTCTGTTTCCTTCCTCATTTTCTAAAATATTTAGGTAGGATGAGAATACTGGACAAATAGCAAAATTAAAAAAAAAAAAAAGGAAAAGAAAAAGTTTTAACTGGATGCTCTTGCTACCCGTGACGAACACTGTGCTTCCACACATTACACGAAGCCAAAGAGACCAGGGACACGTAGTCAGGAATAAAGGCCAGTGGGGTATAAATAGAAATAGTCAATACTGCCTGTATTTCTACTCAGTCATAGCCCCACAAACACCTGACGTGTGTGTGTGTATGCCAGACTGCTCTTCAAGGGTGGAACTTAGTTTTTTCAGACCACAGCAGAAAATTTCCAGGCTGAAGTGAGAGCTGTTCCTCAATGTCCACCAGGAAACCTACTGAGGTTATGTTTTTTCTCTTAGATTTTTAGATGCTGGAAGAATGTTAGAGTTTCACAGGTGTAAAGTCTGTTCTCTCTCAGGCTCCAAATGCCAGTTGGGCAACCAACTGTTGCAAATTCAAACTTGAAATGCTGAGGAGGACAGGCAATATTTCTAGAAATGTTTAAGGAAAAATGCCATTCCCAAGCCCAGAAAGGAGAAGTTCAATCAATATCCCTTGATCTTCATGGCAGTAGCCATAATGTGCTTATATTCTTCACTAATTTCAGGGGAAAAAAACAAACAGAAAAAGACCCCAAGATAAAAACAAAGAAGAAAACTGCAATTGCCACAGAAAAAGGCACTGGCAGTCCCTTTAGCCAGCCACTCCATGGCTTTGAGACAGATAAGAGAATGAATCCAACAGAAGTAACACTGTTATTTTAAGAGTCACATTACTTGGATTGTTCTAACAAAGGAAACAGTGACTTCAAAATTAGCAAAACTAGTTAAAAACAGGGAAAAAGCATCTTGTGAAAAGTTTCAAAGCTTTTTATAATTTCACCAGGTCCAATATTGAACCATTTCCCAAGAACACATGCTTGGTTTTAAGTAGAATTTTTATCCAAAGAAGTTTTCAAAATTGTCACAGAAACTTTAATTTACCAGCAGAAGAAACCCAAGAACTACAAAAAAACTGTGAAAGAAGACATGGGTCTTTGAGAAATAAAAATATTTGTTAACAATTCTGAAATTTATTTAGATAAAAATTCAGTACGATTTTAATCATAACAGCAAAAACAAACCTCCAAAAAATGTAGTGGGTAACACTGTAAAAAGAGAGAATTTCTCATTAAAAAAAGAGCCCTTCTGACATCACATAATTTAGTGTAAAAATTGCAACTAGCTGTACCTGGAAATAGTGTTCCCACAGCTCTCTTAGTCTGTATATTACTAACCTTTAGGTTATGGAGCAGTTCCTGCCCTCCTTCCACAACAAACCCTCGGTTACCATCGTTGGTATTTTCTCATCGGAATTTCACCACAGTGGGATTGTTCAGCACCCCCTCTCCAATAGCCCCAACTCGCAGTACTGAACCTGTATGAGGTGTCATCCACCCAGCCTGGTGAACAAACAGCAAATCAACATTGTGACCCAACTGCAGGGACCAGACACCAACAGACACCAGTCATCAACTCAAACCCCTTCTGAGCCACTCAGCGCAAGCACCAGGTGTCTAACATTTATCCTTGACACAGGATTTCTCTCATGAACCTTCTCTTGGGTCCTGTTATCCCTTGCCTTCCAGACTTTCTCAAAATCAAAAGGAACCAGCATTTATCAAACCTAAGCCAGGCTTGAACTAACCATGGCCAGGCAGTGGCCATAACAGGTCCAGAGAGATTTCAGACAGACTTGTCGCATATTCTCTTTAACAACCACCATTTCTTTTAAGACACATTTTTTCTCATTCTTCTCAGGCACATTTTGCTGAAAAGGCAGAAAGTCAACTTAAGGCTTGTGTTTTGTGAAAGCCTCGCTCCTGCTATCAGGATGAACACTATTATGCAGAGTGATACCAAACTCTTTGGTACTCCCACACCTCTATGATTAAGTCATCACCCAAGTGTTTTGCAGCCATGATAAAAATCTAAGAATTAAAATATTAATTAAAAAAACAAACTCAAAATTAAAGGTGCGTTATCTTATAGGCTGAAGAATTAGTGTGGCTTTCTGTTTTTAAAAGCAATGCTCAATGAATAAAATAAGTGACAATAAAACCATCACATTCACAAAATACTAGGGTTAGCCTTGGGGATATGCTTAAGGATTGGGCTGTAACCAAGGCAACCCAATCTCCTGGAGAAAGTTTAGGTAGACAGTTTTAAAGCCATTGCTCAAAGAAACAGTAAATCTGACTGTAGGGCTACTTGTGACATATGGAAGGTGCCACAGCCACCCAACACAAAGCACTCATCTTGTAACAACTCAGCCTCCTGTCATCCAAATGTTACATTTGCTTAGCGGCCAGTGTTCCCCTGCAGTTGGCATAAGGGTGACACCGAAGCCATTTCATGTGTTCTGGGTAATTTGATAGAAATTCGACTGTGCCCACATCCTACCCAGATCAAACCTGTATGATCAGGTGATAAAGAACCAGTCTGGTATTAATGGCTTATGTCACACCATGCAATGGCTTTATGTCTGTGCTTAAACAAACCCCAGGGACTTAAACATTTTGCTAAATTAGAACCTGATCCTGGGCCCTGTCTGGCCACACAAATCATGGGATCAGGCCCTACTTGCCAACAAATGCTAGACAAAGACAAAGCAGCAGAAGCAGAAACTGCAGACTTGAACAGAAATGTTTGTGTGATCTTCCAATTCTTTCTGAAAGGAACAGTTTGGACATTACCACAGCCACAGATGATGTGAATTTTTGTCATGGCTAAGAAGTCCAGCTTAAGAAAAGCAAGGTCTCTTTGGCAAAAAGAATCCTTCTTTGGAACAGATAAACATGATATATTATAAATATGTGATAAATATTGTGATGAAGCCATATCCCAGTGGTTCTTAAATGCAATGCAATTGAGATAAATCCCACCAGCATTTCTTAATTAAATCCTGAAGCATCAGAGGGGAGACTTCCATATACATGTGGGTGATGAGAGCCTCTGTGATGTATATACAATATCTTCCAAATATATTTATAGCAATTTTGGAAAACAAAACCACACAGAATAAAGAAGAGAGTTTTGGACACTCATTCCTTCCAACAGGCAGATGGCCTTGGTGTTTAGGGGTGAAAAAAACCCCACCACAGTACCTTTGCACAGATGTGTCAGGTCTAGAAACCAGCCACAGCACCTCAAACATCAACACTGTTCAATCTTTGTCAATCATATTTCATCCATGAAGTATTTAATGCTTGAAAAGTTTGGCTCTCACCTCCCTGCATGCCAGCACAACTCACCACAGCACTCTCATAACAGAGAGGATTCAGAACTAGATCTCCTGGCTGGCTGTATGCATTGAAATGGGCTGGAATCCCAGGCCTACAGACCAACAAACTTCTCTGGAAAGAGAAAATAGAGCTCCAGAAATCAGTAGTTTGGGCTAGTCTGAGACTAGTTTAATTCCCATAATGTCTCTGGGAAACTGCAAAGAAGCTCTGTGATGCAGAGGGCAGAAGACAAGGAGCCATATGACCTGCTCCAGGCCAGCCTGGGGCAGGGCCGTAAAGGGCCCAAAGGCCCTGAACTTGAGTCCTCCTTAGTCTAGGCCACCTTCTGCTGGAAGGCACAGCAGCTTGTTTCCATCAACTACCCCAGTGTTATTCAGGAGAGTCTCATCAGCCACTTGATACAACACTCACAAGAGCAAGGAAGATCAGAGCTACGTTTTCTGCCTGAAGAATGGCTCATTCTGCACCCAGTTGCATCACATTATCACTTGTGCTTGTATCCCAGCACTGACCTCCCCTGTTTTTGTAGACTTAGTTCAAACTAGATTTGCTCAGTATTTACGAGATTTTTTGGACTGCTGGTGGTGCAGACTGCGTGTCAAGAAGCGAGCTCAGAAGGACCTTACATGCCACGGTTCAGGGAGCAGGAGCCCAGGTGGAACCTGGTGGGAGCCAGGGTGCCAAAAAATCTGTTTACGTCTGAGACAGTAAAATTCTTGCAGGCCAGGGCAGAAATCCAGTATAAAAAGTCAAACTGCTTTACCTGTGGTGGTAAAGGAAATCTTTTGCTCAATGATGCCATCCTTCTACAAAGAAGGATTCATTTCAAGCTGTGAATTTTGGGAAACTTCCCTGACACTGGTGAAGTCTGCCAACATATAAACCATGTAAGGAACGGAGGTTTCAAACTGGTATTTCTGCATTTGAATTTACCACATGCAGCTGAAGCTACTGAATATCACAGTGCTCTTCCAGAAAGGTTAGTGCTAAACTGAAAGGAAATGCACCATTTGCAAGAGCTGCAGCATCACATCACAATTTTTCCTTTGCTTCTTATCAGTTCAGCTCATCTAACTTTTCTTTTCAGCATTAGTGGATATAATTATTCTCTATAACAGAAGCCTGATACAAAGAAGAAAGCACCACATTCTTATTGTTTTTCAGTGGGATGCATGAAAAAAATTTTTAGAACTTATTCTTGAAAAGTGCCAGTTTGTCACTTATATGGTCAATCAGCCTGCAACTGTTTCAGTTCTGCTTGTAATTTAAGTGCAAAGAAACGTATTTTCCTTGATTACATCTGCAAATAAGATATTAATGTCAATTCAGTGATACGAAAATTACTCCCTCACTATGTAATTTGCACTTTAGTTATTATGGGTTTCATGAACAAGACTATTATAGCTGCTCAGAATGCCATGGATTTCTAATTTTTTGATTTGTTTTTAATTAACCAAACTAAAAAACCCCCCAAAACCCCCAAACCCACGATCATGTGAAAAAAAAAGGATTATCTGTGCCCAGGTTTTATTTACCTTGGCATATACATTAATTCTGGACTAAGGATGAAAATGCTGCTGCTGGCCCAGCACTCTACTACCATGAATTTCACCAGAGACAAGTGATAAGTGGCTGGGATGAAAATAGAAGGAAAAAAATTGCCTGCTTTCTGGAATGGCATAGTGAAGGGCTTAATACCTTCTTTAGTTTTCTTAGGATGAAAACTGAACATGTCTTTAGGAGGATCTTTTTTGCTGTTGTTGAACAAAGATCTGATTTTTTAAATTGAAAACTACAGATCATGTGTGTTAACATCAGAGAAATGTGTATCATCCCCAAGCCTGATTCAATCCCTGTTACTGTTGAAGGAAAATCCTCCCATTGCAATAACAGGAGATGGAACAAGACTTTATTGCTTGAATGTCTACCCAGAGACCAACACTGCCAATGGTCCCACTAGAATGGGCTGTATGAGAGAGTGGCGTAAGATTTTTTTGAGCACCGCTTTGCACTGCAGCTCTATGTAGTCACTTTTATCTTTTTCTAACCACTGGGATTTCAGAAATGTGTTTCCAGCTCCACATCCCTTAAAGCTCTTCTCAATGGACATGACTGGCTTATGCCTATGGTAAATCAAAAGCACATTGTGTGTGTAGTGTGTAGTGTCTGTGTAGTGTACAGTGTGTGCAAGCTCACATCTTTCTGTGATTGCTCATACATTGTGAATTGGAAGCATCACTACTGAATAAATTTATGCAATAGCTAAGTAGACTTTCAAGAGTAAAAGGAAAACCCTATTGAACTGGAAGGGAATGGAGACAAGTAAGGGCCTAAGAAATAACCAATCTGTGTCCCAAGGATACAAGGTCACACCTACACTCAGGTGCAGTACAGTTGCACTGTTTGTGTTAATGGTGGGTCTGCTCTCACACCTTCTAGGACAGAAGTGGAGCTACTTCTGCTGGTGACACAGATCCTATTAAAGTCAAAGGGAAGCTCCCCATGATTTCAATGAGAGCTGGTCAGGTTCTCAAAATAATATGGGAGAAATAACTAACTCCGCCATCTTTCATTCTCTACCTTCATGTACTTCTTAAGAAACAGGAATCAAACACAGAGGCATAGTTAGGACCATGTTCAGACCTCCTTCTACAGGCAGATAACTTAGGTGCTGTGACCCTTAACTCCATCAGCTGCAGATACAGCAACTGCTCTGACTCACTCACTGCCCTCCTGAGCAGTTGTGTCTAAATTAGGTGCCTGTCATGGGCAGTCTGAACATGGCCTCTCAAACTGCCCTCTTGTTCCAAGGCCTTCCAGTTTTACTTTTTTTTTTCCTCTT